>VZTH01004616.1:8082-36220 GCA_013397815.1 Aleadryas rufinucha
TGTGTGTGTATATATAGATATCTAAAAATCACATATTTTTATTTTATATAAAGATCTGGGAGACTCCTCCTGTCTCTGAAATTTGAGAAGAAAAGTGGACAAACTCAGTTACTTCTATGAAAAACAGAAGAACTGGTAAAAGGAAGTAATCTGCCTGGATGCCTTTTATCTGCACAATTCAGGAAGGAAGGAGTGGGAGGCAGGAAGAGGAAATAAGCTCATGTTCCACGAGCCAAAGGGACATGGCCAAAAAGCAAACAGCACTGCTGGACAAAGCCAGTGCTCTCCTTTTCTTACTGTGAAAGATGAAAGCAAGGACAAAACCTCATAGGTCGGATTAGGTAATGTTTTTCAATCTGGGCTGTTTCTGAAGAGTCAGCCACAAGATAACTAAGAACACCAAATGCACTATGAGGAGGCTTTCCTATTTGCTAACCACCTGCATCTCCCCTGGAAAATATTCTGGAGCCTGCAGTCAAAGAAAGGCTGAAGTAATTATGATGCAATAGCACTGAGATGTGTTATCTGTAAATAACCACCAGCCCGAGTTCCATTTTTCACTGCTGTGTCAGCTTCTGATATAAACTAAACATCTGTGCAATTGTTTCATCCCTTGGTAAACAAGGACTTCTAACCAACCTCACACAATCATTAACAGCCCTTCAGCATCAGAATTCTGTACATCTGCCACTAAAAGCTGTGTTGCCCCTTTTTCAGTGTTTTAAATTGTTTAAAATAAAACCCACTATCAGTGTACACTCATGAGACACAGAAGTGTATAAAGCACATCTGCATATCTATTAACACATTTCAATCTTGCCACAAGACCAAATCCAGCTACTGCTCACCTGACCCATTTGAACTGGAAGTCTGTGTGCCTGATTCAACCAATCAGGAATTTTCAATAATAGAATACAACAGTGTGAAGCTCTCCTGTTGTCCCTTTTCTCAAAAAAACCAAGGGGATCTGTCAAGTACTTTTTTAAGCAAATGCTCTTTTTCTTACAGCAAAATGTGCACCCTTTGTTAAATGTCACTAAGGTCATTCAATAAAATACTAACAGTGGGAATTATGGAGGAGGCTGACAGCTTTAACAGCAGCAGAAGTGAGCACTCACATCGTGGATCAGTGTTTCCCCTATGAGCATCCCAAAGATGTCTGTGAAGGTGACAGGCTGCCCTGAGCTCTTCTTGTTCCACAGAGCCTCGATGTAGCGCTTGACCTTCTGCGGGGTGAGCAGCAGCAGGGGGTTGTGGCTCACGGAGTTCATCAGCTCCTCGTTGATCTCCTTTGGGCCCTTGGCTGGGAAATCCGGGTGGGAATACAGAGTTGACATGTACCTGCAATGGCAAACAGGCTCTGTGAGCATCAAACCTGCTGCACAGTCAGCTGCCTGAAAGCTACAGAAAGATCATAAATGATTTGATACAATTACTGATTAGCTCAGGTTCATTAACTCTCCATTCATACAGGGAATTGTCATTTCCTTTTTCTCAGACTACAGAAAGCTGAGCAATTTGTTCTAAATATAAGCATAGGATCAAACACTCAACATGCATTCCCATAATGTGTATGAAGTAAATGATTCAAGTGTCCTCATTTTTCTGTTTAAGGGATGACAGACAGAGCATCCTAAGCTGAAAGGAGCTCCTCCAGTTAGCACAGCTCAGTTTGGCAGACTGCAGGTCCTAGAAGGACACGTGCAGCTCTCTCCCTGGAAGATGCACCTCTTTGCCCTCCAGTTCACTATCACTACTGAAAAATTCCTAAAATATCTCAGTGTATCACAGAATCCCAGAATGGTTTGTGCTGGAAGAGATCTTAAGCCCCATCCAGTGCCACCCCCTGCCATGGGCAGGGACACCTTCCACTAGCCCAGGTTGCTCCAAGCCCTGGCCAGCCTGGCCTTGGACACTGCCAGGGATCCAGGGGCAGCCACAGCTTCCATGGGCACCCTGTGCCAGGGCCTCCCCACCCTCACAGGGAAGGATTTCTTCTGAATAGTCCATCTAAACCTACTCTCCGACAGTGGGAAGGCATTCCCCCTTGTCCTGTCACTCCACCCCTTGGAAATTCTCTTTCCATGTTTCCTGTCAGCTCCTTCAGGCACTGCAAGGCCACAATGAGGTCACCTCAAAGCTTCTCCAGGTGAACAATCCCATCTCTCCCAGCCTTTCCACTCAGCAGAGCTGCTCCATCCCTCTGCTTGTCCTGGTGCCTCCTCTGGGCTCTCTCCAGCAGCTCCAGCTCCTTCCTGTGCTGGGCCCCAGGGCTGTGGGGTCTCACCTGAGGGGGCAGAGGGGCACAATCCCCATCCCTCCCCTGCTGCCCACGCTGGGGCTCAGCCCAGGGCATGGGGGGTTCTGGGCTGGATATGGCCCCACCTTCCAGGAGATGATGCTTCCAGAATAAACTGAAGCACAGTAACTACAACCTGTGCAGAGAGTTAATTGACTGTGAGGATGTGGAAGAGGCAAGTCATGAGTTTGTTACTGAGAAACAAGCTTAGTTTTACTGCAAACAAAGCTCAGACACACGTGCAGGCAGCCCTGGCTTCCACTTGGTTGGGTTAGGCCAAACCAAAACTCAAGACAGGCTCTCTGAGAGGCTCATTTACTATTATTTACCCAGTGACCTGGCTCAGGTACACACCCCTCACTCCAGGCACAGCTCTGAGACACACACAGGGTCAGCCTGGCCCTGAGGTCATGCCCAGCCATTCCTGTGACAGCGCAACCAACCCTGTCCCACGTGGGCTGCCAGGACTTGATCCACGGGCTCCATGTCAGCTCCTGGGTGCAGGGAAAGGGGAATGCAGCTGGAGAAGTCAGCACAAGGTTGAAGCAAGATGGCAGAAAAGCATTGCTCCAAGGTTAGGCATGCAGCTGAGGGGACAAGCAAAAACCTGCCTCTCCCGCCAGGAAAGGAATTCTCCACCCTTCAGGAAAAAAAGAAAAGAGAATTATTCCCAAGTGATAGACTGCATGGAAAAGAAAGAAAAGAAAGGGAGTGCCAAAGTGTCAATTTATTTATTCAACAAGCAAGGAAAGACTGAAGGGTGACATCAGAGAGCAAAAGCAAATTTGTTCAAACACAACTGTCTCCAATCTGTTTCTGACTGCAGCAGTTCAGATAATCTCGCTATTTTAACTCAGATTTTATAAGTTTACATTGCATCAACTATGTATTCACCCCTGGGTTTTCCCCAAAAGTGACCTCATAGCCAGCAGTGATGTCTGTCCTGAGCAGGGACTGCAAACCCTTCTCCAGAAACACAGGGAATGTTTTAACACCACGTTGCACTATTCCATTGTTCTTCATCCACCTTCTGCTTTTCACAACTGTGACCAAAGTCCATCCATCTCTCAATGGACAGTGATAAATCTGCCCCCACCACCAGTGACAGAAAACACAGGTTCCAACCTTTTATAGCCCAGTCTAAAGGAGAAACTTACTCTAGTTCATAGACACTTCTGGCATTTCAGAACCTCCTGGCATTCTGAAAGCTTCCCTCTAGCCTGGGAGGGAGGAAGGGTGGGTGTGTATTTTTCACACAATGAAAAATAATTGACACAAAAACCCATCCAAGGAATAGAACGGATCATTATCTCCTTCAAGAGTCAACTCTGAGGTTAGAGTATTTGTGTGGAATTAAAATTCATGTGCTTCCTCAGAGCTAAACCAGGTGATAAAACTCATCCCAGGCAGACTCCCTGCTCATTTATATTCCAACAAGTCTTTTCCTCTTACAAAAATGAGACATTTGTATAATCTTATCACTGAGTCTGACAGGACCCTCGAGGTCTCTGCTCCAGCCTCCTGCTCGATGCAGAGCCAGCCTAAGTGAGATGAGGCTGATCAGGGCTGTGCTCAGTCAAGTTCAGCTTTCACATGAGCACTGCCTGAGTCAGACTGGGAGGATGACACCGTCCCCAGCCTGCTCAGGTGAGGATGGCTCAACACATTCCAGTGCTTGGCCACTCTCACTGCAACACAGCTTCCCCAAGAGTAATCCAATTACTCCTTGTCCTTTCTCTGGGCATCTCCAAAAAGAATCTGCTTTCTTCACAGCTACTTACCAGGGACTGAAGACAACAGTAAGACCTCTCCCATCAATACCTGTGCCTGTTCCTCAAGGCTAAATGAACTATTTTAAAACCTGATGGATTTTCTAAATTAAACAGTGCCAGTGGGACTGAGACAGGGTAATCCACAGTGGGATGCCCTGCAGAGTGGCAGCCAGACCCTAGCCATCCCCAGTAAATCCACCAGGATTTTACACTGGATGTAAAATGAACCAAAAGATCTTTCAGTGATTTTGAGGATCTCTAAAAGCCCTCCCAAAGCATACAATGTATTTTGGGTCGATATTTTGGGTCATCAGCTTCAAATCACAAGGGATTTTTTTGGTTTTTCACATTTCATCAGGAAAATAAAACAAGACACATTGGGCATTGATACAGAAATATGGGTGCATATGTGTGGCACCTCTTTCCATCCATTCCTGCTCTCAAAGCTCCTGGAAGAGCACCTGGAGCCTAAGCTGTCCTTGCCCTTTGGGGCACCTGAAACACCTTCCCCAGCAGACCTGGATGTGTAAAATGTGCTGTGAATTATAACCATAGAAATAAGTCAGCTCTCATGCCAATTCCTTCAAACTTGCTGCAGAATAGCTGAGGATAACCAAGAGGAAAGCCTTACCAGGTGGATCCAGAGAGCCCAGCAATGTACGTGGCACAGTCCAGGACTCCTGACTCAAAAAGTGCTTTCATGACTCCAGCAAAGCCCACCATGGCTCGGAACCCCCCTCCCGAGCCCAGCACGGCGATCACTGGCACCTGCAGGGATGAGAGCAACACAGCGACCACGTCAGTGACATGGGACACACCAGCAGCACCCAGTCCAACCCCTGGACGCCCCAAGAAGAATTAGAATTTGTCTGAAGAAGTCACCACTTGTAGCAAGATTTCTAAACAAAAGTACACTCAGAATTTCTTTAGAACTGCCTGTCCTTCTTATCCACAATCCAAAATAGAGGAGATATTAAATTTAGTTATTAAATGAACTATTCAGTTACAAGACCACAGAGATTTTTAAAGCAACCTAAACACCAGCTTTAATCCAATTCATATCATTGGGACAGAGCCAACAGCAGTAAAAGTTACTAATGAGAAACAGAACAGAGACAAACAATATTTTGACTGGGAGTTTAAAAACAAGTTTTATAACAAAAACATCCAGTGTTACTATATAGCATGAAGACAGTCTCAATTTTACCACCACTTTGCAAAAACTACCAGAGAGGTAGCAAGAATTTATGTGGATCTGGACAACTACAAAGCCGCCAAGAGAGGAGTGAGCAGAAGCAGGCATGGTTATTGTGACACCAGGTTAAAACCGGGTTTGTTTCACACTTCTCTCCTTCTTACTGCCCAGCCCTGACATCCAGGCAGTTCCCCTCAACTGAACAGCTTCCCCAGGTATCTAAAAAAGAGACAAAATAAAATAAAAATTCACTTGCTCCCACCACTGCATGTTTTGGCCTAAGCAAAGGGCCCATCTGGTTCCCAGTTTCCAAAACCCAGGAAGATTTTCCACTGTTCAGTGGTGACAAAGGAACCACCTCTTGGTTGTTACTTGAGCATAAAGAGAATTGCACAGCTGTGCAGAAAGCCCCTATCTGATCAAACTGCTAATCTGTCAAAAATCTCCCTGAAAGGCAATTTCAGGTGCCAATAGATGGGATTAGTGATACTAATGATACTAGTGACTACAGAGTCCTGTTCTTTCTCTAGACTCCATGCTCCAAGCCATGAAACTCCCCTGAGGACTACTGACTGTCACAAGGAAATGCCTGTGAACAATGACCAATGCACTCAAGACATTTCTTGAGGCTTCCACTCCCCAAAACTGCTTACTCTTGATGCAGTGAGATTATTTTGCTACGTCCTTCATAAGTGTTCAGCTTTAGTAATAGAAACCACAGGTATTCCCTGGCCCTGCATTCATCGTGCAGCTCCAGAGATAGGGATCTATCCCAAAAATGACACGGCCCAGGGAAGGATTTGGGATGTGTTTTGTTAAGCCAACGCCCCAATAACGGAGCAGCTGCTTTGAAGGAAGGGCCATGTCACTAATCACTCCTTTAATAATGTGGGGAGGCTTTGAAAGCTCCTCAGGAGCACTGCCCACTCAGCCTGAGCAGACACATCCCAGCAGGGTGGGGATGTCACCTGCAGGTGCGAGCCTGGAGCAAGCATGTGAGAACACTTGCAGAGCACCACTGCTCCACTCATCAGTGCACTGGCACCAGGGAAATGGGAGTGTTCCTCAGGAGGCTGAGGAATCCCCTATGAATGTCCAGGGGAGTCCAGGAGAGTCACCAACATCCTGACTGCAAATGCTTCCGGGATCCACAGGCACTCTGGGCATCCCAGCTTCCTGCACTGGGAAGGGTGGATACAGTGAGGGGAAGGTGGATTATGGAATCACAAAATTGTTCAGGTTGGAAAGGACCTCCAAGATCATCAAGTCCAACCATCAGCCCAGCACCACCACCATGTTCACCACTAAACCTTGTCCCCAAGTGCCACATGCACATGGTTTTTGAACACCTCCAGGGATGCTGACTCCACCACTGCCCTGGGCAGCCTGTGCAAATGCTTTACAGCTCTTTCAGTGAAAAAATTTTCCCTAATATCCACCCTGAGCCTCCCCTGGCCCAGCCTGAGGCCGTTCCCTCTCCTCCTGTCCCTGTTCCCTGCCAGCAGAGCCCGACCCCCCCCGGCTGCCCCCTCCTGTCAGGGAGTTGTGCAGAGCCACAAGGTCCCCCCTGAGCCTCCTTTTCTCCAGCCTGAGCCTCCCCAGCACCCGTGGGCATTGCACAGTAAATAAATAAAGCTTTAAAATGATGACAAAAGAACAACTGAAGAGAAGCACCTACTGCACATTTCCGCTCATTTATTTCAATACCAGCTGAGCTGCAGCATAAATCAAGTGAGGCAGATTCAGAGTCCTCTCCTGCTCTGCAGAGGAAGCAGGCAGGTTTGCTAAACCAGCTTTTTAGCTCCAATTCAGTTTCCAACGTGTTTAAAGGCACAAAAGAGTAAAAATTGAAATGAAATACACCCATCCTGCAAGTTGCCCGCTGGGATGAATAGGGCAGAAGCAGGGAGCGGGGAAGGAGCTGCAGCCAGAGCACCCAGGGCCAAGAACCAGGAAACCATGTCCTGATGAAGAACAGAGAAAAGAGGATACCAAAGGCTGCACACTCCTCTACCAAACCCTAAATCCTTTGTACAGAACCACCAGCACATGAGATCACTCAAACTGGAAGGCTCTTAATCATATCTTCCAGTAATCAGACAAGACAAAGCTAAACCGTACTAAATCTTGTTTTGGGAATGAGTGGCACAGATGTTCTTATCCAAATGCCCTGGAAACATGATGCACAAAATCTGAATACCTGTGGTGGAAAAAAAATGCCATAGGGCACACAAATGATTATTAAAAAATTGTTCTGCAAATGTAGTCGTAGAGAATGATATGCTTTTCTTTAGAAGATCATGGTATTTTTAGAAAATTGCTTGAAGCAGCAAAAATTATAAAAATAAACTGGGCAATAACACAAGTATGAGAAATCTCTACCTCTGTGTCTCAGAATGTGCCTCAGGATTAAGTTAGGAAATTTGGAACTACTCACTTCCCCATCCAGACATGTATAATGAGTTCAGAAGTATTAAAGTCTCTCAGCATCCCTGCAGAGCACAACCTACTCAGAGATGAAGCAACTTGGGTGAACTTTGAGTGAGTGACTTGTCCAAGATTAAATAAGGCCCACAGACAGCTAAGACTACTCAATGTCTCCCAACTTCATGATAAGACTCCAAACATCCAATAAATCCTCCTGTTATCTTCCATCTGTAGCAATAAAATTACAGTTTAATTTGAACAAAAAGGGTTTTTTCATTGCTAGAAAGAGATAAAAATTCTGACAAGTCAGCTTAGAAATACACACTTAGCATATGAAAAATGGGAAGATAGCTACAGTTACTGTCTGGGAAGATGCAATTGAACTGATAAAATTTCAGTATTGGAGACAGTGAGGGATACCAAGGGAAGATGGTGACACAAAGAATAAGAGATCTTACCTATCCTTTGCAATAATTCATGCACAGATACCACGTGCATGGAACTGAGACCTGAGGCACTGAGTATCACTCCAGGTCCAGAATACCCACATCCTTTCTCTGGAAGATCCTATTCTGCTCTAGGTCACACCAATGTCCCATTGACAGATTCCTACTCTGATAAGATCTGCATGTGTTAAGATTAAAATAACTGAACTAAAAATTAAGAAAACTTGAAAATGTTCCTTCACAATACACACAATTTATCTCACTCCATATGTACAATACTTGTTAAATTCTTTCATGTTCCTCAGAAAGTTCACATAAGAACATTTCATGAAGCAAGACAAGAGTTCAAAAGTACACAACAATGAAACATTTACCACCTGCTCAAAACTTCATGGAAATTTAAAAGACACTCTTCAGTGTTGGTTGCAAAAGACTGTCACATTCTGCTTACATTAAAAATGCACAAAAGGAATCAATGCCAATGAAGGAATCAACCCAGGTTAATTCATGGACTCTGTTCATTGCTTGGCACCCCCAAAGTGTTCTTGTCACAATTCTGGGAGCAGCACAGGAGAGGTAATGGGCAAGGAAGGAAGAGGATGGAAAAGCTACAACAAAATAAGTAGATCTGTACCAAGTGGATTCTTAATTAACTCTAAATAATGCAGTGTTTTATGCAATCATTGAAGAGTTCAGTAGGATCTGGCCCCTCTCCTCACCGTGGTGTGAGGCCCTGGCACAGGGGGCCCAGAGAAGCTGTGGCTGCCCCTGGAGCCCTGCAAGTGTCCAAGGCCAGGTTGGACAGGGCTTGGAGCAACTTGGGCTAGTGGAGGGTGTCCCTGCCCATGGCAGGGGGTGGCACTGGATAATCCTTACAGTCCCTTCCCACCCAAACCATTCCCTGATTCTGTGATATGACCCAAGCCACCATCAGCCCACTGAGATCTGTTGGCTTCCCTTCCTCTTGGCTTGGTTCAAAGCACCAGCAAGTCAAGGAAAGCTGCAGTTTCTCAAAGAAATAAAACTTCACAACCCAGTAAAACTGGCTCAAGGAAAAGAAGGAAGGAAAGAAATAAACTAATTTCCAAGCTGACTCTAAATTTAAACCAGCTCATTTCCTGCCTACTCTTTCAGAGACAGAGGTCACAGAGCATGGGATGGGTACTGGGCATGCAGGGACACATTCTGTGCTGGGTGAGTGCCCAGAGCCACTGCAGGATTCAGCAGATATTTCACACACCCTGAGGCACTTTGCAGATGCAATCTCCCCTCAGAGCCAACACCTTAACAAAGCCTGGGATTCAAATGGGAAAAGTTGGAGCATTTTGTTTAAGGGGCCAATGAATCACAGAACTCCAGAATGATTTGGTTGGAATGGACATTAGAGCCCATCCAGTGCCCCCCCAGGGACACCCTCCACTAGCCCAGGGTGCTCCAAGCCCCATCCAGTCTGGCCTTGGACACTTGCAGGGATGCAGGGGCAGCCACAGCTTCTCTGGGCACCCTGTGCCAGGGCCTCACCCCCTCACAGGGAAGAATTTATTCCTAGTATCTAATCTAAATCTCCCCCTTTTATAGTTTAAAACTGTTCCCCCTGGTCATAAACTTTAATCTCTAACTTTAGAGCCAAGAAAAATTACTCTCCAGGCTAAACATTGTGTGTTCATAGAGGAAAAGAATTTTTATAATCTATAATCTTTCTACATCGAACCCCTCCACCTCACACGCCTCATTCCTTACTCTCACAGGCAAATGAAGGATTCCAAAGGGGATGCTAACCCTGATGGGAACTCTCCAAACTTACATCACGGGAAGTGGTGAGGTTCTGGCTGTTCTCCTCCCCTAGGAATGATTTGATGCTGTGCATGATGTTGTCTCTGCGCTGCTGCCGGAACCTCTTCTCCTCATCGCACAGGGCCATGCTGAACCGCAGGTCTGTCGAGGAGCTGTTTGGAAAAGGGACAGGCTGGCACAAAAGGCTCAGTCCCAAACGGGATCTCAAACATCACCGTGGGAAACGAGCAGATGTGAGCAGAAATCCCTCATTCACTCACATAAGATGAAATGAAATTGTATTTTTCATGTGACGCCATTCATCAGCTCTGGAGGGATGGAGGCAAAGCACAACATGCCTTTAAGAGTTCTATTTTACACAGAACTCATTAAAAGCAAAAAAATTAAATACAGCAAGAGAGTTCTCCACTCACATACAAGCATAAATCTTACAGCACAGATCATACTGGCACACTACAGGAAAATCTAAGCCCTTTTCTCAGTATTTTTCCCCACATTGTGGTGATGCCATGATGCTTTTTTTGCTTTTTATATATACCCCCTCCATATACCCTTTTGTATAACTTTTATGTATTCTTAAGGGCCTTTTAGCCCACACGCTTCTCATTCTTCAGCTTTGAGAACCAGCACAGAGCCAATATTCCCTTAAGCCAGGAGACCAAACATCTCAGAAGCCTCAGACACCGAGGGCTTCTCTGGAACACATTTTGTAACCTGAGATAGGCCTGTCCAGGGGGGGAAAGTTCCTCAGGGAGGGGGGTTCACTCAGCCTGTCATTGGGGAATCTTTGATAGATATGTTAATTGGTAAAGCCTATAATTTATACCCAAACTATTGTGGGTGTGCATTTGGGGGGTGCTCACGGGGGTGCATTTGGGTGTGCATTTGGATGTGCATTCCAGCGTGCTCCACCTGGATGGAGTGCACCAAGGATCCTTAAAATAAATACTGAGGTAAAATCCCTTTTTTCCCTTCTAACTGTGTTTGGCTCTTGATTTTAAGACCAAGAAAAGGCATCAGTGGGATAAAAAGTGTACACAAGGCTGTGCAAGATCTCAGTGCTGTACATAAATGAGGGTACAACTTCAGCTGCCACTTCCCATGGACAGCAGAGAAGAGGAGTGGACAAATCCACCTTGGTACCCACTGAAAAGCACACAATGGTGAAATGGATCCATTTAGGCTCAGATAATAATTCCCCAGTTTTCTTAAAACAACCTATTATGTAATAAAATAATAGGATTAAGAAAAGGGGGGGAAAAAATTCCCTAGAAGCAATGTTCCATGAAGATATCCATAATCTGCATGGCTAGCAGGGAATAGCAGCAGAACTTGGTAAGATCCTTTACATTTCAAAGCCTAAGAAGAAGACACAGCTGAACATCTTCTGTTTATTTAATGTCAGAGATACAAAATACTGGTAATGTACAGAGCCTGGCTGGTTCAGGGTGGTCTCAAGGACCACGCACAAATGCATTTTCCTAGTACAACATGAGGAGCAGAAATTATCCCTGGGGGATGTTTGTCAGTCTCTGGAGTAATCAGGAAAGAGTTTGACTTTTACAGCACTCAGTGTTGCTATTTATAGTTACAGACAAAAAATGACTCCTTAAATGCCTTGCTCTCAGAAAATCATTTTTAGTCTTAAAATAGATTTTTCTAATTATGCCTCAATGTGATTTTTGGTTTTTTGCCATGATAGATGAAGAATAAGGGAAAAAGACAGGTAGAGAGGGAAAAAAAGGGACAAATAAAGGCAGGCATCTGCTTAGCTTTTACATGGAGAACTGGCCCTAAATCTTCACCTTTGCCTTCAGCACTGTGTGGTATTTACATTTAAATACATTTTAGGGGCTCTGTAACAGCAGCCATAGATGCCGGAAGTTAATGTGAGAGGCCAAGTTCCCAGAGAAGGTAAAACAGTGAGGATGAAGCTGCACCTGAGTGAGGTCTGTGGGGTTTTTAGGGACAAAGCCCTTGAGAAGGAAAGCCCTTCACATAAACCAGGCTGAGAGATTCACAAAGGATGGCCTCACTCCTGCAAACATGTGGAAGGGTCACACCTCTTAGTCCCAGTAAGGGTGTTTAGTCAATGACAGAATTACAACATGAAAATAAACCTCAGCTGTAAAATTTCCTCATTTTTACAGTACCTGGTATTTCTACGCTACAACAAGGAATTTTTGCACTCTACCTCACATGTTTTAAAGAAAATCCCAACAGGGTGGGACTCTTGGGGTGTCCTGTGCAGGGCCAGGAGTTGGACTTGGATGATCCTTGTGGGTCTCTTCCAATTAAGGATATTCTGTGATTCCATGAAAATTTTAATGAACAGTTTAAAATACAAAAAATTCCTTTGCTGCTGGTATATTTTCACCTTTTTTTAAAAAAACATATGAGATACTCACCATACTTCCAGGGACAATTCCAAAGTCATTTCTGTGACCTAAACAACAAATATTTAAATATGGTTACAGCACTTAGAGAGGGAAAACCCACAAACACATCTGGAACATCAACTACGACTGTCAGAATTTTTCTTTCTTTCTTCTTCACTTTTTTAAAAAGGAGGATATTTTTGGCACATGTGAATGAGATTCTTTTCTATGGATTTTTTTTTTAAAGCACACCGTGTGATTCCAAAATACACCACGAGCATTGAATACAGTGGAAAATGTTGGTAAGTGCTGACTGTCATTCCTCAGATCCCACTGTCTTGCCTTTCTTGCAGTGCTAATCCCTTTCTGACAGTGCTACTCAACTCTGTCCTGAGGGGATCTGACTGACTCTCTTCACCCACTGTGGATGGCAGCAGAACCAGGGGATCACATCCATCTGCCACCTGGGTGAGGGAATCACTGCTCTGTGTTCCACAGGAGCCACCAAGTGTCTCTCCACACCTAAACATGCCTTAATTAGCAGTCAGGAAGGGTGATTGCTTACAGCTTGCTGGAAGATGCAATAAATGTCACAGCACAATGGCTTCACTTGCCAGCCACACTGAACTCCCTGGCCACAAGCTATGGGTTTGCCTCCTCTGCCTTTCACAGAGCACTGAGAGGGTTGCCTGCAGGCAAGAAGTTAAAAAATTACGATTAAAGCACCAACTCCCTGTCAGGCACAATCCAGGAGTACAAGGCTGAGGAACTAAGACAGAATGGAGAGGTATTTTCAGCTCCCCAAGCTCTCTCTCGTGCAGTGGCCGGGCTGGTGCAGCCCTGGAGGAGTGTGACAGACTCAGAATGTCCTCCACCTAAAACCAGACTCTCCTCCTCACCTAGGGCACCAGGGATGGAGCTACAACACGCCAGACTGAACACCTGCTGCACCCTCAGACAACAGTGAAGGATCTGGGATGCAAAGCTGCCTCTGACTCACACATCCAGGCCCAATTCCTGAAACAGGAATTGCAAATGAGGCGGGGCATGAGCAAGGTGGGGGGGAAAAAAGAAGAGGCAGAGAAACAACAAAGGGAGGACATGAACGAACAGAGTGAAGAGTCACCGAGGAAGCACTTCAAAGGCAGGGAAGTAATTACATTATTCCCCACCTGGTATTAGTAATTTAGAAAGCACTCCTGAAACCATGCAGGGATCCAATGCTTACAAAAATGTATGCACATGAAATAAACCCTTGGAGGGAAGCATTCCAACAGGGAGGTATCATGGCATTCTCTATCGCTTAAACAGACTGCCACAGACATCTCAGCAATACACGCTATGTATACATTGTCTACATGGGGCTCAGCCTGATTTCATCTCCCTTTCAATACTTGCTTATAAATTTCAGAGTGTTTTTGCCTTTTTTGCACTGTTTTTTTCCCCCTCTGACTCCCCTACCAAGCTCTGCTGACTGCTGAGGAGAAGTTAAAGCAAGGCAAGGCCTTGTATTAATGGAATGAGCTTTGTGAACTGTGTTTGCAAAATGTATCCATCAGTTCTTTCTCACTGCCCCACCTCATGCCTGGCAGAACCAGCACCTGCACTCAGCCCATGCTCTGGAAGTCCAGGAGTTACTGAAACACGTAGTGAAATAAAAATGCAGAAACTTCAAACAATACAGTAATTTTAAAAAGGAAAAATAATGGAGGGCATCAAAATTCCAACTGCCCTAAGGCTATGCCAAATTAAATGCTAAACCTCATATATGAAACTCGCTGGTTTCCAATAAATAGGCCTTTAACCAGTTATTTGCTGTAACTACGCTTTTAAAGTTGTACCACATGGAAAACAGCAGAGTGGTCACAAATCAGGGTCTCTGATCATACAATAAACTAGAGCCCAAAGCAGAGATGCAGATGGTATTTATACATTTTACTATGTGCAGAACAAGCTCAGTTCCACTCAGATTTAACAACAGTTTCCAGGAGTTACTGTGCAGGCAGACAAACCCTGTTCAAATGACTCCATCTTGTTTGCAGACGTGTTTAAAGGGAATAATCCAATTACTGCATCATTGCATGTTAACCAGGGCTGTGTTACAACAAGCCACTTACAGAAAGTGAAACATGTAATAATAAAAGAATTCCTTCAGCTTTCTGGAAGCCACAGGCAGCAGCAGGAGGGGCAATGCACTGACCACCAAACTCTGAGTAACCTCACACTCAGGCCATGAAAGTAAACTGTATCGAGGGGGGAAGAAACTGCTTTAGGCAGAGAAAGTTCCAAACTAGACTTCTAGAGAGGGTTCTTTCAGCAGGGACACCAAGGCATTCAGTGGCACTGTTTGCTTAATTCTCCTCTCAGCAGGGCTGTAAGAAGATAAATAATTAAGGTTTAACAGTGTCTTTAGGCTCTGAGTTTATCCAGGGGCGACAGTGAATGCTCGGAAAACTTCTGACCAGGGCAAAGTCATGAATGGCCAACTTACATCATTGAAAGTTAACTGGACCTCCTTCTTCTCTCCCAGTTTCAGAGAAGAGATGGGAAACGTGGATGTGCCAAGAGTCTCGTCCATAACATAGTTGGCATCCATGAGAGTAACCTGGAAGAGATATCTGGGTATTCAATTCTACTGCAAGAAATCCCTTTCTAATTCCATCAAGCCTATGCCTGAAGTAAAAAAAAAAATATATGGAAAACGAATGGGCCTGACCCAACCCAGTCAATGCCCAGTGCCAAAAGACATCTTTTAAAGCAGGATAAGCTCATGGACAGTGGAGGTGGCACTTCAAGGAACTGAACTGCAGGAGTACACCAGGATTACTCATGAAGGGATTTTCATCCCAGCACCCTTCTGGCAGCCAATCTCACCATCTTTCTAATACCTTCAAATTCTACATATAAAGCACAGTACCTTCAAATTTCCAGTCAGTAAAATTTCCCTGTGGAGAAACTTGCATAGTTTTAACCATGACAGGCCAAAAAAACATCCAGCAACTTTTCACAGAAGATGGAATCCACACACCCCAGCCTCGACTCTACAGACCAAGATTGTTACAGCACAGATTTGGCAAAGAGTGCAGCATTCCAATTTACACAAAGCTTCTCTCTGTATCCAGCCAGACCTTCAAGTCTCTTCTCATACCCTCCATGTTGGAGCACAGACTTCTCCAAAATGTGATAATATCCAAAGATGGATGTGGATATGGCAGAACACCATTCCATGCTTTTGCTCTAATCCCTGTGGCTCTAGGTCTAGCAGACTTTTTTTCCCCAGTGGCTGCCTTCCAAGTCCTCAAGTAAGATCTTCAGAAAGAATTTCAAATTATCATTTACACGGTTTTTATTAAATGAGATCTCCAGATTCATTTGACTTATGGGGTTTTTTCCACTTTGTGGCATTGTATCTTCTAAAATATCACATGCTGTGGCTTAGACTCTATCTTTTGTATAAAACAAAAGGAATCAAGATACAATCACTTGAATAATTAGTTGCTACATATGGGATCAGCCTCTTCTCAGCTACAAAGAATCTTCTTCATCCTGTGCCACAAGCAACTCTTTGAAATTATGAATTCTCTTTATTTTAGGACAGGGCTCATTATTTTAATGGTATTTACATTGTTCTGTTTCCTTGCAGAGCTTTATGCCCATTCCTGCAATCTCTGAGTGCTGTCTCCCAGAACCAAAAGCAAAAACTTCTTAATGGCATTTTGAAGAGCTGCTTACAGTTCAGAGGGAAAATGCACTTGGGATAGAATTAAAGATGCAAATTAAAACAATCCAAGGAGTCACAAGGATTGTGGAGTCTGAGCTTTGGAATTCAGAGAGTTTGGGTGAAGAGGTGACTTTACAGATTTTTTGACACTGCACTCCATTGCAGAATCCAAAGGCTCTTGTCTACATTACCAGGTCCACAATTAGCCCTTATTAAATGTTATCATCTATTCTTGGCAGGCAATTTTCATGGAATTTTTACTATCTCGGAACCAGCAACAGCCTTTAATTATTGTAAAGACACATTTCCAATTTCAACCTATAATCCATCTTGCTGTGTTTGTGACTTTAGTAATTTTATCCTTTCAAAACCCTTGAACCAAATTTTGTCCTCAATGAATCCAAACATTCCTAGGGAAGCTGCCTAAGTGTAAGGGAGGGCTCAGAGCAGGGCCCAGCAACGGCACCAGAGGAACAGGCAGGAACTGATGCCCAGGAAATCATTGTGAATTCCCTACTATCTTTTGTCTCCAGTCATAGTTCTTCATGATCTACCAAGCTGACCGTGGGTGTAATGCCCAAACTGTAGAGCCTTCCCTAGGAACACAGGGAGCTTGGAGGAAGCACAATTCCCTTTCAGACCCAGGGTCTGATGGTCACAAGCTCAAGGAAAACCTTCACAGGCTGCAGCCTCTGTCCCAGTTGGCCAATTTAGACTGAACTCTGTAAGCTTGGGTCAGAAGAGAGCAGGTGTCAGGGCCCTCCTCTATGAAGAACAGAGCTAACGAAGGATCAGAGCTAACCTTAAATCCTTAGAAAACACTTCCACCTAACATTCAGCTCTTGTGCACAGCCTGGAGAAGTTTAACACACTGAGACTGAACAGTGGCTTGGCCAACAAGGCTGCACATGGAGTGGTCCCCAGAAGAGCCCTGGGTGGGCTCCAGGCAAGAAGGACACAGCAGGATCAGCCTTTTGCTTTGTCTCCCTGGGCAGATACTTGACTTAAGCCCCACCTATTCCCTGTCTGTAAGAGCTGAATCAGGGTAGGAAGCAGGGAGTAAATATTCCACAGCTGATGTGAGGAACAACTGTCCCTCAGGAGCTGTCCAAGAGATGACTCACAAGCACATCTTGTAATGCCTCTCCAGGCTACTCCTTGAATAATTCAATTTATCCAACACCTCTTGCTTAGCACCATGGCTAAACCCAGGTTTAACGTTTTAAACAAAGGGGTAATCTTGAGACATGAGATGTCACACATGTGTAAGTCACTGCTATTTTACCCTTCATCCTCCCAGCTCAGGCATGGGATTTACCTCCAGAACATTCTCCAGGTTGGGGTCCAGAATGAACTCGAAGGTCTCGTTCCACGTGGGGTTGACCTCGTTGTTGAAATGCTTGGTTCTCTTCCTGCAGTCGGGAGCGGTGGGGATGAACAGCTCCACGTAGGGATCTGGAGTGTCAACTGTGGAGCACAACACAGGTCAGGCAAGGGAAAACACCAGCCTGGGCTGGAGTAATAGATAGAATTGTGTGAAGCCACAGATCTCCTCCTGGCCAAGGACAGAAGGATATGAAACTCTGTAAGTTACATAAATGTAATGACAGCAATTGATACATGATATCAACAATCTCCCCAAAAGAAACATTAGGCTTTTAGGAGGAGAGGGGAAAAGCCTTGAGCAAACAGAACAGCACAGGGACTGAGTCAAGTTTATTGGGAATACGCAAACATCTGCCAGGCAGTAAGTGTTTTTAAAAGCTTTTACTTCTTCCTGTCTTTCTAGCCTTTAATAGTTTTGGCTCGTGTCACAGCAGTAAGTATCCCACAAAACAATGAAAACAAGCAGTTTGCTGTGGGTTTTGGATCCTCTTTCACCTTTGCTGGTTTGGGAGTGATGGAGGAAATCGGTCCCAGCACTGCAGTGCTGCACACAGCATAAGGAGTGCTCAGCTCTGAAACACTGCCACCACCACAGCTCTGGGGAGTCAGCACAGGATCAGGACCTTATTTACACAGTATGTCTGAACAATAAGTGCACCAGAACCCCGACTGGAAACAGGTATGGCAAATGCAGCTGATAGGAATTACCAGTGGGGGAAAAGGAAACATTGGCAAATCCCATCGGATGTGTCTAAAAATAGCCATTCCTGAGAGCACAGAATGCAGCCCTAAAAAATCCACTTTGTAACAAGTTACAGCATGCAGGGGTTTTCTGTACAATGAGGCTTTTTTAGTGTCAGATTGGGCCAGGGCTCCGATGCTTCCCAGGAGAGCAGGGGAAGTTATTTCAGTGGTTGTGGTGGATCACCAAAAGCCTCCTACTCTGCTGTGGTAAAACACCCACATCTTTCTACCACACACTCAAGGAATCACAGAATATCCTGAGCTGGAAAGGTCCCACCAGGATCATGGATCCAAGCCCTGGCCCTGCACAGATACCCCAACAATCCCACCCTGTGCATCCCTGGGAGCGGTGTCCAAACGCTCCTGGAGCTCTGGCAGCCTCGGGGCCGTGCCCATTCCCTGGGGAGCCTGGGCAGTGCCCAGCACCCTCTGGGGGAAGAACCTTTCCCTGATCTCCAGCCTGAGCCTGCCCTGGCCCAGCTCCAGCCATTCCCTGGGTCCTGTCCCTGTCACAGGGAGCAGAGATCGGAGCTGCCCCTCGGGAGGAAGCTGAATCCTCTCTTCTAAGTTTGTCCTCTGCTTTAGTGAAATGTTACCATGCAAACCAATGCCCACCACAAACACATCCCTATTTCTTACAGGCCTCTTTTTGGAAGAGATTAAATCCTATTACTAGGAAAAGCAAGTCCAAAGATCCCTCCTTGTACACACTCTAAGTCTAAAGATACTTTTTTTCAACAAAGCCAAAGTTTAGAAACTCTTGGCGTTCAATAAAACCTTATCCATGAAATTCCTGAGGCCCAGAGACGCTTCTCCCTCCTGCTGGGAGAAGAAGGAACACAGGAAAACAAAAGAGTTGGATAATTTAAAATCAAATCAACTGTCTTTTGGAAAAAAAAAAAAAACCAAACCTGACCAAACAACCAAAAAAAGGGCTTTTGGAAATCACTCAGGAGGTTCTGAATGTGTCCCCAGGCACATCCTATTCAATTTTATTCTAATGCAACTTCTCAGGAGTTTTCCACTGTGCTCCACACCTGTGGGGCTCAGCTAATTGCTACACTGAGGTGGTCTCAGTGCTCCCTGAGTAATGAACAAGCAGCTATTTAAAGCTGGGGATCAGTGTGGAAAGCCTTTAAATAGCAACCTTTATTAGTTCCTGAGGAATTATGTCTGATCTTGTCTCTTCTTTATGGGCAGGGGAACTGGGGGATCAAGCCCTAAGTCTTTCCTCACCAAGCAGATGTTCCAACTTGCCAACTTTTCCATTAGTTCCTTTCAACTACTACACAAAGCTCTGCCACAAAGGAAATAATCAAGAATCAAGAGAAACAAGGCCCTTTGAAACTAAAAATCCATGAAGTGACAAGGTCTCATTTGCTAAGTCTCGATATCCAGCGTGACTTTGGCAACAAACACCCAGGCTTGCTCTGCCAAGAGACTAAATTTGCCTACAAAAACCTGGATTTTAGCCAAAATCCTGATAGCTGAGCAGAGTTCTGGGCAAAACATCAATGCCTCCCTCTCCATTCAGTTTTTCATGTTTTTATGTGATCAACCCCAATTCTGTTACAAAAATCTAATTGTTCTTATCAACACAAACAGTAAATGGTTTCCTGGCCATATTTAAAACCCCAAAGCATGTGGAAACCCCAGACATGCAGATCCATTACTAACTTCCTAGCAGGCAAACCCCGGTAAGTGCTGAAACAGAAACTAAACCCAAGGCATGGATCAACTAAACTTGGAAAAATCAGTCTTGGTAGTTCAGTATTGCCAAGTCACCTCACTCCATGCCTTCATCAGCTTTTTAACCCAAGGCAAAGATTTAATCACCTGCCCTTTCATGTTTGAAGCTTTATTTGGAGCTATTTTTTGTTAAGAAAATGAAAACCTATTTTTTTTAGCTTCCTTCTTCAGATGAGGAGAAAATATACTGGAAGACTGCTTGCTCTGATTAAAATATTGCTATAAGCTATACTAAATACTTTTTTAAGCTATACCATATTAATTAAAACCTCACTCCTCGGATGGAAACCAAAAACTACTGGCATGTAACACAGAAATATTCACTTAATGTATTTCAAAACATTCAGGTCATCCAATGCAGATTAAACAGCCAGTGTGCACCCTTGGCATGGATGTTTTCATTCCTGCCTGGGCTTCTGCTAATTGATTTGCCAGGTGATGTTAAAAAACACTAAGCTGAAAATGTAAGTAAAAATAGCTTGATCACCACTGTTATCACAGAATCCCAGAGTGGTTTGGGTTGGAAGGGACCTTAAAGCCCATCCAGTGCCACCCCCTGCCATGGGCAGGGACACCTTCCATTAGCCCAGGCTGCTCCAAGCCCTGTCCAACCTGGCCTTGGACACTTCCAGGGATCCAGGGGCAGCCACAGCTTCTCTGGGCACCCTGTGCCAGGGCCTCCCCACCCTCACAGGGAACAATTCTTTCCCAATATCCCATCTATCCCTGCCCTCTGGCAGTGGGAAGCCATTCCCTGTGTCCTGTCCCTCCAGGCCCTTTGTCCCAAGTCCCTCTCCAGCTCTCCTGGAGCCCCTTCAGGCACTGGAAGGCTGCCATCTATATTTAGATTTTAAAAGGAAGAATCATTATGGGGTATGGGTCAAAAGCTGATGTTTAATCACGACAAGAGACTTATCTATGTCTGAGAATTATCTCTGTCTGGGCCTGATGACCCTAAAGGCCTTTTCCAGCCTTAAAGATTCCATGTAGAGGCAGCACTGTCAGGGAACTGCTCTTCTGTTGCAGCAGCTGCCTGAGACACCAGCACAGCCTCCTGAGCAGCAGCACCTGGGGGAATTTGCACTTGTTCCCAGGACAGTTCTGAGGAAAGCAGAGTTTCTGTGCAGCTCAGCCCTGCTCGGGCTGCCCCTTACGCAAGCGCTGCCGCCCCATCACCATTTCTCAGGAACAAGGCAGGCTGAGCTAACAATTCAGCACAAGTATCTCAAAACCCTACCTGCACACTAAAAAACACAATTAAGGCTTTCAGCACTGATGCCAGCGAGGGTCCTGCAATTAGCAGCTTGGAGCTTGATGAAGTCTCAGGGTAATTAACAAAATGTTGGTGATAATTCAGATTTACAGCCCCCTCCAAAAGCTCCAGGGGCTGAAGGCACACATCCAATAACAGGAGCAGAGTCAGCATCTCCACTGCTGTTTTTAAACTGCTGCCTTAGGAATGGCTGAGAGATAGAAAGTAAGGATTCACTGACTTTTCCTCATTTGATTTATCTCCTGGTTAAGTCATGGCTATTAGGATTCTCCCTTTAAATTACATTATGAATCACCAAGTGAAACACACAGTGGACAGTAATTAGGGTCAAACATTTTCACAGTGAGAAATGAGTAATGCTTTAAGCAATCTGGCTATTAAGGAAACCTGTAAAATTTTCTGCAATGACTGGAAACCATTTGATCTTATGTTGTTAGTCTGGTGAGATGGCTGTCATCAGGCCTCCATATTAATATGATTAATATTTCAGATATATGATTTATATTTCAGTCATTCCAATTTCAATTACTTCAACAGCAGAATTACCATAAAGAAACTACAGAATGCCTGTTCAAATATAATACTGCTATATACAGATATGTCTACCTCAAAATAAAAAGTGGTAATAACCCTTAATTTATCCACCACTAAGTACAATCCCATTGATAACCTACTAGGTCTCAAATGACCATCTTTGTGTATTTCCCACCATTTTTTTGGCTTGCTTCACTACAGTACAACTTGTTTAGCACATGCAGCTGAGCAGCCTGGCTGAGGTGAAGCCAATAATGGGAATTGCTGAATGACCTCTCTTCCATCCACGGGGAAGGAAGCTAACAGAATTTAACTAAATAACAACAGAATTTCTATTCAAATTGTGAATTTTCTGGGGCCTCACAGTGGCACAGAAACATGAGTTGGCGTCTCTGCCATGGTCAGGAGAAAAAGTAATGAATTTTAAATTGATGGGTTTTCCCAGTTTCATGTGATTTTTCAAAGGGGAATTCTTAAAAACTGTACTAATCAATAATTGTCCCTCCAAGCATGGTACAGATACTTGAAATGCTGGAGCATCCAAAGTCCAGCAGTAATGCAGATGCCAGAAGACCTGCCAGAAGGCCACAGCAACCTAAAAACCTCAGGAGTACTCACTGCTGCTTGTGTTTAAGGCACCACAGGGAATGCCAGGGCTGGTGGCTTTGGGGATTTTGCAAAGGGGTGATGCAGTGCCAGATTTCATGAGCGGAAGGTGACTCCAAGGGAAGTAAGGCAGCTCTGAAGCAGCAGCTATGCTTTGAGAAATACTGGGATTAGGTAACACCTTCATTAAAAATTATTTGTGCCTTTTATGACAGCGCTTTTCATCTCTGGCATTACTTCAGTGGAGGGAAGAACCAGCTCCCAGCACAGCACTGCACTATCACCCAGTTCACTGGTGCAGGACACCACTGTTTCCACTAATCTAGCCTTGAAAGGGCAAAAAAACCTCAAACAAGTCAGCTTCTGGTCAAACCACACTTGTAGAAGTGCCAAGAGCAAAGAAACACTGCCTTCTCTAGGTTATCTGTACAGGCCCCTTTGCAGACACACACTGAAAAGTGACTGAAGCCATTAAGCAAAATAACATTTTTCCAGGAGTGTGCCAGAGTTTAAGGGACTTAAGGTTTTTTAATGAATTTAAATGCCTAGTTCTCACTGTTAAACCAGTGAAACATCTCACTCTACGTGTTGGTTTTGCAGGGCCTGGTTTTTGGTAGCAGGGAGGCCATGGAGGTGGCTTCTGTGAGAAGCTGCTGGAAGCTTCCACCATGTCCAGCAGGGCCAGTCCCTGATGGCTCTGAAGATGGGCACACTGCTGGCCAAGGCTGGGCCAGTTAGAGATAATGGTAACGCCTCTGTGATAACAGATTTAAGAAGAAAATCAAAACAAAGTATACAGTTTTTTTCTAGCCAGAGAAGAGGAGGAGGTGAGAACATGTGAGGGGAACAACACGGACACAGCAGAGCCAGTGGAGAAGGAGGGGCAGGAGGTGCTCCAAGTGCTGGAGCTGAGATTCTTCTGCAGGCCATAGTGAAGACCATGGTGAAGCAGCTGTGCCCCTGCAGCCCATGGGGATCCACAGGGGATGCAGAGATCCATCCACAGCCCNCTCTCCATGAGCAGTGACAGAAAACCTTGGGTCATGAACTGACCAAACCCCCACGCCCTTTCCCCTGCACTGTCGGTGAGAAGGAGGGAGGGGTTGGGGGAAGAAAAGGTGTTTTAAGGACTTCTTTTACTTCTCATTATCCTCCACTGATTTTGTCGGTAATAAATTCACTTTGTACCTCTAAGCTGAGCCTGTTTTGCCCTTGGAGTGTTTTCTCCCGGTCCTTATCTCAACTCATGAACCCTTCATTACATTTTTCTCTCCTCTGCCCAGCTGTGGCAGGGGAGGGTCAGTGAGTGACTCTCGTGGGTGCCTGGCATTGGGCTGGTGTCAAACCAAGGCACCCCAGCACCAAAGACACGAGCAGGACAGAAGGAGGCCTGGCTCAGCTCTGACTGGAGGTCCATGGAATGCCAGACCTGGACAGGGTAATTTGGTCTGCACTACGTACAGACATATCATCACATTCCTGCTGAATTACTCCAAACCCACAATATGATTTTTAGTCCGCTTTTGTTATCTGATGGAGTACAGATTATTCCCAGTCTGGCATGAACTTTGCTAATACAAATTTACACTGGCAGCGTTTTCTGAATGTGCAGAACAAGTTTACACTGGGTCTGTGTTTGGTATCAGGAGACTTTAGAAGTTCTGTGACTCTCCCAGCTGCCCCAGAGCTTGATTTCCCACACTGCTGAAGTGCAGCCCCTCAGGGCCTGCGAGGGAGAAGAGTCTCCTTCCCTGACTTTTTAATTCAGGCAACTGTCAGGAATGCTTTAAAAATCCAGCATTGAGCACACATTCCCTGGATTTCAACTGCCCTGTAACATTCTTGGCTGGATGCTTTGATAAAGCCTGTCACTAAAAACCATCCTCCACAAAAGTGTTCCTTCCTGTTGTGACAAACGAGAAAGGCTGATCATTTTCTCCCTCCCTTTCAGAACACGTGCAGTCAGAAATACATAAATGAACACTCTTGAGTTGTAAGAGCTTTTCCTTGGCACAGATGGATCTGTGGGACAGCTGGAATCCTACAAAATGCAAGGCAGTACCAGATGATGAATCACAGAATAGGTAAGGTTGGAAAGGATCTCCCAAGAGCATCGAGCTCAAGCATCAGCCCAGCACCACCACTGGTTTCACCACTAAAGCCCGTCCCCAAGTGCCACATGCACGTGGGTTTTGAACACCTCCAGGAATGGGGACTCCAACACCTCCCTGGGCAGCCCCTGACAATGCCTGACCACCCTTTCTGTGAAGAAATTCTTCCTGATGTCCAACCTGAGCCTCCCCTGGCCCAGCCTGAGGCCGTTCCCTCTCCTCCTGTCCCTGTTCCCTGGCAGCAGAGCCCGACCCCCCCCGGCTGCCCCCTCCTGTCAGGGAGTTGTGCAGAGCCACAAGGTCCCCCCTGAGCCTCCTTTTCTCCAGGCTGAGCCCCTTTCCCAGCTCCCTCAGCTGCTCCTGGGGCACCAGCCCCCTCCCCAGCTCCATTCCCTTCCCTGGCTCCAGCCTCTTAGTATCTTTCTTGTCGTGAAGGGCCTCAAACTGATCCCAGTTCAGATTCTTCAGCTCATGCTTTTAAAAAAAACATTTTCAAAACTAATGAAAAGTCTCCTTCAGATAGCAACCTGCAGAACTCCTTACCCAAGGAGCTGTGGATGAGAAGACCTATGTGGGTTCAAGGAAAAGCAGTGAATTTTCTGCAAGAGAAACTCGGTGACAGCTGATTACCCCAAAGGCACATCCAACTCAGGGAGTCTCACTGAAGGCAGCTGAGGAGAGGACAGGATCAGTGGGAAGTGTCACACACTTACCCTGTTCATATTTTTCCTTTACATCTCACTGTGACTGATGTTCTTCCCAATTCTCCCTTGGATCAGGCATTAGCCCAACCTTAATACCTTAACAACCTTAACAAAGCACTCCTGGGAAAGGGGATGAGAGGGAAAAGAATCACAAGCAAGAAAAAGTAAAATTATGACAGGGGACAAATAGCATAAATAGAGGGAGCCTCCTCCTAAATGGAGGGAGTGAAAGGCTCAAACTGGAGGAACAGTGGTGTCCACAGGTCCTGGAGGGAAGCCCCACCAGGGAGCTCTGCCTGGACACAGGACAGCACATGGAACAGGAGCAGCTCCCAGCCACCACAAAGCTCTGGGGCTGGTCACAGCCTGGCAGGGCCTGGAGCAGGGACAGGGGGGTTCTCCAGCCACACAAGATGGATCTGAGCCTGAGCCAGCACTGCTCCATGTCACCATCACGGCATAACGGAGGCATGGGAGACCTTCCTCTAGGACAGGAACGAGTTTTCACCAACCTCTCACAGAAACAGGTCCCCCTTCAGTAACTCCATGGCAAGCACTCACAGACAGAATTTCTCATCAAAAGGATATTTTTGCAGCTGGGAAGAGCAGCATTTTCTGGATCAGTTTCACTGTGGAACACATGAGCCTGTTTCCAACGTGACACCCAGCACTGGCTATCCCTACCAAAGGGAAAGGATACTGGCTGTGCCAAGGAAACTGAAATCTAGCATTTGGTTGCCTCAGTCTTAGACTGTGATCTGGAGTAGACATCTTGAGCAGGTGTTAGCAGCCCTGTTCATTTAAGATTTTTTCTTTTATCCATATTTTATGGATCCATATTTCAGCCACAAGAAGACCTGCACATGCAGTTTGCAGGATGTGGAGGATCAGCCAACTCTGACCTACTTTTCCTAGGCTGTTAGGCCAGAAAAGGGCAGCAGTTTGGCTTGTTTTCCCCTTGCAAAAATCAGGACCTGCTCCAGGGCCTTGCAGGAGGAGCCTTATCTGATGGCACTCTGACAGGTAAGTGCACTGTAGCTGATTCAGGGTGCAGGACTGGCCAGCTGTGGTCCAGAGAACAGCTGGATGAGTCCCAAATGAGCTGCTCAATGAGCCCATAAGCATGAGCTGCTCAATAACACAAACCATAATACAAGCAGGCAAATCTCCAGTTCCTCCCCTTCAGCTAGGCCAGGTTTAAAACCCTGCTCACCCCTGCCTGGACTGCCATGACTCGTGTTTAACCAAGCCAGCTTCAACCCCAGGAGCTGTGGCTCATGGGGAACAGCCACAGGGCACAGGGCTGTGAGGGACAAACAGTGCATGCTGGACATCCTTTCCTCACTCCCAGATCCCAGAGCCATGGCCAGACAGGTAAAGGCATGCTCCCATCCCAGTTTCCTTTGGAGATGCAGGAAACAATGAGGAAGGGCATCTCCTGGACGCAGGGGGATGTCCACAGCTGGCTGCAGTGACGTGGGCTGATCATGCCAAGAGCCACTCAGGAGCTGCTTCCCAGCTCTGTTTGGGCAAGTTTTGCAACCAGAGCTGAGCTCTGGTGACTGCACTGCTCCCAGCACTTGTTTATCTGAGCAGCTTAACTGCAGTTGGAAATGAATTCCAACAGGGTGGACAGCAACTGGGATAGAAGCTGAGTACCAGTGCTGAGAGCTATCAAACTTTAAACGTTTTTAAGAAGGGAATTTTTTCCTAAAAATACCTGGAATGACACTGTTCATTACCACAGCATCAAAAGAAGATGAAGCAAGGAAAAGCTGCAAATCCCAAACAGGATTAAGCAAGATGAGTGATCGTTAAGGGCAGAGTCACACAACTGGTTTTCTTTTGTAGATGCCACCATTTGTTGTGAAAGCCACAAATAACCAGACCTTTAAAGATACAAGACAAATTTTACAATGCTTCCTCTGACCCAGTTTTCCACCACGATCCTTGAAAATCCAGAAGGGGAGAGATGCTATGGAAAGGAGACCCAGTTTGCAAGCATTTCTCTTCCACAATGCTGCAGTTTGGGATTCTGGTCTTTTTTCTTACAAGTCCTTGTACTGTCATGGAAGTAAGGAAAGGCTCTACAGTTTGGGCAGCATCTGAGTAGACTCAAAACTACACATCTACTACATAAGAACTCACTGGGCCAGAGGCAAGGTCTTTTTCAAGAGGTCCAGTCAGAGAAGTGATTTTACAAGGCCTGCAATCAGCAGCAAGCTAAGCGATTAAGGTCATTAAATCCTCACCAAAGCCAAACAGATTTTTTGGTATTTCACCTTGTAATAGCTGTATGTGGCGGGGTTTGGACAGCAGGGGCATAGAATCCTAGAATGGTTGGGGTTGAAAGGGACTGTAAAGCTCGTACCACCCCCTGCCATGGGCAGGGACACCTTCCACTAGCCCAGGGTGCTCCAAGCCCTGTCCAGCCTGGCCTGGGACACTCCTAGGGATGGGGCAGCCACAGCTTCTCTGGGCACCCTGTGCCAGGGCCTCACCACCCTCACAGGGAACAACTTCTTCCTAATAAATTTGTCTGCTTTTTCATTGAACTGTGTTTCTGCCAATTCAGCAGGGTCCAGTGGCTGACTCCAGCCCCACTGATAGCTGGTACAGGGATGCAGCAAGAAAGAAGAAAAGGTGCACAGCAGGAGGTGGGTTTAGCTTTATTTCTGACCATCCTACTCTGCTACAATTAACTGGCAATAAATGACAGTCAGTTCCTCAAACTGAGCCTGTTTGCCTGTGTGGGTAAGAGGTGAGAGACGTCCCTGTCCTCATGCTGACCCTTTCGTCATGTTCTCGCCCCGTCCTGTTGACAGAGGGAGTGACAGAGCAGCCAGCCAAGGTCAGCCAGCACACATCTGCTGCACTTACTCAGCTCCCAAACCTTCCAGCCTGGAAAGGAGCTGAGCACACCCACCAGGGCAGCAGCCTCTCAACCAGGATTTAAACCTCTGTAAAGCGACAGCTGCATCACCTGGATGCTGACAGGA
>VZTH01004616.1:36970-51564 GCA_013397815.1 Aleadryas rufinucha
TCATTAAATCCTCACCAAAGCCAAACAGATTTTTTGGTATTTCACCTTGTAATAGCTGTATGTGGCGGGGTTTGGACAGCAGGGGCATAGAATCCTAGAATGGTTGGGGTTGAAAGGGACTGTAAAGCTCGTACCACCCCCTGCCATGGGCAGGGACACCTTCCACTAGCCCAGGGTGCTCCAAGCCCTGTCCAGCCTGGCCTGGGACACTTCCAGGGATGGGGCAGCCACAGCTTCTCTGGGCACCCTGTGCCAGGGCCTCACCACCCTCACAGGGAACAACTTCTTCCTAATAAATTTGTCTGCTTTTTCATTGGACTGTGTTTCTGCCAATTCAGCAGGGTCCAGTGGCTGACTCCAGCCCCACTGATAGCTGGTACAGGGATGCAGCAAGAAAGAAGAAAAGGTGCACAGCAGGAGGTGGGTTTAGCTTTATTTCTGACCATCCTACTCTGCTACAATTAACTGGCAATAAATGACAGTCAGTTCCTCAAACTGAGCCTGTTTGCCTGTGTGGGTAAGAGGTGAGAGACGTCCCTGTCCTCATGCTGACCCTTTCGTCATGTTCTCGCCCCGTCCTGTTGACAGAGGGAGTGACAGAGCAGCCAGCCAAGGTCAGCCAGCACACATCTGCTGCACTTACTCAGCTCCCAAACCTTCCAGCCTGGAAAGGAGCTGAGCACACCCACCAGGGCAGCAGCCTCTCAACCAGGATTTAAACCTCTGTAAAGCGACAGCTGCATCACCTGGATGCTGACAGGATGGTATCCAGGGCGTGGAAGTCACCCAGACAGGGACTCTAAAACTGAAACAAGTGACACCAGTAAAGGAAGGACTCCTACAGAGGCAACAGGAAATGGGCAGACACCTGAAATAAGAAGGGACTTGAATGAACGGCTGGGAAGGAAAGGGTCTGTCCTCAAACTTCTTTTGCCCCCTCCTCACCATCCTGGGTGATGAATTTTTACAGGAAATCTCATTGATCACCCCTCCCCCCACCCCCAGATTCACAGAATGACAAAATGGCCTGAGGATGACACAATTTTCACCATTTACACTGCCCATTCATGAAAAGCTCAAGAAATCTTGGAAAACTTTCTAGAAATACTGTTTATCTGCCCAGCCTGGGCTTGAGGAGACAGAGGTGTGGATGGCCACGCCAGAGGAGTCAGGGCCTCCATGCCACCCATGGAGTGGGGCACCACACACAGCAGACCTGCCAGCTAAAACTCCTTGAACATAGGCAGAGTTCAGAGCCTCAGCATGAAAAATATCACACAAAGCACTTCAGCATATTTCATAAGCTTAGATTTGCTCAGATCTCTCACAGCTGTTCCAGAAAGTATTGGAAAGGCCGATATGGAAAAAAGAACAGCAAAATACACAAAATTCCTCGCGTTCCCCCAGGCCTCCATCACCCCACAATGTAAAATTAACTCTCTTGTTCCCAGAGCATCTCTGGTTTATGACCTAGAGCAACAACAACAGAAAAAATTAGGGGCAATCCCCCAGAAGAGTCAACAGCTAGGGAGTGTCCATGAGGGGAGAGCAACACTCAGGCACCCACCCCAACCAGGGCTCACACGTGGTCTGTCACAGCCACCTTCCTGTCCTTGAGAGAAAAAACCCAATGGAAAAGGTCAGCAATTCCCTCAATACATTTCATTTTTGGCAAATCAAATGAAACAAAGATAGATAGATAGATNACTGTTTTTCTTGCTTTGGGAAATTTGCCAGGACCCCAAGGACCAGCCCTGGGTCCTTGGAAGCTCACCCAGAGATGTCCCAGACCGGGGGTGCCTCAGGCTACTGAGCTCTGGCAGCTGCCTCAGACAAGAAGCCAAGCAGGTTTCAGTGGCCCTAGAGCATCACTCTGGCAGGTTTTATCAAAATAAAACGTTCTTCCTGAGCAGCTTCTTGATTTTTATGACTTGCTGAGATAAGAGAGTTTTTTTCTAGAAAAAAAATACAATTATATTGATGGATAATATTTGAAGTTTATACTATAGGACCATATTTGCTCTGGTGCACAAAGTTGCCATGATCTCCTGGCTTTTGTCACCCTTTTGTCTCCATTTAATATCATATCATGGGGTCCCCATTTCAACCTCCCTTTTTTCCCTTCCCCTGTTGCCCACACTGTCTCATGAGAGATATCTGTGTCCAAGGACCTGTGTAGAACCTGTGTCTTTCCATTTAACTCATCTTCTTACACACACACAAACTCATGGGCTCGTTGTTCCACTCTTCCAGCACTTTTCCTGAGGTCTTCTTATCTAAAGACCACCATATGTATGAAATTTAATATCTATATGTGTACACACACACACACCCCTGCATCTTCTCTGTGTGCTCCTTCCCCTCACCCCACAGGGGATGACAGACAGATTCCCAGTTCCCTTTTTTCCCTTTGCCAGGGCTCCCCTCTCTTCCCTTGTACTTGTGGCTGTAGAATATCCCCCTTTTAAGTATCCCTCCTGCAATTTTAGCATCAACAGTAGACTTCAGTTATGAAAACATAACTGAAGCAAAGCCATGGGTCAGAGGAGCTGCTGTAGTTTGACCCATCAGTAGTTTCCAGGAATTGGGAAACACTTGTATGTCCAATCAGCTTGATGGGAGAGCAGGAGCCAAGGGTCACACTCATCCTCCCCGCCCAAGCCTGCAAGCTGGGAGCACTGGGAAAAGGGAGAGATGGCCTGGCAGCAAAGCTGTCAGACCCAAGGAAGCAGGAATATTCTTTTTGCAGATTCAGCCAATATTCTCTCCCTCTTTCCCCCCTTAAGAGCAGAGCAGAGCTGCTCTTCCTAGTGGTTTCCTGTTCAGCTGCAAAGTTCAGAGGCTCAGCAGCCTCCCAGAAAGAGGAAGAAGTGCTGGTGTCATCCATCTCCCTACCACAAGATCTGCTGATCCATTTGGGTGGGTTTTTTTTAATGGCCTTACATTTTTTCTGCTTTCTGCACTGACTCAGCAGAGCTCTGGGCTCTTTCTTTCCCCCACCAAACCACAGCCCTGTGAGGCGGCAGCAATTTCCAGTTTCACTGCACTCACACAGCACTTCTGACTGAGCCAAAAAGCTAATTGTAGGTGTTGCTGGCTTGGAGGCAAATCATTTACAACTCACTCAGCCTTTCTGGATCAATGGAACGAAGGAGCGGCAGATCTGCTCTCGGAGTGAGAGTGAGCAGTGACACGGGGACACTGCCCTGCCTTTAACAAGACAGACAGAAACCCACCACCAGCCCACCAACAACCATTTAATGCACAATCTCCCCCTGCTCACGGCACCAGGCTCATGGAAGAAAGGTAAAATAGAAAGAGAAATACTCACGCATGTCACCAATGGCTCCTTTGGTGACATTTGTGGCTTTCCTTACTGTCACAGTGAATACGTGTGAGTACTGGTGTTCCACCTGGAAGGCAGAGAGTGAGAAGTGATTAAGCTCCAGAACAAAAAAAAAAAAAAAACAAAATCCCCATCTATCAAAATAAGGTTTCATTTTGTCCAAAAACAGAGAGAGAGAAATCACCCAGTCAAAACGTAAGGGAAACTCATACTGGATAGAGCATCCTAAAGCTGAACTGCACCCTGGAGCTTTACCAAGAGGTACCTGCACTGGGGCTGCTGGATTTTCCTGCAGCCACACCTACTAATCTCAACCAACAACACTCCCCCTCACCACAGAACCTGCTCCGAGGCATTTAGTCAGGCAGGAACCACTGGGTACGGCAAGGGAAAAATAAAAACGGGCTGGTTTACAGCTTGTCTTGGTAATTGCCTTCCCCTGCTAAAAAGAATGGCAGGAATTACTTCCAAGTCTGTGTTCTGGAGCAGATAAATGCACACTGCACACGCAAGGGGTAGTGTTAGTGCTGTACCCTCTAGTACACATCAATATTCAGTGTGAAAGCACCCTCAAGACAATGTGAGGAAGGTGCAAAGCAAGCTGTTAAAACAGTCACCAGCACATTTCATGCACTTTCTGAAGGTTCCCGTTTCCTGCAAAGCCCAAACACACAGCAGGAGCTGTCTGCCTAGGAGCAGGTGTGTCCCCAACAAGCCAGGGAAGTAGTAAAAGATGTGAAATTAAGAAACAAAAAATTAAAGCCTTAATAAAAAGAGGTCCTCAACTCAGCTCTGTTGCTTTCTCTACGTAGCCCTGAGTTTGACCAACCTGCTGGATGCCACTGAGAATCACCAGTGCAGACTGCAGGGCAGCCAACAGTGGCTTTACAGGGACACAGAGATCGGGAGGAAATGTGAGGTATTAAAGCCAGGATCAAGTCTCACACAATTGCATATTTTCTATCTTTTCCTAACCACCCACCAACCTTGAACACAGCCTATCAGTCACTGGGACCAAAACAACCAGGGAGAAGGCCACCATCAGGAAATTCACTGAAATTTATTTAATATCATAGACAATACTCTTGCTATGGGACATGCTTATTCAGGCTCTACCTGGTGTTTTCTTGCTATTTTTTCATATGGATACTTCCTTTTTTCTTTTTTTTTTTTTTAAGAACTGGTTGTTTCAGCCATGCCTCCTTATTTTGTGTCCACAGCTCACACCCAGAGACCTGAGCCAAACTGGATCCCTCTCATACAAATAAAGAAAAAAGTTAGTATCTTATAGGTTACATATCATTTTCTCAAAAAAAAAAAAGCAAGCCAAAACTAATCTTCTAAAGACAGCAAAAGTGACTTGTGAGTACTTAAGTGGCACTTGAGTCAGGACTCATTAAAAAGCACCTCCAGTGATACCAACACAACTCCTGCAGAAGCCTGCAGAAGGCACGGCCACATCTCCATGGCAAAGGCTCCAGAAGAAAATGCCCACAGTGATACAGGGGTGACTTCACTGCAGCCTGACCCAGACATGGAGTTTATCAGCTTTATCTGGCTGTAATCACCCCCACGCTACGCCAGCTGCTGGAGGCTCTGGCCAGGACTGTCTGCTGGCTCTGGAATTTTCCCCTGGCAGCCACAGGAGTTATCTGGATCCAAGACCAAGTGAGCAGGCAGGGGGAAACTGTGGCAATGCCAGCTGTGGTGCACTGAAACTGTCATGGCACAGCAAGTGGTTCAGCAAGCACAGGAAGAGGGGAATTCAGACTCTTCCCGATACTCCCAGCGGGATGTTGCTCACCTCGAAAGCATCAGACCCAGCTGTGGGAACCCAAAGTTCCTAAGGAGCAACACCTATTTAACAGCCTTCCATGGGCTGACATGAAGACATCCCAATGACTGAGTGACATCCATCACCTTCTGCACTGCAGCTCCCAACACGCATGGATGGACGGGAAGGAGGATGTGACTTCTCCCTGAATAAATGCCTACCTCTGCCACAGGGCAAAAAAAAAGTCCAGAGTTTTCCTCACAGCGAGATAAACGGGGATTTTCGTGGGTATCTGGGAAGGGCTGGGAACACAACTATGTGAAGTCACCCCAACTCTATCATTTACCCTGCCCCAAGAACTTTTACAAGCTGTGACTCTCCAGAAACCACCGGCTCTTGCTGCCCCCTATTTTCAGTTTGCTGTCTGAAAATGCTCAAAGCTGCTTTATTATCTCCCTATTATATTATCTCCCAAGAATGTCAGATCAATGAAGTTGGTTTCACAACTGGCCTCAGTTTCTTCATGCAGACTGAAGCATTTCCTTCGTCATATCCAACCTTGTAATTAAAAGAAACAGCCCAAAGTACAAACACACCACCCTCCTCCTTTTTCTCAGCTGTCAAGAAAGAGCTTGTCCTCGCTGGAGACCACAAATTGGAGATCACTGAGCATTTAGCAGTGAAGAGGAGCTGTAATTAAGTGACAAGGATGGGACATGGGCATGGCTGGGTTTAGTTCTCAGCTGATAGGTGAAATTCATGTGCAATTCTGATGTCCCACAGCTCTGGCTGGAAAAGGGGGATAGTACACGATACACCCTGACAACAAGCACTCTGTAAAGTAATTTGCTTGCATCTCTCCTATGCCTAAATTCACATGCCTACCATCAAAGCAAGGCCAAGCCACCACTTACCAGTTTCTTCTCTTCCCAGCAGCACAGAGATAATCACTATTTCTATTACCAGTTGATAACTGTTTTACTAATGCCATCACAAAAATTGCTTTTTATTGACTCAAGCAGCAACCCCCGTCATTCCAGCTGCTGTACTGCCAGGAAAATTAAGTCTGGTTTAAGACTGGGATCCTCTGAAAGCCATGTGAAAACACAGAGGCCTGGCAAAACAGAAAAGCAGTATCTTGTTTCCCTGTGCCTCACCCAAAACAACACACTGAGGATTACAGTTATACACAGTCATTAATATCTGGCCACAGTCACACACTTGGAGGAAATTTGCCACTACTGAAATAAACAATCTCCCTCTTAGTAAAAAAAAAATAAATTAAAAAAAATACACAGATACACACAGGAAGCTCCAAAGTCTAGATCTCTTCTTACACCAAAATAAATGTTTCTCGTGCAAATTAAGTGCAAGTGGAATTTAGGGCAGTTTTCCACTTAGGGTCCAGTTTCTAAGGAGATCAAAAAGCCTAAATGTCCATATTTCAGAAGTATTTTTTTTATTAGATTTTCAGAGGGAGTTCTGAAGAAGCCCCCTGAAAACACCATGATAAATGTATTAACTCTGAATGCCTTTATAAATCCAGCCCTTGCTAGTTTAGATGACTAAGCTGCATTTTCTCAAGTGACTTAGGTTCACCCTAAGTCTCGATAAAAATCTGTACAAACTCCTCAAGTATTTCTGAAAAACAGACAATGGTAAATAAATCACTTAAACGTTGCAACACTGAGAGGAGCAACATCTACATTCCTTTAAAAATCTAGGACAGGTTACAAATTTCAAAAGCTCACAATGAACTCCAGTGCAAGGTATCCCTGCCCATGGCAGTGGGGTGGGATGGGCTTTAAAGTCCCATCCAACTCAATCCATTCTGGGATTCTATGGATTTAAAAAACTAAAACACACTGTCCAAAGTGACCTCGCTTTACACAAATGTTTCATTTCACTTCCTCTTTCTCCATAAATTTAGAGAGGAAAGGAGAAAACCCAAAAAGTTTTCACCGTGCCCTGTCTGAATGTGGGTTTTCTGAGTCATGGAAACTCGGGTGGACAGTGTTCACTGTTCAGTCCACAAGGTTTTCCATGACTGCACAGCCATGGTTCAGCATCTCCTGTTTTCACACCTGCCCTCAGCTCTCCATCTCTTACAACTCCTGCTCCTGCCTCCTTTGGTCCTCTCTCACCTTTGAGTGCTTTCCTTCCTCCCCCAGTAAAATTTCCCTAATTATCTGCTTTGCTGTCTTTTAGATGTCCCTGCATTTGTGAGCACACAACCACCACCCCCTTCCCACCAGGGGCTGGGACGAGCCCCACGATCTCCCGGAACGCGGGCGGGTTTTTCCTGCCGCCCTTCCGGACGTGCCCAGAAAGGCAGGGATTTGCATGTGTTCAATACCCCATTTGTAATATTCCAGAATGCTGAGTCACAGAGCACAGCTCCACCAGGACATTGGCATTCTGTGTGCCAGGCAATCGGGAGGCTCTGGCACAGGCAGACTGCACAAATATTAAATGGGTTTACTTCCTTCATGTTAAGGACACTTCAGCTAACAATGGGGCTGGACAACTGAAAATATTTGCCTGTTTACTTAAGTAATTGATTTTCATGGAGTCCATGCTCTTCTTTCACAGGGTATTACAACTAAGACAAACTTTCGTGCGCACACACAAATATCTTCAAGTGATTTTCTCCACTGTAATATTTATCCCCCATATCAAAGTAAATGGAGATGTATTACACACTTGAATTCTTTGCATTTTTGGTATAGTCAGTTCTGTCTGCACCTGCAGCAGCTTTCTGAACATCTTAATTTATACCTCAGAGTCTTTCATAAAATGAGAAGAAAAAAAAAAACCAGAAAACACTCAACAGTTAGCAGAAGGACTTCTGGAAAATGCAGAATCCTTTTGAGTAATTTAATGTCAAATATAATTAAAATCCAAGATTTTTGCATTGATCTGAGCCTGCTACCTTTGACTGTTTGAAATTTCAGTAAAACTTTCCAAGGGATTTCAGTTTTCAAATTAAAAAACTTCAAAGATTTCCATTCACTTTCCAAGCAATTAAAGGATCAGCTCTTGCACAAACAGTGTTGATTCTGGAATTAGCAACATTCCCACAGCAACAGTTCAGCATTCCCAGAGAGCTGCAACTACATTTACTACACACATTTTTCATTCATTATATTATATATGTAGGACAGCTCCATTTTGTTGATTATTGATATAAAAAAGTACTTTTATGTGAGTGAATCAATAAAATATAACTGAGTGCCTCAGAGACCTCTCCCATAAAGGTACAGATCATTCCAAGCAATCCATCCAGGAGAGGGCACTGATGATGAAAGGAATTAAGTCAGTATTGTTTTAACACAGACATCACCCTGAGGTTTGTCCTCCCTCCCAGCAGTTCACACCACTGGGGAGGGAGTAAAAGCCAGTTTGACATCTGCTGGCTGCACACTGGTGTGGAGGATGTGAGTGTATGGGGCACAAACCACAGGGTTGATAAGAGATCACTTCTAGGAAGCACAGGGAGTATTTTTAGCCATGTAAAAGTAAAACACTCAGACAAGTGTGTGGCAGCTATCTCTGGGGACACCTCACTGGTGCTGCAGTCAGCATGGCGCTGTTACGAGAAGCCCCTGATAGGAACACGCCCAGCATGGCTCCAGATTTCAGCTTGGGCAGGAATTGCCATTGCAGTGTTTGCTTTGGAAACTCACTTCCAGCACAGCTACGTGTGAACATCCCAGTGTTCAGTGGCTGCTGAGCCACGGGCTCGCCCCACGAAGGGCAGTTCTGCTCCCACTTCCCTCCCCCTTCCCTTGTCCCTACTTCTACATTTCCACAGGCTGAGCTTACCTTGGGCCAGCTCCAACAGCACAGAACGGATTTTCTAACCCTTCCATGGAATCCCAGAATGGTTTGGGTTGGAATGCCCTTAAAGCTCAACTCACCCCACCCCTGCCATGGGCAGGGACACCTTCCACTAGCCCAGGTTGCTCCAAGCCCCGTCCAACCTGGCCTTGGACACTTCCAGGGATCCAGGGGCAGCCACAGCTTCTCTGGGCACCCTGTGCCAGGGCCTCCCCACCCTCACAGGGAAGGAGTTCTCCCTAAGAAATTTTTGTCTTTTTTTTGTATTGAACTGGATTTTTGCTTATTCACGAGGGTCCATTGGCTCACTGCCATCCCAAGGGTGTGACAGCTGGGACAAGGATGCAGCAGGAACACTGGAATAAAGCAGGAGGAAGGGAAGCAGGGGTACAGTGTGCTGCTGAGTGGCACAGATCATCTCATGCAAGAGTTTGCACAATATATTTTGAGGATTCTCTTTGAACCAACATTACTGATACACACCAGTTTAAGATCTAATATCCCAAATTGCCAACTTATCCCTCCATTCATACTAATGAAAAGGAAAAGAGTACAAACCCCCCCCCTCCCCCCCAAAAACTGCACTGTAAGGAAGAAAGCTAGACACATTTCTTGAAGGAAACAGTAACAACTCCAATGTTATGTGCTTATTTAGAGTAACTTCCAGCAGGGAAGTCATTTTACAAGACAGTAGATAGCAGAGAAGATGGTGTAGATATATATAAGATTCAGTTCTACTTACCACAATGTGTTGATAAGGATCTATGATAGACATTTTTGCCTTAGTTTCTATTCAAGACAACTGCCAAGTATCTATTTCAATCCCACACAGGAGAGGCTTCCCCTTTTCTCAGAGCAGAGCTCAGTATGAAAGGTCCTTTAACTAATAAATAAAGAAAAAGATATAATTAAAATTAATCTTCTCCTTTTAAACTATATTTTACAGAGCAAATCAGTTCCTGCTCTTTAGGAAGGTTTCCACAACTTGTTTGTTTATTGAGAACTTAATTTCACATAAGCTATGGAGACACAGGTATTTACCTGCCTGAGCTGGAGAAATTTCTCGTGCTTATTTCCTCTGCCTCAGGGTAAGAGCAGGAATCAAGTATCTTAAATTCCAGTCATCCCAGTGTTTCTAGCAGCTCTACAGATAAACAAAAGAAGAGAGGAATTACATTTATTCCTTAAATACACTGTAGTATTTATGGTTCCATGCATTTACAATCCTAGCTAGGGCTGTGAGCTCTGCAGGAGCAGCAATGCTGCCCTCTGTAAATCCGGGAAGGGAATTCCAGCTGGAGCTGTGTGTAACCTCCCGGCCACCCCCGCTGTCTGGAGATGCTCCAGAGGCTTGGAGGGGCAAACTGCAAACCAACTGGCAGGACTTCAACAGGCTCTCCACAGGCCACTGCTTTCTGAGCACTCTGTGAAGATCAGGGGCCACCAGAGGCCTTCAACTTCAGAACTGTTTTCAACCTTCAAAGTAACAGAGGTTATTCCTTTCTGCATCTCTAAAAAACCCTGGGAACTACTGGACAGGATCAGTTCTCAGATCCAGCTGGACCACGGTCAGACCTGAACCATCAGCAGAAATTTCAAAGTGAAAAGAAGCAAAGCACCATGTGGGGTTTGTTCTCAAGGGAATGATTCCTAATCCTCAATTTTGAAACGGCAGGATAAGCCCTAAACAATGATTTATGTCACTCCCAAACCTCTGCTCTTGAGCAGCTACATGAAGGCATTACAATACAACTTCAGTTTCTTTATGATTACTAGAACATTACAATATCCTTTCTTTAATCATTGAATCATTAAGGCTGGATAAGCCCTCCAGGATCATCAAGTCCAACCATTAATCCAGCACTGCCAGGTCCATCACTAAACCAGGTCCCAAAGCACCACATCCCACACGTTTTCTGAACACTTCCAGGGACAGTGATTCCATCACTTCCTGGTCATGCCTGACCACCCCCTCCTGTCAGCCCTAACAACAGCTTGAGGCTAAGGATCACCCTGGCTTTATTTATTCATTTTTATCTGAGGAAGTGTAAATGAGAAAGACTTCAGCACTGGAGAATCGTGGTAAACGTGCCCAGCCATATCAGTTCTTGAGGAACTGCTGCCAACTTGGAAGGCAATCCAGAAAAGGGAACAACAGGAGCTACCCAATCACCGTAATGGAGAGGAAATTTGTAAAACCAGAAAATACACATTTCCCCTAAGTGCACAGCCAATTACCACACTCATTTTGAGAAGATACACAAAAGCAAATCGAAGATACCGCTCTGCCTACGGAAATAAGAGAACAGGTTAGACCCAGGACAAAAAGCCTGGTTCGAGTTAATGTCCTGCATCCTAAAGGCAGAGTTCCAGTTCCCCAGATGATCCCTCAACTGGCTCAGACATGAGATCATGCTCTCTCTCCCTACAACCCCCCACCTCATTTGTTTCAACATCTGCGTGAATCGTGTTCGTGGTGCTGCAGACAACAGCCTCTTTGGCTTCGGGGCCAGGTTGAGTCCCCAGGCGCCATCTGCCCTCCATGCTGGATGAGGCAAGGATCAGGCAGACGGACAAAAATGCAACCACGTCATCGGCAACTGCGTCCCAACACCCGCGCAGAGCACGGGCCACGGGCAGGGCTCTCAGTGGGGACAGCAGGGCCAGGGAGCAAGGAGACCTCCATGCCATACACGAAGCCTGGGATCCTGGGTTCCCACATGGCTCCAGCCAGCAGCACGGCACATCCCAGCCCTGCCCATGCCATGTGACTCCAAACAGGAGCTCCTGGCTTGCTGTGTTCATCAGAGTCTCTCAGGATGTGATAAACACAGGCAGGTACCCGAGCACGGGCCCCAGTGCCATTTCAGGGGCCCAGGGCTGGCAGAGGGACAGCTATCCGTGCTCTTCCCAGAGCCAGCAGGACACCTCAAGAGAAAGCAGATGTTTCAGTGACTTGACTACTTACATCCCCTACAGTGGATTTAACTCAAATCAGTTAATTACACCACACCCTCTGGAAGCTCGCACTACATTATCCATGGAGTTTGGGTAAAGCACACGAAGACATTTCTAGATCTAAAAATCGTAGTGTGGCGGAAGAGCCAAATACAGCACTAACAGGAAATCCCAATTACACTCATCGAGAGCCGTGAAGAAAGTCTTGAAGAATGTTTACTGCAAACATCTGCAGGAAATAGAGCTGTGATCCCAAAATTACCTTGCTTAACACTTCCCCTACACGCTGTCCATCCCACAAAGCCTAATGGAAAAGCCTTTATGGAATCACAGAACGTCCTGAGTGGGAAGGGACCCACAGGGACCATCCAGTCCAAGCCCTGGCCCTGCACAGACACCCCAACAATCCCACCCTGGGCATCCCTGGGAGCGGTGTCCAAACGCTCCTGGAGCTCTGGCAGCCTCGGGGCCGTGCCCATTCCCTGGGGAGCCTGGGCAGTGCCCCACCAACCTCTGGGGGAAGAACCTTTTCCTGGTATCCAAGAAAACCCTGCCCTGGCCCAGCTCCAGCCATTCCCTGGGTCCTGTCCCTGTCACAGGGAGCAGAGATTGGAGCTGCCCCTCGGGAGGAGCTGCAGTGATTGGAGCTGCCCCCCGGTGAGCTCTGCCCTCAGCCTCCTCCTCCCCACGCTGATTGTAACTAATTCAGGGCTGTATCACAAGCACACACCAAGTCCTGCACTCAAGCCAGAGCTGGTGAGCCCAGCCCTTGGCAGATGCAGGGGAAGCAGTGCCTCTAAACACAGCTTCAAGGACACTCTGATATTACCAACACAGACTGTCTTGTTTCCCTGATATCTGGTGGTATCACACCATCTGTGACTGAGCTGTTGCTGGGGCTGACAGCATTCCTTCCTAAAGGAAAAGCACGTCACAGACAGCACCACCAACATTAACTAAGCTGGCCACACTGTTTAACTGTGTATTATAGGTAATCAAAGAAGAGATTAAGTTAATTGGAGAACAGAGGGTTGCGTAGAGACCTTCCAACAGCCTTTTAGGATGTGAAGGGGCCTATAACGAAGCCAGAGGGGACTCTGAATCAGGAATTGTAGTGACAGGACAAGGGGGAATGGCTTCAAACAGACTAAGGGGAAATTTAAGTTCAACATACAGAAGAAATTCTTCCCGGTGCACAGGGAGCCCAGAGAAGCTGTGGCTGCCCCTGGATCCCTGCAAGTGTCCAAGGCCAGGCTGGATGGGGCTTGGAGCAACCTGGTCTAGTGGAAGGTGTCCCTGCCCATGGCAGGGGTGGCACTGGATGGGCTTTAACATCCCTTCCAACCCAAGTCATTCCATGACCCTCTGGTTCTCATTGTTTTATTGGCCAATGGCCAAATTTACAAATTACACAGCAAACAGACCACAGTTCAGCCTGGCCCTGTCATGGAGAGCCAGCCTTTCCCTTTCTCCAAGTGCCATAAATCTCAGCCTGGTCATGGAGAGCCAGCCTTTCCCTAAATGCCTAAATCTCACTTTCACCCAAAAGTGAACTCCACTTCTGCCAGGACAAGGGTGTTTCATTGCTAAGCACAGTTTCAGACACCATCAGTACCAAGCTATCAGTGGATAGCTGGATCCCTCCTTGAGTCAAGACTGTCTTCTGAATGATCTCAGCTCATTCTCACCTGAGGTGACAGACTGAAGTGGAAAAGGGATTATTGTCTTGGAAGGCCGACTGTAACAAAACAACTCACAAAAAGAAGCTACACACACACACATACACAGAAAGAGACTATTACTGGAACACTCTAAGTAAATTCCTACAGATAATTCAATGGTACAGGATATATCAAAAGATAAGAAGAGTAACGAGATTTTTCCCATGCTGAGCACAAACTTACTCCAGAGTTAGTCTCACTGAGTGGAAAAGCTCTGAAAATGAGCACAATATAAATATCATCACCAGAACACTTCCTCACGAGTGTAAGAAAAATCATTATAGGGAGGTTGTTTATATCAAGCTCTCAAATTCTTCTTCAAAAATCAAAGACACGAACAATTTTAAAAATAATAAGTGTGACTCACCAGCACAGTCATTAACTTTCAATCTATTAGGAGCAGAGTAAACGGTAGAGAATAAGCTAAGTAATGACTCAGGCCTTTTGTATGAATGTCACCTTCCATTTCTATCAAATCAGATTACAGCATTTTATTTGGTTAGATTGATCCTGTGATTGTATAACAGAAATAACAAATACTTGGTTTCTACATGACTTTGCCTAGCATCCTGGAAAATCACTGTAATGTTATTTCTTCATTTAGGGCTTCCCACACAAGGAGGAAGGATTACCTCTGACTCCATGTAGAGCACCCATCACTCCACTTCCACCACAAATGGAAAAGTAGATGCTCTGCTGATGTGCCAAGTGGGATGCATCAAGGCCAGTGGGATGACGGTCAACAAGAACAAGTGCTGGGTCCTGCCCTCAGGTCACCCCAGCCCCCTGCAGCTCCAGGCTGAGGGGAAGAGTGGCTGGAAAGTTGGAAGAGACCCTGAGGGTGCTGGGGACACAACCTAAAAATGAGCCCAGGTGTGCCCAGGTGGACCAGAGGCCAATGGCCCCTGGGCTGTCCCAGCCTTGGTGTGGCCGCAGGCCCAGGGCAGTGACTGTC
>VZTH01004617.1:0-11702 GCA_013397815.1 Aleadryas rufinucha
TGGTGTCCCCCAAGGTTCAGTACCGGGCCCATCATTGTTCAACTTACTCATTGATGACTTGGATGAAGGGGAGATGTCTCCTCAGGAAGTTCATTGATGACACCAAGCTGGGAGGAGTGGCTGATAGCCCAGAGGGCTGTGCTGCCCTTCAGAAAGACATCAACAAGTTGGAGAGATGGGCAGAGAGGAACCTTCTGAAATTCAGCAAAGGCAAATGCAGGATTCTGCACCAGGTACCAGGAATGACCCCATGTACCTGCACAGGCTGGAGGCTGACCTGCTGGGAAGCAGCTCTTCAGAGAAGGACCTGGGGGTCCTGGTGGCCAACAAGCTGTCCATGAGCCAGCGGTGTGTCACAGTGTCCAAGAAGACCAATGGTGTCCTGAGGTGCATTAGGAAGAGCATTGCCAGAGGGTCAAGGGAGGCGATCCTGCCCTTCCACTCAGCCCTGGTGAGGCGATTCTGAAACACTGGGTCCAGTTCTGGGCTCCTCAGTCCCAGAGAGACATGGAGCTCCTGGAGCAGGTCCAGCAGAGGGGAATGAAGATCATTAAGTGAGGAAGCACCTCATGAAGAAAGGCTGAGGGAATTGGGCCTGTTCAGCCTTGAGAAGAGATGTCTGAGAGGGGACCTCATCAATGTCTAAGGAGCTGCAGGCTGGGTGTCAGAGGAAGGAGCCAGGCTTCTCTTCTTGGTGGTGCCAAGGACACTAGGCAATGGACAGAAACTGATGCACAGGAAGTTCCACCTGAACATGAGGAAGAATTTCTTCATTGTGCGGGTGACTGAGCACTGGAGCAGATTGCCCAGAGAGGTTGTGGAGTCTTCCTCACTGGAGATATTGCAGAACCATCTGGAGGCAGTCCTGTGCCCTGTGCTCTGGGATGACCCTGCCTGAGGAGAGAGGTTGGACCAGATTACTCCACTGGTAGTCCCTTCCAACCTTACCCATTCTGGGATTCTGACCAGGCACACTGAATTTCTTGATGAATACTAGCAGATATTCCCACAGAGAGGGTGGGGAGCATCACTTTCCTTGCACCTGACCACAAGTGTGGGATGGTGCTTACTTGCTTTAGAGGGTTCAGGAAACCTAATCACTAAGTAGCCCACATCTTCTTCCTTGTGTTAAGTGAATCTGCACCCTCCCTTCACTTATTCCTGGATCCCATCTCTTTTAGATCATATCACTGAAAGAGTCTGACTTGTCTGTCGAGTCAGTCAACATCCTGTATTTTCCACCCAGCACCCTTCTCCTGGAGGCGCTTTGTCACTCATCCTGCAATGACTTGCGATTGTGTGAGTTAGCTTTTCCCCATATCAGGATTCCTTGGATGGACCTAAATGTGATGTTGACAGCCTTCACTGGAACACCTTTGGATTCCCTGCTAACGTGTTTTATTATTTTGTTTATCATGTTTGTTAGACAAGAGTTAGGAGAGGACAAAGCTGCATAGAAATTTGTTCTTGTTTCTAGGTTTGAGCTGGGAGCTTGACTTACCTTAGCCTTATACCTTTGGCCATACTCTTTATACATTTATGGTTGTTGTGTCTCAGGTACCTGTGGCATAGCATGTCCCAGAACTTGAATGTGATGATCAAGTAGGTCAAGTACTCTGGCTACAGGTAAGAAACCTCCTTTCAAGAGGAGAGGTCAGAATTAATGCAGAACACAGTGGAGTGCTGTCTCGTTGGGAATGCACCTGGACGATGCATGGACAGGCTCCTGAAAACATCTGGCAAGCCCCTGCACATGGTGATTTAATGCTAGGAGTGATGGTAAGGCTATATGGAGAACTGGAAGGGCTACAGTCAGCTTTGGGGAAGCCCAGTCATTGCTTAATCTTCCAGTGGATATATGAGACTGTGAGGAGTGTTTTAGATGCAAATTTTCTAAACGCTTGGGACAAAGCAAGGAGATCATGCTGTAGGTCCTCTGGTGAGTGGTATATAGATGTCATAGCTTGGAGAGCAGCTGTAAGAGCTGGGTACTGAGATAACACTGTGGAAAAGGAGCTCAAGTGGCCACCAAAAGCCATCATGCTCAAGTTGGACAAATGTCACGACAGACAGGAAGAGGCAGCATTTTCAGCTTCGAGAGCAGACTGCATGTGGGCAAAGTGCAAGAGGAAATAGAAATCATCAGGGTAGGAAGAAATGTAGTTAATTGGTATTTTTAAGGGTCACAGCCACATGATAGAACTGCTAGATCAGTCTAACCTGTTGAATAAAGGAATAGACAAGAGCCATTGTAAATTGGGTTTACAAGCTGTGTTAAAAGTCTTACTCACTTTAGAGCTGATAGCCAAACATGCTCTGACACACAATTTCATCAAAGCATTGAAGGGTCTTTTAGATACTCTGGAATCCCCCCCAAAACATGTTGCTTTATTTTGTAAGTACCTCCCTGCTTTGCTTGACAAGGAAAATTGTGTTGTCAGTGGGAGACTTTGGCTTGGGATACCAAAGAATATGCTGTGCCAGGGGGAATTTCTCATCAATTTACAAATGATGGCATGCCCAAGTAAGGCAACGATTTTAGATGTCCTTATGACAGATGAAGATTGGGTTAAGATTGATGGTTGCCTAAGGACAAGGGATCAACCGAGAAACAAATTGAGACATCAGCCAGGACAAAATGTCACAGCTAAGAACTGTGTGGTGTTAGGTAGCTTTTTCTTAGAGTGAAATAAGAGGCAGATCATGGAAAGAGCAGAGTTTTTCCAGTTTTTGAAGAAGCTGTGATTTAATAACATAAGATAGCTTTCAGTGAGTGAACTTCGTTGAGTAAGCAGCCATGTGACAAAAGTACTTAGAAATAAGAGTAACTAATAGAAATAATAATAAAGCTTGACCTACCTTAACAAAAATAAACCTTGTAACAACTACAGCACCTGTGGTTAGGAGAAAAGGAATAGAGGGACAACAAAATAATGCAGCTGTATGGAAAAAGGTCTTCAGCTGCTCATATCACCTCAGAAGAAAATAATACCTGAATGTCTAAGGAACTAACATGCTGTTATATTTAAAGAAAAATCAATCCTAACAGTAATATTTATTTAATTGGCTGAAATTGGGGGAAAAAATCAAAACAAGGCAGAAAAAGAGAAGTACTCACCAGATATGTCTATTCTGTATACGGAAAATGCAGAATGTGGTCAGAAGGGAATGATGAAGCACTTTCCAGGCAGTTAGCAATAAGGAAGATCCTTGACAGGATCTCCAGATGAGCACTGTTACTGTTCCAGGCACAGATGACCTGGAGCACACTAGTGTGTGGGGTGCATGGGGTGCTGTAGGGATGAACAAGCCCCCACACAAAGCCTGAGGCAGCCTGGGGAGTTGGAGTGAGCAATGCTCAAAATAAAGCATGGCACTGTCGCTGTGTTCCTGCAAACCGTGTTTTGCAAAGCACAGTAACCTCCACACTGAGAAAAAAGCACTGGCTGCTGAAATCTGTGGTTTGTGAGGTCAGTTTTTAAAAGCATCAGGGAAGACATTTAAAGAAAAGCCTGGGTGGATGGGCAAGCAAATGACGTCAGTGCTTAGTCTGACAGGGCATGGACAAAAGCCATTGAGAAACCAATGGAGGGGGCAGGAGGGGAGAAATCATGAAGGAATGGAAAAAATCTGCAATTTAAGTAACATTTATAGAAGGACAAGGAATTGGCAGACAAAACTGACGCAATTTTTGATACGTAGAAATGATACAGACTCAAAAGGAGTAAACATCTCAGTCAAAAGTGCCAAGAGACATTACAGAATACTTCTGAATAGGGTCAAAAGAGAGGTTCTGTTGCCATACATATATAGCCATGCATAGATACATCCAAGAGCAAGAAACAGTGACTGACCTTCCTTGGAGAACAGAATGGTTGGAAAGACCTAGGGAGCAGGGCTCACGTGCAATCATGTGCAAGTTCTCAGTCACACACTGAAGATGTCTTTAAACATCTTTTATCCATGTGTGACATTGGTGTCCTTTGTCCTGCTTTGCATCAGAAATTGGAACAGATGGGCCAAAGACTTCTAACCATGATTCCAGACTGGAAAAAAAAAATGTTTTGAGAGTGAAAAGTTTAGTTGCTTTGCTCCTTAAAAGAAAGACAAGTGAGTGTTTTTGCACAGTGCCTAGAGTCACTTCATGATGTTGGTCTAGATGTCAGTTTAGTCAGGCTGATAAAGGCATACAAGGATTCTGAGATGGGGAAGCTGGAGGCCATGTGAGATTTGGTACTTGATGTCCAGCACCTAAAACCAGTATCCAACCTGGCAACTAAAAAACTGGAGATTACAGAGATTACAAACCACTTTTTTTTTTTGGTCCCCTTGTCCCAGGACTCAGAGCAAGGTCAACAAAAGTTGCTCACTTATTTGTTGGAGGTTTGGGCAATGTCAAAGGAGGGCTTTGAGGCCTGCAATGTCAGAGCTGTGTCCCCCACTACATGTAGTATTTCTCACTTAGCAACCTTGAATTTCACCCAGCATTTTAATAACCCAGTGACTTGGTCACAAGATCCTTCTGCACCTTTCCACAGGCTTATTCAGGGCTGAGTGTATTGGGTCATTCTGCATAATCAACAAACCTTGGCACCCCACGCTCCAAATTATTCTGAAGGTGTTGATTGGTGTGGCAGACGGCCTCAGATGCTGGCCACTCACATCTTCTCTCAGTTGCCACGAGCCTTGCCACTAGTTTTCAGCCTGGACAGGGTGGTCTTCCCTGTTCTTTGAAAGGTTTTGCCAGTCTGTTTCTTCCTAAATCCCATTGCTTTTCATCACATGGGGGGTTGAGGTGAGGGGTGAACTACTTGCAGCACAGTTACCTGTTCATCCATTTCATGCTGGAGACCACCTGAGTCCGGCACGTGGTTTGCTGCCCTTCATGTCACAGACACATTCTCACGTCCTGATGCTTCAGTTTTCAGTGGTGGCTTCATCTCATTGCTGCCGAGGAAAATCTCCTGTCTGGCAACACCCCAAAGCTCCTCTGACGGCAAAACATCAACTTTACTTTTCATTCATGGCCTTAAGCTTCCCACGCCATCTTATGGCTTTTTGGCACGTTTCTTACCTCCAAGATGCATTTGAAAGAGGTTTTCATTCTTCCTTTTCTATTTGTCACAGGATCTCCTTTTTTGGGGGGGTTATTAAGTTTCATTTACTAGTATTTATGAGTTTTTCTTTTATTCTCATTTGACTACAGCTTCTGCTTTTTGACAGCTGCCTTTTCAAATCTCACGCTGTAAAGTATAACCCAGCACCACTGTTCCTTCTAGGAACACTTAATTGAGAATAACTCCCTCCAGAAGATGATACTTCTGTAGTAAGGTAATATGTGGAGGTAAGTCAGCTGTGCTAGAGTAAGAGATCATATTTGGTGCAGAAGAGTAAGTAACAATTTACTTGTTTTTGCAGCCTGTACACAGGGTGATTGCCCAAAGGTAGGCAGCTTGGTTTTGATGGAATGTGAGTACTGCTGGAGCCTGCAGCGGTCGTGAACCCTAAGTCATGAACCTGCATTTTGTGAATGGCATCAGTTATGAAGGAGATTGAAACATTACCCTTTAAGATGTTTGTCTTTTTTAACTGTGTCATAGTCTTTCAGAGACCTGTATCTCCTCTTCCTTGCCCTGGTCTTGTCAATTGCTTTGCTCAAAGACTGATTTACCTCACAAGTGGGTACAGGATGTTTTAAATGTCCAAGACATTTTTTCACTGTGCTTACATTTTGTTACATTTTGGAGTAATTTTTCAAGTGAACTTAATTATTTTCCACATCTGTTCAAGCTGATATTCCCTACATGGCATCTTCTTTAATGCTGAAGTTTCATGCTGACATCTCAACATGAAAGGTCTGAGGACCTTTCTTGGGGAAGCAGTGCATGTGTAGAAGTCTGTGCAAATGCTAAGGAAGTATAAAATAATTTCTCTAAATGTTCAAAGTTACCATAAAACAAAATTTTCCTGTAACACCACTGCTAATTACCCTTAGCTGTGTTAAAAAAAAAGGAGAATAAAAGGTAGAGCTTACCACCCCTAGAAATGGTTGGCTGCCCATCAGGGAAGCTGGCCCTTGGGTCAGCCAGGGAGCTTTCCCAGGTGCATCCCTCTCCTACAACGGCTCTGCACAGTGAGCCCTAGTGCCTGGCCAGCCAACGAAGGCAGAATCAACCCTTGAGCCAGGATCAGTGTCTTTCTGTATCTTCCCCTTGCAAGGTGCTCACAAATCAGGATGGATTCTGGCTTGTGGCAACTGCTCTTGGAGTTGGTTTGTCCCAGCAAAGTGGCACAATCACTTTTCACTCCTTTGCTGAACAAGAGCCTCTTTATGTGTGCCTGAGCACCTACCTTGCCTGACCAAGCATTTCTATCTGCTTTCCGTAGAAACGCTGTCAGAACAAACCCAGAGCTCCCCTCCTTGGGGGAAAACTCTTCTCCAGAGACAGAAGCAGCTGCCACAGCAGATCTCCCATCTTTATCCCAATATCATCCAGTCATATATGTCAATTTTTCAAACTGATGGAAAAAAAAAATTACATGGGTTTTTTTAGGTCAGGATTGCAGATTTCAGACAGGCTGTCCACTGAGCTAGTTTTTCCATCTGTCCAGAGGGGCCTTGCTGTGGTGCCATCTGCAGGCACAGTGTCTGGATGCAAAATGAGGAGTTGGAAGAGCTGTGCATTTTAGGGAGGTTATATTAGAGAGAGGAAACCAAGCCCTCCAGGCAGTCCAAAAGCTGCATGACTAGTTTGCCACACTCACTCTCCCTGTTTCCATACAGGATCAACCATGTTTTAAAGGCTGTGATTCCTGCCTTTCCTCACCTCAATACCATATCATTTTTCTAGGAATTTCAAGCAAGATTGTAAACCAGTTGAAACAGTATTTTAAAACAGAGTGAACCTTTATTCAAGACATTCCCAGCAACTGTTGGTCTGAGAGCACATTCTCTTCCTCCACCCCCAAGCTGTATGACTTTGCTCATTCCCAGAGCAATTTGATCTCAGGTTGGATAGGGCTCACACTTGTTAAATAACAAGAATTTTTTGCTCTACCAATTTTCAGGTAGCTTTATCTCAAATTAGGAAACATAAGGCTTTTTAGGAGAAAAAGTTGACTCGTAGAAATATTCTAGCTTTTAACCCAGTTCAAAATATGTTTTACATGGGAAAACAGGACATCCATCCCTCCCCCCGCCATGAGGTGTTTCAGTAGCCTCTCTGCACTTCACATTATCAAGTGAGGCGCTGACTGCCACGCACACAAATATGCAGGCAACAGCACACAGCACAGCCATTCAAAGCACCCATATAGCAATCAAGGACAGGATGGGACCAACCCCAGGCTCATTTGTAAGCCTGAGAGGTCTCCAGGCTACACAGCACCCCGGCAGAAACCCAGCTCCACAGGATGGCTGCCTCCAGTGAGCTCCAGCACCAAGTAGTTCCCACTTATTGCCAGAGTTACCTAAAGCTCCCACAGGGCCATTTGTGGTGTAATCCAAGTATTTCTGCTGTCCCAGGGCTAACAAGCTGCTCAGAGTCCCAGTTCCTATCCAGAGGCAGGTTATTCAACCTTCTTCTCTTTGCAATACAACTTTGAGTCATTGCCCTCTAGTCCAGCAAACATTTAATTCTTACGCAGCCCAACTGCTGGAGATAAGCGACTCTGGGAAACCATGTCCAGCATACCTTGATCCTGAGAGTTTAAGTCATCCAGCTTATGTCCTTGCTGCATCCAGATCAGGTTCTAAAGCAGTTGGGATCCAGACAACAGCTCCAACCATGCCTGCCAGGGAGAGAACACATCAGCCCTGAGATGCTAAATTAAGCTGCTAAAAATGGAGGGCCACGTGATTTTGTGGCAGTGCATCGCTTATCTGTCCTAGTGCTCACAGGTCATGGAAGGCTCCGTCCCTGCCCGGCAGCATTCACGCTTCCAGAACTAATGCAGGGAGGCAGAGGGCTGACACTCACCTTGTAGAGATTTGCAGCTCAGCAGCTTAACTGCAACTGCCCCTCCTTACGCACAGAATTAAGCCAGAATTAAGACTGGCCACCACCATGCCAACACCGGCCTCCCACACGTCCCTAGGCAGCCATTTCCTCTCAGGCAAAGCCAATTCACTTTAAAAGGTAAAAGCATATGAAATACCCTCCTTGTAACACCAGGAAGTATCTTCCTTGTCCCTCACTAAGGCAGGGGAAGAACTAATTTTCTTCTTGTGCCCCTTTACCAAACCAAATTTAAGTCATCTGCTCAGCACTTTTATTCTGCATACGCCCATCAGACAAGCAAATCCAGAGCTACAAAGTGGATGGAGTCAGAGAGCTGCTTTCCATCCTACCACACACGTCCTGCTGTGGAGCACAGCCCAGCACCACACCTTGTTTTGGCTCACGGGCTGGAGTCTGGGCCTCTCCCATGTGGAACAAGCAGCTCGGCAGGCTGCACTCCCTGGCCCCTCACTGCAGCTGGAGGAGACTGTGCCATGCAGGTACCTGCAGCTGCTCATTACATACATGCCCCCCTTCTCCCATCTCCCCCGACAGACAGACAAGGCTTTTCAGATGGTGATCACTTTTATTGATGTAAGGTGGTACACAAACAGATCAGTTTCTATCAGCCTCTCCACCTCCCCCAGGTTCGGGGAGAAGTTGGAGGAGTGGGGGAGACAAGGGAACAGAACTGGCCTCTCACTGCAGGATGCAGAGCTAAGCGGTGGTGAACAAGGGCAGGGGCTCCAACAAAGGAGAGTCCTGCTTCCCTAGGCAGCAGGGGGGGCTGTGTGCTCGGCTTACTCCTTGGATGCCATGTGGACCATCAAGTCCACAACACGGTTGCTGTATCCATATTCATTATCATACCTGGGGACAGAAAACAAGTGCTGTCAGGGCTGACCCATTTCTTGCACCCCTGCTTCCATTATTCCTGCTCCTCTGCACCCCATCCCACACAAGTCAACTTCCATCCACCCTCTGAGGGGGGAAGGAGGCAGCTACAGTTATTTCGGGCAAGAAACAATCTCACTCCACAGTGGGACTGGAGCCACACTACACCACAAGGGTCTGTGTATCCACCTGGATCACCAGCGGTAACCAACAGGACCCAAGTCTGTAACCTGTCTGTGCCAGCCCCCACATCGCCCAGGGCTGCACCTACCAGGAAACCAGCTTGACAAAATGGTCATTCAGTGCAATGCCAGCACCCGCATCAAAGGTGGAGGAATGGCTGTCACCATTGAAGTCACAGGAGACAACCTGGAAGAGAAGAAATTGTAATGCATATGGGTTGCCCACAGCCCGAACCCCAACTTCCCAAACCGGGATCCCTGGCAAAGCTGCTGCCAACAGTGTTTAAGAAAAATGAGGTGAGTGCCAATAACCACAGGCCAAGAGAGCAGGCATTCCTTACCTGGTCCTCTGTGTATGCCAGGATGCCCTTCAGGGGCCCATCAGCAGCAGCCTTCACTACCCTCTTGATGTCATCATACTTGGCCTGAGGAGAGACAGATCCAAGATGCTCAGATCCCAACTCACACAAAATGTCCACCGGGAACAGGGGAGGGAGGAGACACACATGGGCACACCCCAGCAGGTGCTCTTTTCACAAAGATCCCATCTTCAGGACAAGATAGATGCAGAGAGCATAATTCCAAGTGCAAGACAGAGCTTAGAGGAAGCAGGGGCACATCTGGAAATTGTCAGGACCTCATCCACAACACTTACTGGTTTTTCCAGACGGCAGGTCAGGTCCACAACAGAGACATTAGGGGTTGGCACACGGAAAGCCATTCCAGTAAGTTTCCTGTGAGAGACGCGAGTCAGCAAGGAACAGCATCTGGCACTCCTCTGCCAGCCTAGGAATGTTCTGCCTCCTTCTGACACCCGAGAAGGGACAATACTCACCCATTGAGCTCAGGAATGACTTTTCCCACAGCCTTAGCAGCTCCAGTAGACGCTGGGATAATGTTCTGAGCAGCACCTCTGCCATCCCTCCAGAGCTTCCCAGAGGGCCCATCCACTGTCTTCTGTGTGGCTGTGATAGCATGGACAGTGGTCTGAAGAAAGAGTATGGGACTAAGAACACAGCCAGTACTCCCCAGGAAGAGCATCCCAGGTGACACAGGGAGAACAGATGCCTTCCCTCTCACATGAGGGGATCTGGGGATAGGTCACCCTCCTTAGCACCAAGCTGCAGACCTACCATAAGACCCTCCACGATGCCAAAGTTGTCATGGATGACCTTGGCCAAGGGCGCCAGGCAGTTAGTAGTGCAGGAAGCGTTGCTGGGGTAGAGACATAAAGGCTCATCAGCCAGAGGCAACACGTCCACTGAGGTGAAGTGAGACCCCTGGCAGCTGGTGAGAGCTCCAGGCCAGAAAGTGTGTTCCTCTCTCCTTACCTGACAATTTTCAGAGACTTGTCATACTTCTCGTGGTTGACGCCCATCACAAACATGGGAGCATCAGCAGAGGGGGCAGAGATGATCACACGCTTGGCACCGCCCTTCAGGTGAGCCTGGAGAGAGAGATAAGAGATTACATAAAACTCAGGATCCTTCCAAGCTTGCTTCTTCAGATCTCTTCTCCTTCACAGCTCCATCTTGAGCAGCTCTGTACATGGTGATGAGCCCCACAGGCAGAATCTCTTCTCTCTCATCCCTCTTTGGCATACTCACCCCAGCCTTCTCCATGGTGGTGAAGACACCAGTGGACTCCACAACATATTCAGCACCAGCATCTGCCCACTTGATGTTGCTGGGGTCACGCCTAAGGAAGGATAAAATTTTAAGAGCTGCTCCAGGACACATCTGCTTTCAATCTCCAGAGGGGCAATAGGGAAAAAGATACTTACTCCTGGAAGATGGTGATAGCATTCCCATTAATCACAAGTTTCCCATTCTCAGCCTTGACAGTGCCCCGGAAGTGGCCGTGAGTAGAGTCATATTTGAACATGTAAACCTAATAAAGAGAGGTGGAGTGGAAGGTCAGGCACCCAGGCTGCCATCATCTTTTAACACCCTGGGAAGCTACTAGAACAGATCTAGATGAGCCCTACTCGGAAAGGCCCAGAGGGGGCACTGCAAGGCAACTCACCATGTAGTTCAGATCAATGAAAGGATCATTGATGGCCACCACTTGGACTTTGCCGGAGAGGATGGCAGCCCGGGTGACCAGGCGGCCGATGCGGCCAAATCTGGAGAGAGAAAGACACGGGTGAGAAGGCACAACAGGGAACCTGCCCAGCTGGGCATGGGAGGCAGTCCTTGGCAACCTTCCCTCGGGATCATCCGCTGCTCCCTGCCCAGCCGGGTGGGAGGGAGCCTTGCAGCTCGTCCAAAGGCCAAGGCACCCCGGTTAAAGATTAAGAGCGACCCCCGCCCCGGAAAGGTCAATCGCTAAATTTACTAAGAGCCCCGGGGATCGGGTTACTCCTCGGCCCGGCACGAGAAGGTCACATCCCCGGGGCCGCCATCGACACACGATCCACCGAGAAACCTTCTGGTGGGGGGCTGTGGGGATCCCCGAGAATTGAGGGGGGAAGAGGGGGGAATTGGGGCAGCCGGGCAACGGCAGCCCCTTCCGGGGTGAGTCACCCCGAATCCGAAGGGAAATGAGTCAGCAGCACCGCTCTGCCCCGGGGGGCGCCGGCGGAGCGGGATCGGAGGGATTCAACCTCTTCCCCCCCAAATCTTCT
>VZTH01004617.1:13253-66023 GCA_013397815.1 Aleadryas rufinucha
CCGGGGGCGCCGGGCGGGCTCTGCCGCCGCTCCCGCCCGCCTCCCGGCCGGGGGCAGCCACCGCCGAGCGCGGACGCGGCAAATTAGTACAACTTCTTTAATGACCGAGTCCTCAGGCACGGGGAGCAGGGAGGGGGCTGCCGGCGGAACGGGGGTTCAGCGGCTGCGGGGGGCCGCTGCGGAGCCGGGCAGCTCCTCCTCGTACCGCCGCGCCGCTTCCTCGCTGCCGCTGCCTCCCTTCTTCGGGGCGGGAGCTTCAGGGCTTCGCGCAGCGGTGCGCGTGCTGGTTCCCGAGCTGGTGCTGGTTCCCGAGGCTGGGTGCCCTCTGGCTGCGGGGAAGCGGACCCGGTGAGCCGCCCAGCGGCGTCCCGCCCGCCTGCTCTGGCCCCGGCCGGGCCCCAGCACAGCGCCGGCAGCACGGGGCGTCCCCGGTCCCGGCCCTTGCCCCGGCGGCTGGCAGGTGGTGGCCGCACAGCCTGCCTCGCTTCCCCCCATCCCCTCGCTGTCAGTGCGCTCAAGTCTGCCCTGAACTTCTTCCCTGCCCGTTTGCTTGAACCCACATTCTTGGCCCTCTCACCTCGGAGCCCCGCCAAAGCTAACACCCCAAACCACTGAAGGTCCCGATTCGGTCCAGTTTCAGCCCAAAGCAACCCCTGGGCATGGCCTTCCAGGCCCAATCTCCAGGCAGTGCCCACTTGCGACTGGCGAGGTTCTTGCGCCAGAGGGATGGACGGGCAGCTCTAGCCCCAGATGGGAGGAAGGGGAGAGTGGAGGAGAGCAGCTGGGGACCAAAACTGGATCCTTCCTTTGTGTCCTCTTCGGTCAGCGTGGACTCGGGCTCCAGGGGCAGCAATCGTGAAAGGAGCATCTGGGATAAACAGAGGAGAGCAGGGTGATGCCTGTGCTTCTGGCGATAAGCCTTGTACCCCCTGGTACCCCACTGCCCACATCCTCCTTAGGGCTCAAGCAGGACATAATGTGATGCCTGCCCACAGCACTGTGCCTGTGACATTGCATCCAGACACAGGGAAGGGCTTGACCAGCAGCTCCCACTGTCTGAAATGACTTTGCTGTCCAAAACAGCAGGCAGACAGCTGCTGTGAGCTCTGCCTCCAGGCAGATTATCCTGCTCTTGTACAACCGTATACACATCCTGCCCTGCCTGGGATTTGGAAGGTAACTGTCTTCAGTCCTTGCTCCTTTTGTGGATGCTGAGCACCTCTGTGTGCTCAGACTGTTGTGTGGCATTTCATTTTTTCCAGAGGGCTGCTGGGAAGGATGGGCCTGCCTCAAATACCTGCTGATAAAGATGAGGGAGAGGCAGGAGCAGAGCAGGTGTGAGGAAGGGGGACTCCCCATCTGCTGGAAATCCTCTAGGTTAGCTGTGCTGACTGTAAACCCCCAGCACTGCTGGGAGACAAGGGTTGAGGGGTGCACTGGGTGCAATGGAGGCATGGCATGGTTGCCCAGAGAAGCAGCCTGCGGGAGCCGTTCCACATCTGTCTCTCACATGGATGCTGAGCTAAGGCTGAAGATGCCTTTGTGCAGCTCTTAGCGGTAGCAAGTTAACTGAAGCGGACACGAGCATCCTCAGCGAGGAGCGAAAGTGGTGAGTCATAGTAGGATCAGTCTTGTGATTTTAGTTCATGTCCTGACTATTTCCCTGTGGCTTTCCCAGGGTGATGTAAAGGCAAGGTGCTGGGGCTCAGGTTAGGGTTTGGGTAAGAGGGAGCTAGCTAGATTTGAAAGCCAAAAATATTATTGCTGTAATGGGTGAGGATAGAAGATTTACTCAAGCAAAGAAGCCCTTAGCTGGCATCCTGACACGGCTCTTCGCCTTAAAGAGGGTCTTTAATGAAGGTAGTACTGAGCTTAGGAGCAAAACTCGTGGCCTAACAGGATGCATCTTCCCTCTGAAGCATCAGAACCAGGCACTGAACATGATGAAAGACATGACTGTAATATCTGATGGCTGCTGACAGAGCGGACTTAGAGCGGACCAGACTCTGCCCTGTTAAAAGCTTTTGCAGACCACTAAAAAGCTTTTGTCTGTTTCCTGTCTTGAAGTGCTGCTGCTCCTTGGGGGCTGGGTTACAAACATGAAGTCACCCTAGACCTGAGGCTGCTGAAGGGGAGAGTGCAATGAGAATAGACAGCAGCCTCCTTGTGGTTGGAATTTGGGACCACCTCTCATTCGAGGTTCAAACACCACCTCCCCTCCTCCTCCCCTCCTGAAATCAACCTCAGCTCTCTCCCAGTCCCTCCTACCTGTAGCCTCTGTCCTGGTAAGGACACAGTCTGAACGCTGGCAGAGAGCAGAACCAAGAAGAGGAAAAATGAGCAAGGTGACGACTGAAGCCCCAGCATCTTCTTCTTAGCCCAGGGCTGGCGGGAGGCAAGGCAGGACTTGCAGCATCCGTGTCAGATGTGGTCCCTAGCCCCTCTCTGCCTTTATAGCTTTCGTTCTGGCAGGCGACTGGCCCCAGCTCCCTGCTGAACCACCCCCTGGAGCTCCTTAACCTTTCAGCCCTTTTGTCCAGGGTGATATATTTCAGGGTGAGCTCAGCAAGACCCCTTCCTCTAAAGAAAAAGGACACAAAGGTGTTTACTGAGTGTCTGGGAAGACAAATGTGAGTTGAGCTGCTGCTGGCCAGGACCTGGAGGTGTCTGTCAGGGTCAGGGATGGGGTGACACTTTAAAACACGTCCCAAAAGGAGGATATGGAAGGCTGCATTGTGTCGGAGTATTAAACATATTCCTTGTAGGCAGAGTGCTGTTAATGCTATTTCTCTAATCAGTTTGAACATGAACTGCAGCTCAGCTAGAGGTAGGCACACTGCTGGCTGCACAGAGCGGACACAAATTCAGCTCTGTGACAACACAGGCTTTTGTTTTTAATATTTATATCTTGGTGAGACAGTTGGGCTGGGAATGAAGAGCTCCTGCTGCAGAAGGTGGGTGAATTCCAGTACTATACAGAATTTGTAGCAGTGACAGGAGCGTGGGTCTAGTACTATTGGGCTTATAATTTGCGGGCTGTTTGTCCCAAGTCTCCATCTGGAGGACTGGGCTGAGTTTCCAGAGGAACCATCACAGAAAAGAGCTTGTCAAGACTCAGATTGCACTTTCTCAAGCTCAGGCACACAATGGGAGCAGGACAGCACGGAGCAGATTCCTACCTCCTAAATCTTCTGGCCATTAGTTCCCCCTGCTTTGTTTACCTCTTCCATTTTACTGTAGTTTCTCACCAGCTGAACAAGGCAATGAGGTCACTGTTTGGAGATCAGGATGCAGAAGTCAGCCTGAGTGTGAAGACAGAAAGTAATCAGCACAGTTTGACAGGGGAGAGGAATGGGGGGACTGTACCCCAGTACATGATTAGCAAGGGGTGTGCTGGGAGAGTTAACAACACCCCAAACTTCCCTTTGTTCAGTGCTGTTGCACAAAACAGTCGGGTCAGAACTTGACAGGTCGTGTTCTGCTGCCTGCTTTTGTGTATTTTTTTCAAGGAAAAAAGAAAATTGGAAAAAAGGCTTCTGCAGAGGTAATAAAGGTCACAGTTCAGATATTTGCTCTGTCTCTCCCTCCTTCCCTCTCTTTCTTCCTTCCAAGCATTTTGCACTTGCAGATGCAGATTTGTGGGTCCATTTCTTCTCTGCCCAAGGAGACAAACTTTTACAAACCATTTTGCATCCAGTCCATGGAAAGTGAGTAGGGGGCTTCAGTCTGGAGCACTGATGCTGGAAGCAGTGCTTTGCACAGGTGGGGACATCCAATTTTGTTAGCTCCACCCGATGACTGCGACCCACAGCTGGTGCTGTTTCCAGAGCAGTGTGATGCTCTGGTGATCCCATCTGGCATTCCTGTCACCCTCTCACCTGGGCCAGCACATGGAGGGGCTCCCGAGGCCCCACCGAGACATTTTGTGGGAAACAGGATTACTCTCTTACCAACCTTTTAATCTACAAAGCACAGAGGACTGCTGGAGAGTCACGGGACACACTCCCTATGTGGGCATTCCGATGTGGCGCCTGGGCACAAGTGGAGCACGGGATGTGTGCGCACAGCCAGCCCCTCCTTGTGCTGGACGCAGTAGGGTATGGAGCCGTGTGGTGTGAAAGTTTCAGAGAGATGGAAAAGAAGGGAAGGACAGGAAGTGAACACGTTCATGCTGCATGCAAGGTGTCCCAGAGGATGCTGTTCTGTACTTCCCAGTCACATTTGGCCACCCAGAAACAGCTGAGTCAGTGTGCTCGAGCACTCCTGCTGCCAGCAGGACGGCAGCAGGCAGGCGCAGCTCTGCTGGAGCTCACCGGTTGCATGAGTCAGAGTCAGTCCTTTCCTGAGTGAAAGGTAACTGCAAAAGCAACAGTGCTTTGGTTTTGATACAAAATGTAGCAGCATCCCTTGAATGGGATGGCCCCCATACTGCAAGAAGAATGCTAGAAATGTGTTTGCATCTGGTCCAAAATTCCAGTCCATTTGCACAAAGACTGAGCCCTGCGGGTGGACAGGCTCTGAGAGCTCAAATGACAAATGCCCTCTTTGGGTTCAGCAAGAGCTGGGGCTGGCAAGAGGGAAAGAGCCATTGCTGTCCCATATCAAGCAAGAAACTTCAGAGACTGCAGAAAATTTGCAAATTTTCTTGCAGATTCTTCTAAGTTCTTGCACATCCAGCAAAGCCTGGATAAAATGCAGGTGCTCAGTGACTCAGGTGCCGTGACGTTGCAGCTGCTCTGTGTCCCAGATCCTTGCTGGGACTGCAGTAGAACTGAATAGTTACTCTGACATGTCCTGGCAATGACTGTGAAGTGAAAAGGCTTTGGCAGACGAGTCCCTGATTGCCCCAGTTTTCTCAGACTCAAATAGGTTATTGTCCTTCTTTCCTCTCTGATGCTAACAAGTTTCCTTTATAAAAACCCTTCTCCCTTGGATGCTGAGGCACTGACTCTAGAGCTTGCAAGACCAGAAAAGTGGTCTCCTGCTGAATCACAATCAGCCTTCTAAACAGTTGCTTATATAGGAAAGGAGCAGGGCAACTGGAGACTGGGAGATCTGGGATCTGAGTGAAGTACCCTGAGGGAACACCCCTTGGCCCAAGGTGATAGAAAGGGATGATGGTTGCTGCAGGCTCTAGAAGCATACAATATTCACATTATTCCACTGCTACCATTTGTAGGAGTTCAGAGCAACCATGGTCAGGAGTCCCTAGAGACTGGAAACATCACTGATCTTGGCACTGAGTAATCCTGAGAGCAAGGGAGTGGATTGCTCCTTCAGCAGTGATTTCTGGTCATTGTAGTAGCTACCAAAGTATATATTTGTGAGGAACAGAAGGACAGCAAATATCTACTTAAGGCTGTAGCCACTGTGTAGCTGTCCAAACTCGTCTTGGCTTTTGCCTCATCTTTCTTCAGGACTTCCTTTGTCCATGACGCAGGACTGCTAATTCTTCCCATATCAGGAGAGGACAGTGAGGAGAGGAGGATGCTCCACCTGAACAACCTGCTGAAAGGGACCACTCTGAGCTCTCATTCACTGACTTTTCACTCTCATTTGCCCAGGCAGCATGGCGTCCGGGACTGAGCAAAGAACAGACTGCAAAGCAGTGAAGGAGCCAACGTGTCAGTCCAGCCACTGATTGCCAAACCCTCCTTCCAGAAAGGTGACTGTGTGGGTCTTCTGAAGGAAAAAGTTCAACCACGTGTAGTGGAGAAATATGGCCTGAAGGTGAGCCAATACTTAAAGAGTTTTATGGCCACCTCACTTCCTCTATCCACCCATTCATATCTCCCCTACTGCCTCATTGTCAACATATTATCTCACATCTACACAAGATTTATTGCTTGTAAAGTCTTGAGCCTGGGCAGACATCCATAGATACTGTCCTTTTCTTTTTTTATTCCCATATGTGAGTGTCATACCCTGTGGGTGGTGAGGGAATCACATATGGTATGCATGACTCTGTGTTGTATTTACTGTCAATGCTGTAGCTGGTGCTTCTGCCTCCTGGAGCCTTCACTGAATATTTTATCAGGAAGGAGGGGAGAGGGGCAATATTGCTGTAGCTTTCTGGTCTTTGTATTTCACATGATTGTCCTGTTGCTACGGGTGTGCTCTGGAGTTGGAGCCTATCTATATTGGTATTTGGCTATTAGGCTGGTGGCGAGTGGGCAGGTATTTTCACTGGGTCATGGGACTTGAGTGTGGTATTTGTAAATACACCTGTCATCCCATCATTCCCCCCTCTACTTATTTCTGTAAGCATTTAACATGATTATGTCCATGCAGGTATTGGCATGAAATACCTAGGCTCAGGTCAGTGCAAAACTATCCACTTCCTAATGATTGTTTTTGTAAATAGGGATCAAAATAAGCTACAGCAGCTGCTTCTACAGCCAGGCCAGAGGGGAACTGAGCAGCATGCTCTACTTGTTGGGTGAACCCAGAGTGACCACAAGTGCAGGAAGGTGGTAGATCCTCAGAGACAGAGACTGCAGATCTGCAGGAACCAGCAGAGAGGAGGAGGACCCTTCCCATTCCTGCCCAGCTGGTGACTAGTCTGCTTTCTAGGCAGCTGACAAGTAAGAGGAAATAATTCTGTAGTAAGAGCTCTGGGACAAATGCCAACTTGCCTCTAGACAGAAGGTTAAAGGTTATTTACGTGATTAACACAAAATCTAATTTAGGGCACTTCATGTTCACAGGGCAGTTTAAGGAGTGCCAGGACTGACTTGAAAACTGATGTGGCATTCCTGAAAGGAAAGAACGTAAGTGCCAGTTTTACTTGAAACATAATTGGATTTGCAGCAACAATCCTCCAGAAAGCAATGAGACAATCAAGGGTATCAGTATACTTAGTAACTTACCAAATTAGCGTTATTAAAAGTTAATTCTAAAGTTTTGGTTTTTTAACTTTTAAAATATGTATTTTTTCCCTATGAACTTTGCATATTGTTTATTGAAGTGCTGTAGTCTAAGTTAGCCTTTCTCTCCTTGAAGTTCTTTGATGAGATATGGACAAGAAAAAGATGCAGGTACCTTCCCCTCACAATCCTGCTTGGCTTTACAGGACAAGAGCTTCAAAAAGGATGAACTATAAAAGGGCCTAAACCCAGCACAACTGCATTGGTACTGTGTTAAAAACTGAATAGTGTAGTATAAGCACATACAAACTGAGAAAGGAATGAGCACTTTGTACTCCATGGGTAGTTTGGCTCTTCTTAGAAAGACTTTCTTCCAAAGATTTTTTTAAATTGTAGTAAGAGCAGCTTATTCTCATCTGCAAAGCCAGGGCAAAATCAGTCCAAGTGGCAGCTATGTTCATCATCACTGCCTTTCTTTGTGGAGATATCAAAAGGCTTGGAATTGTTTTAGCCTGGTGTTAACTTCCATTTTGTCCTCATTTAAAGAGCTGTCATATTATGGGGTAGTTCAGACAAGAGAAGGAGACTGTTGCATAAAGGCAGTTTTATTTTTAGTTAAAGACAGCGGCAGATGGCTCTCTCAGCGCAGCCGTCGGGCTGAAGATCTGGTGATGGGAGTTGTTTTGGTGGGGTTTTCTTCCTCTCTCAACTCTGCCGATAGCTCTAAAGATAGTAAAACGTGTCAATAATGATCACTCCACTGCCTTGAGCAGAGAAATCTATAGGCAACCTCCACAGTGCTCTGAAGCCCATGACCAAAAGGACATCCCTGTTGGGCCAAATGTGTAGTCCTTCTCCCCTTTCACCCTTAGAGCACACTGCCTAAGGAGCGCCTTACCATCCTCAGAGCTGTTCTCCTCGTCGCTGGAGAAGGTGATGATGGCTTTTTTGCGTGGAGGGCGCTTTTGGGCACGCTTATGATTTCGGAGGGTGCGTGATGGGGGTGTGACAAAATCGTCATCTGTGTTGACTGGGCCCAGGGGCTGGCGGCGTGAACCTGTCAAGAAAAAGGGAAAAAAACCAGAGAAAGGTAGCAGCCTTCTGTCTGTAAGGGTGAGGAAAAGTCCCTAGGTGTCTCTGCTGGACTGCAGGATCGGGGGAAAGGCTGCAGTCTCACAAAAAGGAACATACTTCCTATTGGTTTCTGCTTGGCTGGCACTGGCATTGGAGTTTGACTACCGTCGTGGCATGTCTCTGTTGAATCCAGTCCTCGGTTATGGGAGGCAGACAGCTTCTGCTCCAGCTCTTCAGCTAGAGCCTGATAGAGATGCAGAAGAGTGGTGGAGGGAAAAAAAAAGAGATGAGTGGAGAGAAGCATGACATTCATAGCAGAATTGCCATCAAGTTAAATAAATAAATTGATAAATTGTTAGGGGTGAGGAATAGTCTGCTTAAAGTGGAAAACTGCAGGGCTTTCCAGTCACCGTATGTAAAAAGCAATTGTTTTTCTGGCCTGGACTCTTGTCCCACATCCTTACTTTAGTCTCAGGTTTGATGCCTGCTCTGCGGAATCGAGCCAGCACAGTTTGGAAACAATTGTACACAGCTGGATCTTGGAGCTTGTCTGCAAAGCAGTCATAGTTGTCCTGCAGCTTGTGAAGGCCCCGTTCTGAGACTGGAAGCAGAGCAAGGCAGTGGGACAGATCCCGATATTGACGCTCAGTCCTGGGAAAGACAAAGGTCACCATTAGCTCTCACAAAAAGGGGTGTGTGAGGATGAGCACATCTCACCCAGAACTAACAGCATTTCCTGCAGGTGCTTCTGCCCTGTGGAACATGAGATTCGGGTTGTTCTGTTACAAGTCAGTGACAGGGTGCTGTGCCATAGCACATACAACCACCACTGTATTCCATGACACTGACTTAGTGCCTGTTGGAAAAACATGAAGGCTCCACTGCTAAAGAACACAGTCATTTGTTTGAAAAGTGTCAGAAGTTATTGCTGACCAGGAGGAAAAGACTCAGTGAGGTCAGGACTCCTCTTGAAGGGCCTTATTTCAACCACATAAACTCCCCCTGGCTGTTCATTTTTGCATGTTTGAGATGATCTCAAGCAGAAGCTGCATTTGATATTCTCTCTCTCTTTCCTGGCTAGTTACATAAAGAAGGTCATATTCATTAAGTTATAAAGTCAACAAATAACAAATGCTATATCAGAGAAGGACTACATTCAAATTCCAGAAAAAATTACTGGAATAAGACCAAAGGGAAAGAAAAACAAAAGCACATACTAACATCCCTAATGTAGATCACTGTGATGGAATGGGAGGCAAAAAAGTGAGGCCAAAGCCCCTATTTTTAATATACACAAAGCGAGGGCTCGAAGTCTGTCCTGCACATGCTGTCTCAGGATGCTCTGCTCAAACCCACACAGATTGAGAACAAAGCTGCAGCATCCAGGTGTTTCCACCTTTAAAGTCTGAGTGAAACTTGGCAAGTTGCTATGTTTTGAACTCCAGAAATGCTGAGGAGGGTGATGGTGGCTGCACAATCTTTTCTGATAAGCCCCTCTTTTAGCCTGGAGCGAGAGTCTTGGTCTAGCAGTACTACTAGTGTGCATCAAGCTGATCATCTTTGTGGTACAGAATTATCAGGACATTCTCCTAAAGGCTAGACACAACTTACACACAGATGGTTATTTACAAATGTGGTGTGAAGAACTCAGCAGTGCTTCTGGGAGGCAACTTGGGAGAGAGGGACCACTCTCCACTCTTGCTCAGGAAACAAAATCCAAATATTTTGGGAAATATGCAACTCCCTGAGGCAGCTGAGCAAGTCACATGCCCAGGCACTGTGTACAAATGGCCAAGATAAGCAGACACAGCTTAAATCTCAAGGGCAAAGCCACAACAATGGAGAAGGAAAACCACAGGAATGGAGGAAAGTAGGGTACACTAAAGCCAGGGGAAGTTAAAATGAAGATATCTCACTGGAAGTACATGACAGATAAGAAGATAAATTTCTATTATCCTTCTTCTTGGAAGGAAAAAAAAAAGTGTACACCTGGGTCAGTGAAGTTATAGCTTGAGGAGCGGGGGAAAAGCAGCAAAAAAACCACAAAACCCAGAAAGCAAAATGATATCCCAGATTCACAGCATGGGTCCTGCACTCTATACTCTGTAATCAGCACAATGAGCAAGGCATGCACATCTTGGAGACAGAGCAGAGCAAAAGCCAAAGTGTATGGTGGCACAAGCCCTTGAATAAAATAATAATATTATTTTATTAATAATAAGTAATAAATTATTATTAATTTATTATTTAATAATAAATAAACCAGGCATAGATTGGTACTGAGCAGCCCATGCACAGAAAACAAGGACAGGCCTATATCAGCTTGACAGTTGAGATCACCCCAGACAGGATTGCTGGAGAGATCCCAACTTCTCAGCTGAACACACTAATTTCATAGCTGAGTTACAAAAGCCTGTGGAGAAGGATCACAAAGGTATGTAAAATCCACATGTGGGATGTCTCCTTGCTCAGCTATAATGCAGAGCTAGACTGTCACAAAACTTTTTCCTTAAAAAAGGAAGGAAGAGGAGGTAAATCGCTGCATAATAAAAGCAGAAACTTTAATTTGTAAGTATTCATGTATTTTTAGGAGAAGGTACTTAAAAAAAAAAAAAGGGACTTAATCCAAGTTATGTCAGCATTTGTCACTTTGCCACGTGAAGAATATAATGGGAAGCTGTTAGAACCACCACATACAAGCTCATTTCTTCTAAAAATTCCTGAGAAGCAGAAGTGCTTGGCAAGAAAATGAAGATTACAACCCACCTGGCAGTCCGGAATCTCTGACAAAGTTTCTCCACCAAGCTCTCTGTTTGTTTGTCTTTTGTAATATATGAGAACAGATGTCTGCAAGAGGGAAAAAAAGCGAAAGTTCAGATCTCATAGAGAAATCCCCATTTCAGGTAGGAGGGATGCTGAAAAGGCAGCAGTGCTGACTTCTAATCTGTTCCTTCCATCCGGTTTTAAGAGCATGCAGCACCTCCAGACAATCCTGTCACTTCACAAGTTGCACTGACAGACTGGTTTGTCTGACAAGCAGACCTTGAGGGGAGCACTGTGGCATGCAGTATTTTTCCCCCCACAAAACCATGCTTGTGACTTTTTCGTTACTAATTTGCTGCAAGTGTGTTGTTGCATTTTGGATCAATGCAAAAGTGAGCATTACTTTGCACTAAAATGGGAACAAAGCCTAACAGGACTTAAATGCTAACCTAATCCCATTTTTTCTTAGCTTCTTGAGGAACAGAGATACCTGGACTTTAGCCCAGTTAAGTACTTGTGCATTTTGCACTATGTCCTCTTAGAAATCACTGAATAACTTCTATTTATTAAGAAGGTCCTGCTGCCCTCCCTTTTTCTTGTACCAAAATTTCTATTAACTTTAGCTCAGTCAGGTTACCACTGGCCTTGATATAACTGTTCTAAAGTACTTCCTTGTTCAGTCTTTGTTATGTCTACAACCCCCACACCAAGCTGCTTTTCTAAGATACATAACAGAGACAGCATTCTCAAGAGTCCTCCCTTTGCCTTTGTTCCAACAACAATTCATCTTTAACTTAAGTGATCAGAACTGCGGCAGCACTCCAGGCAAGGTCTCACCAGCACTGCCAGTGCTTCCCTATACCAGCAAAAACTGGGCTGCTAAAGCAGGAAGTAGAATGCACCTCTAACTTTAGCCATACCTTTACAGAAGAGGTTAAACAACTTCTAAACATTCAACCTTCTACTCTGTTCTGCTAGTTTCCATCTCAGTTTTTACCACTGTAACTCTCTCACTCTCCAAAGTCAGTCTTTCAACAGTGATGGTCCCCCTACTCTCTCTCTCTTTTTTACACCTCCCTATTCTCCAGTTTGACAAGTATCCCTGGAGCATATGGCACTGCTTCATTCCTAGCCTGTGCTTTTGTCCACCATGGTTTCCAAGTTAAACCTGATCCTCTCCACAATGTAAGCATTTCATATAATGCTGCATGGGGAAATAGTTCAGTTTCAACTACTAATTCTCTTCTTTTCCTATTTAAAGGAAATGTGGTGTGTTAACTGATGATCAGGTCTTCAAAATTAATTATCCTTACACTAATTTGATACCTGTCTACTTTGTTAAATCAATACTGCCTCTTCTCTTATTTGCAGACACCTCCAGTTCTCTCTGTGTATGTTGTTGGAAGTCAAAAGTCCACCTTACATCTTTCTTAACCCCAGCAATCATACTTCAATGCACTTGCCACACTTACTATGCTCTATGTCTGTGGCAACACCTCCAGTTTGAGATTAATTAAAAACAGTATTGAAAATTCCAGAATTATTTGGAATTTTTCTACATGCTGCGTCTTGTCTCCCTGTGATGGTTTGCTTCACTTCAGACATTAACTTCCACTTCTATGTGTGCTGTCAAGAACCACGAGCTATATTTCCTAGTTCTTCACATTACCCTCCTTAATTAAAGCTGAGGCAAAATACCCATCTACTTTTGCCACCATGAATTAATTTCAGTCCCAGTTACACCCTCATTAATAGACCTTTTCTATGTCTTGCAATTTCTACCTATCCAAAATCCCATCCCTCTTCTTAAATGCACTGAATTCTCATAGATAGAAAGACTAGTTGAAAAATCATGGTAGATTTTATTGTTCTTCTCTTCAGCAACAGCAATACTTTCGTCTAACATTCCCCTCTATAATCCATAGGGATTCAAATGACTCAGAAAGACTCTCATGTGGTTAAGTTTCAGAAATGAGAGGAAAATGTCTGTACTTTACCAGTAAAGACATTATTAGTGCTGTCTATGAGCAACCAATAACCTCAGATTGAAATATTCCAATATCTCTATACTCCAGAGTAAGGCTTTCTTGAAAAAAATGAAACCAAACAAAAAAAACCCCCACACAAAACAAACCACCAGAAAGCCACCCAGATCCAAACCTGTTACTATAACTACAGCTTTACTAAAACTGCTTACAAAACTCCAGTAGCTACCAAAATGACAAAGGCAGCAGAATCTTTAAAATCTGTTGTGTTTTCCTAATGTTGCATATCCATGTTCCCATGCGTAAAACCAACTATTTTCCTTTTCTAGAGGGAAAGTAATTTTGAGTTAGTGGTAGCTCTTTGTAGAGTCTCTCCTCACCCCCAACTATGTGGCTTTAAAATCAATTCCCCTCAGCATGACTCCATTTCCAGTACAGACTGAAAAAGTCAGATCAAAGAGAACAACTGAAAAAGCATTTTGTACATGTCAGTGTAGCTTTTCTTCCCTTGGTATGGCACCCCCTTTGCATAAACATAGTCCTGGCAATAAGAGATTTATCTAACCTCAGAATACCTCATAATAGTGTGGAAGGATTCCTCCTCTATGCCACTGTTAGGATCCGAGAGATGACTGATGATGTCTGGAAGCAGGTTATAGACAGCATTACCCTGTGCAGAACACAAGTTTCTACATGAGATACAGAATTATAAAGGATAACTTGAGTCAAGCCAAATAAGCTGCCCACTTGAAATGACCTCCTTTCTCCCCATCCCAAATCTGCTGACTGAAAGCATCAGTTTTTTGAAACGAGCTGTACACAGGCAGCCAAACCTATCCAGGACTATTTGGCTGGGGGGAAAAATCCCAGCCAACCAACAAGCTAAACACTGCACCTCAGCTTTGCTCTTTGGCAGACTTGGATGCAGTTTCTTAGCTTTCCATCCTTGTCACAACCCAACAAAAAAAGCTTCCCGATAGAGGAAATAGCCTTACAGTTCATGGAACTGCTTCCCATCTTGCCTGACAAGGTCCAATCCATATACTCTTTCCCACTGCTTATACATAGCTTTGTCATACATGCTGCAGAGATAGGAAGTCAGTGCAGTCAGGTGGCCAGCTCTGCTTTAACAAAGGAAACCAAGACAGAAAAGCCCCAGTGTCACTGCAGCCTCTCAGGCAGTAAATCTCAAACTCTGAAGGGCCCATGTGAGGCTACACATGGAATGAACAGTGTACAGGGGGTAACACTGCTCCTCTTCTTACCTGCTTGGGCAGAAACTGCTACAATTTAAGTATCTCAGCGTCCCACAGCCAAGAACAACTCGGAAAGATTTCAGAGAAGGTGCATTGCCTGAGCCATAAGGTCAGGGAACTCTGCTGTAAGGCCTAAAGGTGAGCTACAGAAAACTGTTCCCAACCCTGTGCTGGGCACACACAAGCAAGCAAAAGGAGAAGGCAGTGGTTTGGAGCCTTGCCTTCCAGTGTGAATGGATGAGGTCAAATTCAGCAACATCACGCAGGGATGAAGCAAAACTTGTATTGCAAAATTTCTTTTAACTACCCTTATTTAGTCCACAGAGAGACAGACCAATGGCTCTACACCATTAACACACCTTCTCTGGGACTCATGTAATTGATCCAGCCTCCAACAGCCCTTCCCTGCTCTTGTGAAATAAGGTCTCTGAGCATCCACTTGCCTTGTTGGCGAGTTCACCAAAGAAGTTCTGAGCCACTCCCACGATTGCCTCCTCTTGGTCTATGAGCAGAGCTGCCATTTCACTCACTTGGCCCTTCACCTTTACCATGTCTTTGAGGATGAGGTGAGTCATCACCAGCCCAGCCGTCTGCCTCACACTGGGGCAGGGGTCCCGCAACCTGACAGGAGCAAACAGTTACTGCAGAAAGCAGCAAGGGAGTGTCTTGAGTTATTGGTACTCATGACAGCCTATTCCGCAGCCCAAGGCTTTGGTCTCCCTGCACCAACATCTTCTAGTTTGCTTTCTTGGGTCATTCCCACCTTCTGGGGGCCTGGTGTCACCCTTCCACGGGGTTTTCATCACATGTCCTCTCCCAACAATGAGTGTAGCATTACCTGGCATAGAGATGCGATGTCCAAGGCTCTACCAGGTTGGGGAAGCGGATGGCCAGATCTCCTGCTGCAATAATGAGGTTGGATCTCACACCAGGCAGAGTGGACTTCTCCATCATTGTGAACAGCAGACGCAAGTGAGAGTCACAGAACTCAGAGCTAACAAGACAGGGTACAGGAAAAAAGGGATAGATAGCAAAATTCCATCTCTCAGAGAGCAGAGAAAAAATCCAGCTAAAAAAAAGTGATCGATGAACACTATTCTGTGTTTGTTCTTTCCTTGGGAAAGGAATTGCAACACTTGCTTGTGCTTTAGTACTAGGAAGGCTGGGAAAAGAACTCTGGCATGGCTCAGCAGTACCTGATCATGCAGAATTTGCCAAGAGCGAGGGCTGCGGCAGCTGACAGCGCCGAGTCACTGTAGAGTCCAGGGCTGTTGCAGATCTTTAGCACCAGTGGAACAAAGGCGGAGAACAGGTGCTGCCCTAGAGTGAGGATAAAGACAGTGAGCATGAGAGCACTATTTGTGCATCCTGCTTTAAGAACAATGACTCCATTTATCCCAGAGCTGCTGCTAACTAGAGTTACTGGTTGACTCACTTTCACCACTGAACAACCACCTCCAGAAAGGCAGAGCCAAGAAACAGACAGCCTACATGGAAACTGACACCATGGAAAATGACAGTGCTTCCTTCCAAAGGAAACAGCCTTCCTCCTTCAGGATGTTACCCACTGTACCTGCTCTTTCACACAGGCAGACAGAGCCAGTATTCCTCAGTGGCAGCCACACTTACCATCTAGAAGTTCTGTCTCACAAATACTGCGGATGAGCTCGGCCTCGGTGTCATCAGCCGTGGCTCCCACAAGGCCCAGCTCCTCCTCCATAGTGGTCTCGTTCCCTGTGCTCTGTGCAGAGAGGAGACTGTAAGGAAGATGTCAGGCAACAATAACCTCTTTCTTCTCAGGGTTCTCTTCTCTCAGGTGTGAGGTATATGCATGTTACCAGCTGCACAGCTAGAGTGGGGAATGGACTGACACAGAGTTTAATAACCCACTTTCCCCCAAGAACTGAATGAAGCTGTGAAGGGTAGTCCAGGATTTGCCAGTCCACATGCCACAGGACACTGGTCACAGGATCACATAGTAAGGTTGGAAGGGATCACAGTGGGTCATCAGGTCCAGCCCTCCTGCTCCAGCAGGGTCTTCCTAGAGCACATTGCACAGGATTGTGTCCAGATGGTTCTCGAGTATCTCAAGTGAGGGACACTCTACAACCTCTCTGGGCAACCTGTTCCAGTGCTTGGTCACCCCCAGAGTAAAGAAGTTCATCCTCATATTCAGGTGGAACTTCCTGTGCATCAGTTTCTGCCCATTGCCTCATGTCCTAGTGCTTGGCACCAACAAGAACAGCCTGGCTCCATCCTCTTGGCATCCTCCTCTTCAAATATTTATAGACGTTGATGAGGTCCCCTCTCAGTCTTCAGGCTTAAGAGGCCCAGCTCCCTCAGCCTTTCCTTCTAAGAGAGATACTCCAGTCCCTTAATCATCCCTATTGCCCTCCACTGGACCTGCTCCAGGAGCTCCGTGTCTCTTGTACTGAAGAGCCCAGAATGTAAAGAAAGCTTAAACTACTGACACTACTAAGATAGGACAGACCTAGGAGACATTCAGCATCAGTGTGTGAGTCCTGCATAACTTAAGGGACATTCAAACCCTAAAATGGTCAAAGCAGCCTTTGAATTGCTGGCCTTGTAAGAAAGATTATGGGAAACCTTATAGCAAATAAAAAGCAACACAAGGGAAGAAGAGAAATGGGCATTGCAATGGGGACCAAATCTGTATCCAACTGCTACTTCTTGGAAAATCTCAGAGTAACCTCCTCCTGTGTGGAAAATGGTAATGACACTGATAGGCAGGTGGATGAGGAAATGAACTACAAAGTTCTCTGTGGATTTAGCAGCACAGGCATCTAATAGAGACTGGGTACCTAGATGGACACAACATTTTTCTCATTCTTACCCAAGAAAGTCAGCTTCATTACACTCTGGAAAATGTTCCAAGGTAGACCTAACCAAACATGGCACTTGTAGCATCCAAATCACATTAGAAAGACTACTATTAAACCTTCATCATTGCTACCTAACAGATGATGGGACTCTGAAATCTTCTGGACCAGGGTTCTAGGAAGCTTTTTTCCCAGAACTCAGGGCACACATGGATGTTCTTCACCACTACTGCAGCAGTTGCAAAAGATTGCTCTGGTAAGAAAGGAGGTGATGAGTGTAAAGGAAATGTTTGCCTGAAGCAGGAAGATAAGCATGGCTGGGACATCATCCTTCACTCCCTCCCCTCTGCATTTTCAAAACTCAAGACCAATATGGGAGTTTTAGTGAATAGGGCCATTTCAAGGACCTCAGCTCTCCCTGTCAATCCTGACCAATATGTGTCTGTTTCTATTCCTGAAGCACACATTGCCCTGGACCTCATGCAACCTCAGGACTGCGTTCTCCAGAAGTTTGCTGTAGCTGGGACACTACAAGAGCTGCCCATAGGAAAAACCCCCTTAGTTCTCACCTGGGGTCTCTGCTTCTTTGTGCTAGTGTCAGATTGCTTCTTGGTCTTCTCCTCTTTGAGCATGCGGCGTCTGCGTAGCTCTGCACTCACTGACACTTCCAGATATGCTACCTGCTGCAGTGCCACCTGTCCCACAAGGGACACCAGGTGCAGCAGCAGGAATGTGGGTAGACTGCCAGCACCATCAGAGACTCTGCTTGGAGAATCCCCTGCATCGAAAGGAGAAAAATTACCACAGGTCAATGTTGATCTAGACCTCTTCCCCATCAGTTAGTGCCAAGCCTCACCGTATAACCCACGTCCACACTCCAGAGACTCCTTCACAGCACTCGCACCCTCCCATGCCAACACCTCCACCAGCCCCTCAGCTCTCTTCTCCTGCAGTTATTCTAGGCCACCCAAAGCAGCACTGGAAACCGTAGGTACAGATTTCCTTCATCAGCTTTTTTCCTCACCAGCTTTCTGCTCATCAGCCTCCTGCAGCTTCTCCAGAGCTTGCTGACTGCACACATGCAGGATGTCAGCACAGATCTCCTCTGCCCCTTCAGCCAGCTGGTAGATGAGTGTTACTGCTGCCTCCATGAAGGGGATCCAGTGACTGCTTGGCTGGGCAAAGCCTGATGAGGAGAGGGAGCAATGTACCACACATACCAGTGACAACACAGGCGGTCTCGCAGCCCAACCCCATCTCCTCCAAACCTCTGCTGACCTGAGCTCACCTTTACTCACAGTTTCACTCAGGCGACCGAAGAGCATGTGGTTCTGTGGCAGTCGAAAAGGGGCACTGTTCTTCTCCAGTGCTGGCTGCAGAGACAACAGGTGAGTTATTCCCATGAGAGCAGCACATGAGATCCCCCCATGTCCTTCCCAATACTTAACCTTACTGTGTGCACAATGTTAATCAAACCCATGCCAGACTCATAGCAGGGACATCCAGTACTGCTCTGCAGCTAAACATGCAACAGGGACATTAATGTCCCTTGTGACAGCATGGTGACAACACTGGGTGGATTTAAAGCTTGGCCAAATCAGACAGTTCCACTATCTCACCTTAAATCGAAATAACTCTTTTGAAATCTCAAAAGGATTAATTTAAAATCTGGTATTATTTACTTCTTCTCCAGAAGGAATGAAGAGGGAAACCTTTGGAGCACCTTAGAGTCATCAACAGTAAGTCAACTTGCCTTGGGGTACTCCAGCACCATAAGGGTTTGTTTAAAAGCAGAACACCATCAGTGGAAATAACAGAGGATAAGTCTGGATCCAAGACCACCTCACACTTAGGTTGTTGCATATATTCTGTATCAGTCACACCACATTTTAGGTTGGGAGTAAGATACCCTAGAGGACTAGTAAACCAAATATGACAATATCTGAGGTGTCCCAGCACACCTGTGTCTGCCTGAGGAATGTACACTTGAACAAAACAGAATTTACTTGAGGATTTACCAGCTTTCAGTAGCTTGAAACAAAAATTCCTGATTCACCACAATCTTGTTCTCTGTACTGAATTTCTGGTTGGGAGGATGGGTGGGGGGAGAAGAAGAACTACTGCCAGTCAGTCAGTCAAATATTTTCAGTTTAGTCCCTTTTCACAGACAAGCTTAACTGCAGACTTAAGTCAATCAAAAATTGAATTACAGCCATCTTTAGAACATTTAAGACTGTTGTGATACGCGTTAACTCATGAAGTTCATGCAGCAACATCCCCAGTGGAAGGGGCTGTCACAAAATGATGCTGCTCTGTGAAGGAGGGGTGCTTTTGTGATACAACTCCTGAACCGAAATGCTCCAAATGATTGAGTCAAAAACCAGAGATTTTTTTCAAAGTGCATTAAAAAAAAAAATTTATAAATTGTTTCCCAGGGAAAGAAGCCATCAACCATCGTGTTGTTCTAAGTACAACATGGACAGGTTTGAAAATCTTTCATGTTTTATATTCTGCTGTACAGCTGACAACTCCTGAATATCAATTAATAGAGAGGGCAAAAGAATCACACCACCAGAAAACATCAGTAGAGGAAAGGGCTTCATGGTTGAGAAAACACAAATCAGTTTAGAATTGGGAGTCTGAAGAAGAGAATTGAAAGGAAAACATATTTTCTTGTGCACTGAACTCTTTACTAATTGAATTCAGCCTGTTGCCTAATGAAAATTCTTTTATTACATGTTCACTGATGTGTGCTAAGCTTTCCAGACAGTGCTGCTGAATGGTCTCAACCTACTTAATTTCAAAATCTGTAAAAATTTAATTACCTCTCTCTCTCTTCTTCCAAACAAACCATTTCCCCTCTTTCTTTGTTTCTGGATGACCTCAAGAGCAAACCCAGAGCCTTACCTTAGGGTTACTGGCAAGCTTGGAAATAACATTGCATACTTCTTGCGGCAGCCTGTAGTCTTCACATGCGTTTTCAGACAGCCCCACTGTCACCAAGATGTCCAGGTTGCTACCTATGATCTCTGGCTTCCCTCTGTGGAATGGAAGGGATGGGGGTATCACATGAGGTGCTGCTGAAAGTTTACAGAATTATGGATAACCAAGAGAAATACTCCTTGTGCCTTGTGGAAGGGAGTGGTTTGAATAAGAGGGAAAAAAATAAAAGCCATCCAATGACTCAAGATACAGCTAGAGGAGCAGCAAGCAATATTCCAGTATAATCCACTCTCCACTAGGAGATGAGTTTCTCCAAAGTGGTCAGCACTTCTTTGTAAAGAAAGAGGATTCTTGACACTTCTTTCTTATCAGAAAGGACCAAAACTTATAAGGGTAAGAAAAACAAAAATATTGGAAAGTAGAAAAGAGTCCAGGAACTCAGGACTTATGACAGATGCCATTTCTTCCCCTGCTGCTGGAACCAAACCAAACCAAACCAAACCAAACCAAACCAAACCAAACCAAACCAAACCAACGTCATCCAAAAAAAGCCAGTCCCAAATCCACACCCACCCATTCCCCTTTCTGCTTGTGAAAGAACTTTAGGATCATCACTATGCAGGCCTGTTTCGGACTAATGAAGGACTGAAGTAAGAACAGCAAGAAGAGCAGGTAAGTTGAATGTGAAAGGGTTACTGGGCTGGGAAACTGAAGAAATGAAAACCTTTTAGTGCAGATACATTCTTTTTGCCTCCAAAAGTGAAACAGATTCATTTTTCTTCATGCTAAAGGCTCCAGACATCCCTACTCAGCAGCTTCTCACTGCTCTTATCCAAACACAGACAAAGCTGCAGAGCTGTGACACTGTAAACTCTGAGAAGGGATGGACATTCAGAACACAAGGAAAATAATCTCCTCATAATCATTCAGAGGCTGTGCTGGTGGGACCCAGCACAACTATGTTTAGTTCCAGGCTTCATTACCCCATGATAGGGTTACTATTTTTGAAGCTAGAGCCAAAGAGTCAGCTGATGCAGCACCCACAGTTCTTCAATAAAAATCGACTCCCTGTACATCCTTCCACTCACAGGCTTCGACCTGGCCCCAGGCTTACCGTGCCATCATCCCCAGCAGCATCACAGCAGCACGGCGTTCGAGCGCCGAGCATGGAGATTTTTCCGTGAATCGCTCCCAAAGGAGCTGGGTCACAGCAGGCCTTATTTCATCTTTCTGCACAAACTCTGAGATCTGCGAAAGGAATGCAGTTAAAAAATTAGAGAGGCAAAGGAGGATGAACTTCAAAGTAAAGATGTAAACTGCAATGACTACCACCTTAATAAAACAGACACAATCCAAACCCAGGCAAGGCAAATACTCACTATTTCCTCTAAGCACTGTATTGTTCCCAGTGATGCATCCACCATGATGAGAGAGAGAGAATGCACCAGGCTCTGTGCCTTGGCCCTTTGAAAGGGGAAAAATAACAATAAAAAATTAAAATGTAAAGAAAAAGCAACTGTCACAATTACTGCCCTCTTGATAGTGCTGAAAACATCCACTGGATAACAGAGATGATCCGTAGGATCGGGAAAACTTCTCCCACCACAAGCTTGAGTTCTTGAAGTCACCCAACTCAAGTGCCAGTGACCATGATGTGGGCTTAAAAGTCCATTGCCTTGTGCACTGGTGCTCCTTCCAGTGCTCAAAGATCCAATCAGAAGCACTAAGCAGCCACTTCCCAGTTTATTCACAACCACAAGTCAAAGTACAATTCCCTAGAACGTAAGAAACTGAAAATCTCTCTATGAAAAAATGAGGATGGAGCACAAACTGTAGAAGTGCTGTCTCCAGGCAGTATTATCAGGAAGAAATAAGAAGCAGAAGGTGCTCTTCACTGCCCTGATGGTACAAATGAAGGTGACTTATGATGCATCTCACCAGGCATCACACTTATTGCACAAACATCCAACAGGATTTACAAGTGGGTAAGCGCTAAAAAAGGGCAAGTGCCACAGCAGAGAGGAGACACAGCTCCTCTCTGGTATGGAAGAAACAAACTTGCAAGTGGTACCCAGCTCCCACCCCCAAATCCTCGAAAAGGATAAGCAACAAAGACCCTTTAACATCCTCCCATCTAACACACGTAGGAATTTATTAGAAAAAGATTTAAGATTGATCTGACTGAAATACAAATGGAAATACACATGAAAGCACCCAAATAATAACTAACCCCTTGTATAGTGTGAAGGATAAAGAAACGGGGAATGTGTTCTGTACATCAGAAGTAGAATGCCTACACTTGACTATGGCCACAGCATGTATGACTTGTCAGCAAAAAACCCCTGAACTTTGGTAACAGAAATATAGCTTCAACTTCAGACCACACTGTTCCTCTTATTATCCCAGTAGGGTGAACAACTACAGTTATAAGAAACTCAAAATGGGACAACTGACATTGGCCAACAACTTTGCACACAGAGAGTGAAGTATATAAGACTCTTGGACATGGGATGGCTTCATATTAACAGTTGACTCCTAACAGGCTGAAATTGATTGTTGCAAATCAAGAACCCTGCTGGCAAGAGAAACATTCATAATTGACACCTCTTGTTCTCTATCAGATAGGGACCCTACACAGACTATTTAGGCAATGCTTTGTATGAAAGTGAAATTTATTAGAAAAATAAATATTAGTGCCTGACAACAGTTTAACTTCAAGTAATTATCAAGCATCTCCTTCACAAGGTCTAACAAGGAGTTTTGCTGCATGAATTTCCTACGTGTGAGCTTTATGACAAACCAAGAACAGAAGCTCAGCAGTAGGTCCTGCAGGAAGACTGGGATATTCAGATAATAACCTTACGTTTCAGCTCAGCATGAAGCATGGCAACTTTTAGTTCTCTTCCTGTCCATACCCCATTCCCAACAGCAGAAATGGGATGGGGTGGGGGAAAGGAAAAAAAAAACCAACCATGTGATTAGGAAGATCCATACCTCTCTGAATCCTCGCTGGGGCTCAGATAGAGCTGTCTGTAGGCATTCAGCACAGCCTCCTTAATTCCAGGCTCCTTGGACCATATGAGGGGCAGCATCCTGCGGACTCCAAGCAGTGCCTGGGGTACACCAAACTGCGAGACTGTCACGAAGAACTCAATGGCCTCCTGCACCACTGCAGAAAGAACAGTTGCATTAGTGCAGTTCTTCCCCAGTTCCCATTAGAGAGACCATTAAAACAAATTCATAGGAGTACTGGTCTCACAGCAAGCTCTACAAGCATTTAGCACTGCTACTGTCAGCAGAGGGCTTGAGTCAGAATAGGAGCACTAGTACAAAGATGTATATGTCCCAGAAAAAAGAATTAACAAGTTAACAATATTACAGCTAAATCCAATGTGATACAGTTAGGGAAAGAGCACAGAGATTATCTTTGAGAAAGAACAAAATTCTCTTCTGGGAAACTAGCTTTGGGAAAAAAGATCTCATAGTCAGAGCAGTCAACAGCTGAATATAAGCCCCAGTGCAATGCTATAACCAGAGGAACTAAGCTATTTGATGTACAAATGGGGTAAGGAATACTGTGTTTGGTTCCAGCTTGACTACTCCTGAAATAGACTGCCCAGTCTTCTGCTCATAAGACAAGAAAAAACATTAAGTTAGACAGCATCACAAGACATCCACAGCAGGGATCGGAGGAGCTGTACAATAAACAGTTCATAGAATCTGACCTCTGGTTAAGTAAGAGCTTTTACCACTATAAGCCCCAACTTACAAATCAGAATTAAGAACATCTATCAGGCAAGCTGGTATGCTTTCTCTGCCCCCAGTCACACCAGAATACATAATTTTGCAACAGAAAAGAAATTAAATCTTCAAATATTAAATCTTTAATTAAAAAAGGCTAAATCTGAGCACACACATCCCCTAGCATCAATCCCTCACCCAGCAGCATACTCTCTCCAAATGGAGACAATGTCTCAAAACACCTCTGCTGTTCAGACATTGAATTTGCCTTCCTTATACTACAGCACAGGACAACAGGGAGATGAAAAGTTATTAAAATATGTGCATCCATAAAAAAAACATCCCCACAATCAAACCCCAGGTTTTTAAGTATCAGGTACGGCACTTTCTTGGCCTTGAACTTCAAAGGACCTGTAAAGACACTGAACCCAGGAGTTCATTTTTGTGTGTGCAAATAGCCAATGACATCAGACCTTGCTGGGGAAGCCCACATGCTTATCACAAGTAACATGAGACCTCAGAAGTATTTGCATGAAGCCTGAGGCACTGCAATGCCCACACCCATACCTACCCCAGATCTGTGCTAGTGGATGTGCTGAAGAGGATGGGAGTTGTGCCCCTCATCCCTTGGAAATGGCAATTTCTGATAAACACTACAAAAAAGTCTAAGTGGTTACAGTAGTTCTAATGTTGAATATGAACAGCTTAATTAACTCAAAGGTCTTTTGATCACCACCTTTCTCTACAGCACTGAAGAGGATCAGGCCACAGAACCTGTCAGTCAGGCTCATGTTTAACTATAGAATAAAGTTTGAGGGAAGGTGAGATCAACTGCTTAGTTCCCTTCTTGTGGCCAGCATAACATCTGAAGCTGTGTCAGGGCACTGAGCATGTAACCAAACCCAGTTTCACTGGCCAGGCTTACTTTGGGAGAACCTCAGCTGAGATGATGAACATACAGCCCTCCCCACAGGAGGCAGCGTAGCTTCCATAAGTGAACTCACTTTGGTCACCTGGCTGGCTTTTTCATTTCAAAAAATTCCAAAACATTTCATTTCAAATGTTTTTAAAAACAACTTTTAAACATTTTAAAAAAACTTTTTCAACCTTGAGATTTAAAAAAATGGACTCCTAAAAAGCCCATTCATGCCCTATTCAACCCCTTCATGACACCCATTTAGATGGTGCTTGCTTTTCCAATATCCTGGAAGTATCTATGACATCAAGTCAATGAAAAGCAGCCCCTTCAATCTTTCCTCCTTCCCCTGGAGCTCCACCACTCCAACATCTTCCCTCAAGCAAGGGGAAAGATCTAGAAATGCTGAATGAGAAAAAAAGGGCCCCATGGTTATTTCACATACCTGAGACAGAGTTTTCATACATCATCTTGCTGATCAGGTTCAGAGCTTCTGTGATTTTGACTGAAAAGTTGTAAGCATCTTGCAGGTATTGCACCAACATCTCCTGTTTGACCAGCTCTGTTGGAGGCTGCTCTTCCTGTACAGCTTCTTCAGTCTTATCACTACTGCTGTCATGTGGAGGATCCTCATTGTTCTCACCTGGGCATGAACCTATACAGCATATTTGTGAGCAGTACTGAAGATACAACAGGCGCTTCAGGGCATTTTAACCCTCCTCTCCCCATCCCACAGTGACACCTTCCAAGAGCCAGGATACAAAAATCCAAATTCTGCCATCAGACCTAGCTACAAAATCTCAGCAGGCTGTGGAGCAAGTTCCAGTACTACAGTGTGATGCTCCAGAGACATGCCAGCTTAGTATAAGGGTATAGAAAGGCATGGTCCAGTTGGGGTAAACTCCATTAAAATGCTAATGGGGTTAATCTGAACTTGATAATTCCCCAAAGACAGAGGAGGGCCCTAAAAGGGAACCAGGCAGAAGGCAAACACTACTATTCCCTAGCAAAGTTTGTGCAAGTGTGGAGAGTTGACACAGTTAAGAAGATTTTTAGACAATAGACTTCCAACAGAAATATGCTCAAGGTGATTGGCTAAGCAACCTTATGCTGAAACAAACACCAAACTTAAGTATGTGAAGCCTTGAAAATACACCCAGAGGCTCAGGTCCCAGATAACCAAGACTTTGCTTGAACCAGATACTTGGTCAAGGCTGCTAAGGGTAAGCATTATGTGCCACCACCTGTTCAGGAAGCAGAACTCCTGACAAATTCAGACAGGGCAGAAGGGTGTGAGTGGCAACACTGGCTTCACTCCCCTCAGACATTATGTGAGTTAAAGGACCAGAAATTCACTTCTACTGGGACCATGGAACTGCTCCAACCAGAAATTAAGATCAATATGATCCAGCTAAAATGCCAAGGTACTAGATGAACAAACAATCCAGAGATGCTGCAGCTCTGTGAGCGGTCAAATACACAGACACTGAGCCCCACAGGTCAGAAGGACGGACAGAACATTCCAGAGGGTTTTAGTCTGGCTCTGGCATTATCTTGGACTTAGGGAACAGACAGAGTGATATGGTTACCTGTGTAAAGTCTCTTCAGAACACCCAGGATTGTTGTCTCCTTGTTTTCCTCCCCAGGGCCATTGAAAGGTTCCTTCCCCTGGAAGCGACACAGGGCCTTCTGCGTAAGGCGGGCTGCGCTCCTGGACAATGACATTGCCCAAGAGAATATCAGCAACACGTCAGAGCAGAACATAAGGGAAACCATCCAACTTTGCCCTGAACACCTGGGAGAGCAGCTCCTACCAGCATCTTGTGCTGGGTGCCCACATCAATCTCTTCCTACAGAGTAATATTACTGGAAATCACCCCTTGGGATAAACAGTGTCAAACTGCAGAGCCTTCTTACTTGTAATTCAGCTTCTTCAACAGCCCAGTGATTTGCTCCACTGTCCTCTCCACTGTTTCTTCAACTTCCAGCTCCTCCTCTTCCCCTTCCTGCAGTGGTTGAAAGAGCTGCTGTGTGGCAGCCCTAACTTCTGGCAGCATCGCTTCCCACTCTTCCTCTGGGGCGATCACTGGAGCTACTTAAAAATCAGAGGGAATGAAGAGCACAGACTCAGGTGACACCTTTAATAGGAAGGAAAAACTCATCTGGAACTTTGGAATTCTACTTCCCCTACCTCCTCCCCAGGCAGGCACAATTCCCATTGCTGATCTCACCCAGACTGCTGTAAGAATAAGACAAGAACTCTGACAAAAAGAAAAAAAGAAAAAAAGAAAAAAAGAAAAAAAGAAAAAAAGAAAAAAAGAAAAAAAGAAAAAAAGAAAAAAAGAAAAAAAGAAAAAAAGAAAAAAAGAAAAAACCACTGACGGTAGAAAAAAAAGACAGGTAAGAGAACCATCATTTGTTTAGCCTTGGACTTGGTGCTGCCTACAAATCAAGTTAAAATAATATCTGACCAAAATTATGACTCTAGCAGTCCTTGAGTGGTAGAAAAAAGAAACCTGAGAGAGTGTTCATAGATATTTTCAGTTCTTACCCTGAAAATAGGATATATATCTATAAGGACTGTTGATTTAGACATGGACATTCATATGACCCTTTTATAACACCACCATAAGGAAAACCATTGGGAGTTTAATCCCAATTATCTGGTCTCACCATCTCACACAGGTAAGATCTGAGACAAAAGTTGTCACAACCTGGGAGCAAATTTAATACGAGGAAAAGTAAATTCTGGACTCTCCTAGAAAGTGGAAAGAGGAAGAAAGGAAATTACCTGCTGTGGGTCTCCTACGATCCCTCATTTCTTGCAGTTTCTGCACTTCTTTCTTCAGTGGCTCATCCAAGTCAGTCCAGTTTAGCTGAAGATGTCAGGAAGAGAAGAAGAAATATGTTAGTTATCCTCCTTTTCCTCAAATGCCAGAATTCTCCTCTCTCTTCCACTCCCTGCTTTAGTTGTCAATCCCCATGGATAACCCTGTTTTGGGAAACTGGAATAGTAGACTCTGGCCCCAATCCTAGAATGAGAACTGCTCTAAGTTGTCAGTCTAAGGCTTGAAACTCAGGAGAAGGTGCAGCTAAACACAAAGAGCTGCAGACCCATGAAGAATATTCTAAGAAACTATTTCTGATCCTAAGGAGAGAAACCCCACAGTGGATTCAAATAAAACTGCTGCAGGTTTTTACCTCAATCAATTACATCCCTTCTGGTCGTCAGCATAGCTGTGAATTACACCAAGAGAGAGATGAGGCCAGGAAAGCAAGATCTGAACCTGGGAAAACCAGAAAGCTCCCACCTGCAGAGTCAAAGGCTACATTGTTCCTCCCACAAGACACAGAAACACTACTGCCCTGGCTATAGCACACTGCAGATACTCAGCCTGCAAACAGACATCTAATTTATCCACCACATTAATCAGGATTACCTTGCTGGAGAAGGGATTGTTGGACAAAAACGCAGCCAGGAGCTGGATCGCATTTTTAACCACTATGACAGATTTGTCTTTGAGCCGCCCAACAGCCAGCGACACCACAGACTGAAACTGAGTCAAAGGCAGGGCCTAGAACACAATGAGAGCACAGATAAAGTTACCAAGGAGGCTCACAGACTTGGGAAAATTTAGTGCAGACACATTCATGTGCTAAAAGGCACAGACTGTAGATTTACAGGAAAGTCGAGGGCTCAAGACCTCTGGGTATAGTCTGGTCCAGCCTCCACTGAAAGCAAGGATTTAGGTTATGCAGGATCCTGTTGAGTCTATCTGGTAATGGTGATGTTTTCCCATACCAGTGTGTGGAAAGAGGCTGTATGCTGTGCTCTTTCTTCTAGTTTGTCCTGGTAACAAAGAGCAGCTTTTAATTTCCACCCCTCAGTTCCCCCACCCAGGGGATCTTTGGTCTCTTGGAAGGAACTGCAGACACCACAGTACACAGGGACAATACCTTTCTCTGTTAAAACTTCAATCTCTTCAAACAAAAAGCAGGGTGGCAGAAATTCCCTTAGAACACACAAGAGGGGAAGAGATGCCTGAGGCAACGCCCTTTCCCCAGCACAGACTTGCCTTGCACTGAACGATGCGAGTGAAGAGCTGCAGCACACGGCTGCGCACAAAGCTATGGATGTCACACACGTGGGCCTGCAGGATATCCAGGAACTTGTCCCGAGTACCACGGGCAGCCTCCTCCAGCTGGTCACCTTCCAGCACCTGCACCAGCACTTCTGCCATAGCCGTCAGAACAGCATTTCGCATCGTGTAACTCTGCCAAGACAGGAGTCGTTGAATTAGGAGCAGACAAAAAGGCATGACTTGATATGCTCAGAGATTGGGCCTTCCAAGGCCCAGGCTCCAGCCCTAAGTGAATTTTTTCAGTATGGACATTGTATTAAACTTGGGTGAACATAGCTGTGCCTGCAATACAAGAGTAACCTCTGCTCTGAAGACAGGCTGAGAGTTGGTCTTGTTCAGCCTGCAGAAGAGAAGGCTCTGGGGAGGCACCTTCCAGTACCTAAAGGGGGTTATGAGAGAGCTGGAGAGGGACTTTTTACCAGGGCATGCAGTGATAGGACAAGAGAGAATGGCTTCAAAGTGAAGGTAGGTTTAGATTAGATATTAGGAAGAAATTCTTTACTGAGAGTGTGGTGAGACACTTGAACAGGTTGCCCAGAGAAGCTGTGGATGCCCCATCCCTGGAACTGTTCAAGGCCAGGCTGGATGGGGCTTTGAGCAACGTGGTCTAGTGGAAGGTGTCCCTGGCCATGGCAGAGGTGTTAAGGTCCCTTCCAACCCAAACCCTGCTATCCAGGTAGGTTCATAGAAGCCAAGAATTGACATGAGAAACACTTACATCGGGTAAAGAAAAGGTAACACAATGACAAACTCATTAAGTGCTAAAGAACAAGGGACAACAGCTGGGACCTCGGACGAGTAGGCAGTCTCCTGTTCTCTTGACAACCAGACAGGAGATGTCATGGTTTCTGTTCCCTTTGCATCTTTTAGGTAAGGGCAGAACCTATTCCATAGAGCAGGTTTTGGTTACTTGAGCTCTGTGAAAGAGGTACTGTTTTCAGAGAGAAAAACTGGATAGCAGCATCTTTACCATTTGACTTTTCTGGACAGGTGACTTTGCAGAAACATACCTCCCCATCCAAGTGAGGCAGGAGGACACTCATGTTGGAGAGCACCAGAGCTGGAATCTGTTCAGCCAGTTCACTTATAAAGGTAGCATAGCCCTTGACTCCAGAAGCTTCACGAGCCAAATCCTGGGGACATTTCTGTCCAATTTCCCTGCACAGAAAGATGAAAGAAGGAATGGGGTGCCTCAAGTTGCTAGAGATAGAAGGACAAGCCTCCAGGTATTTCTCTCACCTTAGCAATTCACCCACCAGGCTTTTCAGACCATACTCTTTAGCCCAGAGGCTCACAGCCTGTGCAAACACTGGGGCTACATGTTCAAAGTGCTGCAGCATCTGTGTGATCTTCAGAGTGGCACCTTTCACACGTGACAAGGAAGAAAAGTCAGGAAAAGTAAGTCTCACAGCCTGACAATGGCTTCAGGAAGAAGGCAGAAGAGCAGGAACTCACTGAACATGTGGTCACAGTGAACCAGAGCTGCAGCAAGCAGATGTGTCACAGCCTCCCGCGTGAGCCGGTACCTCTGAAGGCCAATACTTGGATTCTCCAGGATACGATAGCAGTTTCCTGTCATTAAGCTAAAACCACAGAAGAGAGACAGCAGACCTCACTATCACAACTTGCACAAACGTCATTCTAGCACACCACATATTTCTATTTGAGAGATTCTCCAGCAGCCTCTAAAAATTAGCAAACATCTGAGTTTTTAAAGCCTACGTGAGGAAAGGAAGTGGTTCCTATACACATTGCTTTTGCCTCCAGCTGCTTCCTCAGTTTCCCAATGATCTGCACTCCACAGAGGGCTGAAATACCACCTCACTGGTAGATTTATCCTTTAACCTTTTATCCCTCAGAACCAGTCACTCATTCCACATATACATCTGCTCCAACCCATACCTGACAAACTCTTCTTCCACTGCTAAACGACCCCAAAGCTGACGGAGATCCAGCTGCAGCAGCTGTGTAAGGAGCCGTAAGAGTGGCTCCCTCTCCTCTTCCCACAAGGATCCAGAAGTCTTGGCATTGTTCTTCCTGTTCTAGAAAGGAGATTACACAGTGAGATACATCAGCAGCTTCACAAGACACAAAACCCCATCACTACCCTGCTTCCTTCAAAATATAAAAAGTCTGTTAAATTCTACAGCATTAAGACACGCACAGTGAGATGTGTGAGATCACAGTGGGCTTTTTTTCCCCCAATTCTTCCCTCTCAGCTCAGGCCAGCACCGGTGCCTCGCGTGATTTAAGGATTCTACCTGCATGCACTGCCATCATCTCTGCCCACAGAAAGGAAATCTCAAGAAAATACTGGCACACTAAGTTCCAGCCAGAAACTGAAGAGTGAAATAGAAAGGCCTGGGCATCCAAGTCTCTGCTGATGTTTAGACACGATTGTCTCTTTGGCTGTTTTCCACGCACAGTTTCACAGAAGCACCAGTGCTCCACATTATGCACTGCTCTTGCTGGCATCAGCTATAACATCTGACAGATACCACAGAGTTAAAGCTCAAGCAAGCAAGCTTAAAATTTTATTCTGACTTTTATCATCTTTCCTCCAGCCCCCTCACCTACCTTCCTACCAGGATCTGCCTCCAAACAACTGTTCTTGCAGGTTTCCATTTCAAAGGCATTCATCAGACCAGTCAGCAAATAGCAGTTCATCTTAAGAGCATTGAGGTGAGCAGCACGGTCTGCATGGCTCAGCCCAGAGTCGCTCAAGATAGCAGGAAGTTCATTGGAATGATGGGAAACCACTGAGGAGAAGCAGAAAGTCATGAGCACTCCTTGCCATGTCCCTCAGCCATCCTCTCTTTTGGAGGTTTAGAGCAGTCATCAGATTACCAAAGATGTGTGCTCACATCTCACCAGCTGTAACACGGGCTGCCCCCTGCAACCCAAACCTTGGGCATGCTGTCTTGTCCTATCCCCACAGCCCTTCGTCAGCTCAGAGAAAAGCTCGCTCTGAGCTGATACATCCCACAGATGTATTTTCCAGGGACATGGGCAGGAGGATTTTCTGTCGGTCTGCCCTTACAGCGAACATGCACAACTCAGCATCGTCCACCAAGATTACAGACCCGTATGACAGGAGTGGGCTGAGGGTGCAGCCCAGCTGGCCGAGTCACATTAGCCTTTATATCATCATTGAGCTGCCAAAGGAAAACAACCTCTCCGTTAGTCCTGCGCCGGGCGGAAACAGCGGGTACCCACCGTGCATCATCAGCTCCAGGGCGTCCTCCTTGACAGCCATGCCCACGGTTCGGAAGTGGCTGCGGGGCAAACACAGCGCGTAAGGGCGGCGAGCAAAGAGCGCCTGGCAGAGGGGCGAGCGACCGCCCATCCGCCCCCTCCCTGCCCCGTACTCACTGCAGCACGCTGTACACGCAGTCGAAGTGCTGCAGCACGGCCAGCGCGCCCCGCGCACGGAAGGCGGCCCGGAAGGCTGCGGGGAAACACGGAGAGAAGCGGGGGGGTTGGCCGTGAGCCGGCGGCAGGACCAGGCCTGACCGGGAGGGGTGTGGGGACAGCTTACCTGCGAGTGCGGGCGGCAGCTCGCGGGCGGACAGCACCTCCTGCACTACGTAGCGCCCGGGGCCGTCATCCCGCAGCAGATCGGCGGGGGCGAGGGGCAGATGAAACTCCGGGACCGCTGCCATGGCCGCCACAGCCCCGCACGGCCCCGGGCGCTCAAAACAGCGCGCGCGGGCCGCGCTCGNCGCTCTCCTCGCCCCTTGCAGGGCTCTCCCGGCCCATCCGCATCAAGGAACCGCCCAGGCGCAAGCCGGTGGATCGGTGGACGAAGAAGCGGGCCTTGTTCGGGGTGTACGATAACGTGGGGATCCTGGGTAAGACACACACCCCGCCCGCACCTCCCCAGCGCTGTGGCCCCGGGGCGGGAGGGGAGGGAGGCTAGGCTCATCTGAGGGCTGGTGCATCTGCCAGCAGCGACAGGGCAGGGAGGATTTGGGCCGGCCGCCCTGGGAACAGCCTTCTCCAGTGGCTGGCTTCATCTGTCTCTGCTCTCCTGTTCCCAGGCGGCTTCCAGATCCACCCGAAGAATCTCATCATGGGGCCCACTTGGCTGCGAGGCTGGCGGGGGAACGAACTGCAGAGGTGCATCCGCAAGAAGCAGATGGTGGGCGATCGGATGTTTGCAGAGGACTATCACAAACTCAACAAGAGGATCCGGTACTTGTACAAGCGCTTCAATCGCACTGGAAAGCACCGCTAGGGAACAGCAGTGGCTTCAGCATGTGGAGTGTAGTTTTGTGGCATTGCAGTCAGAATAAAGCCAGCTTTCACACAACTGAATTCCCCGTGCTTTCTACAATTTTTGCTGTGTATTTCTACCCTGGTCCCAAGGTCCTGCTGCTGCTCCAGGCCTGAGCTCCTTTGTGCCCCCTCAGTCATTTCTGACATGCTTCTTGCAGGCATCTGTTCCAACCTGCATCCCTGAACTTGACCCTGTGGTCCTGTGTTTTTTTGGCCAGGCTTCTAGCATCCTTTCAGTCTCTGAGCCACAGGTTCTTACATCTAACATGACAATTCCAGTACTCTCCAACTTTTCCTCATAGCCAAATTTTTCAAGTTAGTGCCACGAGGTCCTGCTAATATGTCTTCTGTTCACTGCTTTCCCCCTTGCCCTCCACATGTCTGTGATTAAGTGTGAATGATCCAAATGTTAGTTGAAATGCATCAAAACTTGTCTTAAGAATGGGATTTGTCTCACTCCACACTCAGGATGACTTGATCCCCTACTAATGACACTTAATGACCAAATGGCCTTTTGTTTATAATTTAGGCAGGATTTGCAAAAGTAATTCAGGTCTTGAGATGTTTTAAAAAACTCGAACTTCTAGTTTTCTATAATTGTTGCCATTTCCTTTAGAGGAGAAGTTACAGTGAGTGATAGCTGGCATCCCTCTAGTCCAACATCACACCACTGTACACTTGGGAAAAATCCATACGATGAGCAGGCATTTGTGTACCAAAGCTTAGTCGTTAATTTAGCTGCTAAGTAATTGGGGAGTTACTTGCTGACTTGATATATCTTGCTACAGAGCAATGCTACTCTGTCTCCAAAAGCATTTGCTTGGAAGCAGCGGGGAATGAATGGAAAGAGCTTTCTTTAGGTCTAAGCCTGAAAAAAGTGAAGGCAAACTCTGTTTAAACAGCTGAAGTCCACATTCTCAGGAGCAGGGTGGCAGACCTGTGGGACTTGCCAAAAGGTGTTGTGGATTCAGGAAGCGTGCACAGATCCAAGTGGAGACTGAGCAGGTATAGCAAATCTTTGACTGAATATATGTCAGAAACTGGAAAAGTATCAGAGAAAGTATCTTGTATCCTTTGTCATCTTTTAATCCCTAAGCACCAGCCTGGCAAGGGCTCTGTGGCCACTAATTCCGTGAACTCAAACTTCACTTACTTGCAATGGTTATTGGAATGGTCCTCCGACTGCAGTGGAAAGGCTGCCAGGCTACACAAGCTTCTTCTTCAACTTGTCCCTTCTGTCCAAAGGCAGACTTTAAAAACCTTGAATTCTGAGGTCAGTGCTAGTCTGCTCCTATCTGCAAATCACCTGTCTCCAGTCACAACGCTGCATTGTCTTCACCTTGTAACCATGATCTTCTCGTTGCCATGTTGTAATCTGTAACATATCTGTCTTCTGTACCTAATAATCTATGGGATCTGACACTAAAAACTTATATGAACGTCTTGTATCACCTTATGGAAGGAAAAGGTAGTGTAGGTGTGAGCCCATGCTTGTCACTCTACTCACCATGCAAAATTCTGTATGAAGAGTCTTCTTGCTCCACTACACTCCTGCTCTCTTTTTTGTCCTGAATTGAAGAATCTCCCCTTCTGATCCAGTAAGCTGCTCCAGATCTTTAGACAGAAAACCCTCAAACACATTGCTATTCTTGGAGTTGCTGTGGGAGCCTCATTTTTCCCAGCAGGCTGCAGAAGCTCGATCGGGACATGTTCAGGTTTGTTTTTGTGCCGTGCTGTATGCTGGAAGTGGGCCAGCGACACCATCTCTTAATTGCAAGGACAGCGGCTTAACCAGAGCCAACAGACACACTGCGGAGGTGGGATTTCGGGAGCGCTCCGCAGCCCCCACCACAACGGCGCCAGCCGGGCTGGGCTCCAAGATGAAAGCTGAACGGGGCAGGTAACCATTATCAGGCCCTGCATGACCTACACGAAGCGCGGCGGACCCGCTCAGGGCTGTCGGGGCCGGCGGGTCCAGCGGCAGGGCCCTGAATCGGGAGCGGGGCCGTGCGAGCCCCCGGCCCGGTGGGGCGGAGGGACCACGGGGCACCCCCGGACCGGGCACCCGGGGACCTCCGCAGGGGGCGGGGCCAGGGCGGGGGCGGGGCGCAGGGCCCTGCTCCCATTGGGCAACCCCATGGATGGGCGGAGCTTGTCCCACCGGCGGATCGGGGGCGGGGCTAACATTATAGCCGTTTCCGCAGGGCGCGGAGCGCTGATTGGCTGAGGAGGAACCCAGAGGCGGTGCCGAGCTGCCGCTCCCGGTGAAACAACTTTTGATTGGCTGTTGGCTCTGTGGGCGGGGCCCCGTCTGTTATAAGTGCGGGGTTCCGGGGCTCGCGGGGCTGTCGGTGCGAAGTTCCGTGCCGGGTGTTCCGTGGTTGTGTCCGGCCTGGCCATGTGAGTGTCCGCCCGACCGGCCGTGGGCGAGCTGTGGGGGGCGCGCGGGTGGTGGCTGGAGCGTGAGGGAGCGGGGTCAGTGCAGAGCCCGCGTCCTGGCTGGTGGCGGTGGGGTCGGGTGGCGCATTGCAGCAGCCGCAGGCAGGGCTCCGCGCACCGCCCCCGGGCGGTCCTGCTCCCCCGTCGGGTGCGTGGGCCGTGCCCTACCGGTGATGTGCGGGGCCCCAGCTGGAGCCAGCCTGGCCGGTGGCCACCGCTGCGCCCAGCCGGTTGGCTGCTGTGTCCCCCCCGGAGTGCCCCCGCGCTGCCTCCCTGTCCCTCTTCCCCCATCTTCCTTCCCTGTCTCCTGGTCACCTCCGTGCGGCCAGGTCGCTGTTCCCCACGGGAGGCCGCAGTGCTTGGCGCGGCCGCACCCACAAGCTCCTTCGACAAGGGGCTGGTTCCATTCCCGCTGCCCCCCTGGGCTTGGCTCTGCTTCGGCTCTCCCACGAGCCCGCCTTTTCCTGATCCCGTGGGATCCAGGCGGGCTGCGGGCTCCCGAGACCGCTGCCAGCACTGATCCAGCCTGAGGACACTGGGGTTCCTGTGGGTTTGGGGGGGTTCTCTCTCCGGTGGCTGAGTTTTCTCTTCGCTCATGTGTGTGTTTCCTTAGGTCTGACCCAGCTCAGCAGCCTGCTCCCGGGGCTCCCGAAGGAGGGGCTCCCGACGGAGGAGCTCCCGAAGGGGCAGCCCCCGGTGGGGGTCCCCCCGGGGCTCCCCCCAATCTGAGCAGCAATCGCCGCCTTCAGCAGACGCAGGCCCAAGTGCAGGAGGTCAGTAGCTCTGCCAGCCCTGCTGGCTTCCCTGAGGGATGCCTGGACTCTTCTCCCACTGCTCTGCAGCAGCGATGTTCTTGACTGGTGTCTGTCGCTGAGGGGGTAGCTCCTTTTGTCATGCCAATACCAGAAATTAATTAATACTCAATACTCAAAGATAGGGTGGCACACCTATTAAAGAGGCTGGAGGAGAGACTGCTTTATGTTTAAAAGCCACTTAATTCCAGATATGACTTCCAAGGACGAGGCTTGATAGATTTTTTTGGTACCTCGCTATCGTGCATCTCTTATGGACATAAAGCTGTACAGCATCCAGGACAGCTCTTAATCCCTACGGGCTGCTTCAAGGGAACAGCGGGTGCAGTGATGTGGGGGAACCCTTGCCTGCCTTCCCGGGATCAGTGTCAGTGGTTCGGCTGCTGACGCGCAGTAGCGCCTTTGTGCCTCACCGGGGCAGCAACATGAAGCTCATAAGTTAATTTTGCAGCTCTCGCAGAGTGAGCATATGACTCCTCTCATGAGGAGGGTGGCTTTGGCTTGCTGCTGGAATGGAGAGCTCTTAAAAGCAGATGAAAATGTGAGGCTGAGGACCTGGCTGAAGTGTACTTGAACTGATATTTTGACAGTGAGTCTCGGATTTTTTTTTTTTTCATTTCAAAGTAGGCAGTGACTTGAATTGACTTCTTTCTTATCCTGATCTTTTTTCCCCTCCTTGTTTGTTTTTTGTTCGTTAGTATTGCAAAGTCAGTTATTGGCTAAGTTACTCCTCTTACTTTTTCAACTGTCTTTACCACTATAACTGCTCCTACCATTCTTCCTTCTGCAGGTGGTTGATATAATGTGTGTAAATGTAGACAAGGTGCTGGAACGAGACGAGAAGCTCTCAGAGCTGGATAACCGGGCAGATGCACTTCAGGCCGGTGCCTCAATATTTGAAAGTAGTGCAGCAAAACTCAAAAGGAAGTACTGGTGGAAGAACTGCAAGGTGAGTTTCCTACTTCTATGGTCTCCTTTGCCAGGAGGGAACTGGGCTACTCCTCTCCTGCATGGCTTTGCAAGTATACTTGGAGCTTAGTAACAATTTCAAATGCTTAAGATTCTTTCACTGTGGGAAGGCTTTGAGGCCTTGGCTGTCATGCCTTCAGGGCCTGGCTTATGTTCCCTGGCTGTCAGGAAGGATGTGAACTTGTCAATCTGTTCTGAGTGTTGCTCTTGAACAATCTTTTTCTCCAGATGATGATCATGATGGGAGTGATTGGTGCCATTGTGGTGGTGGTGATTGCAAGTAAGTACCAAAAACCTCAGGCTCAAAGGTGAGGAAACACCAGCTCTAGAGTGGTTTAAACTTTTCTCTTTTGGTTTGACATCTCGAGGGTCTTAGTTATGCAACTAAAGTTGCATAAAGTGTTAACTCCAGTCTTTGGGGAAGGGAGGTGGAAGTGCTGGAACTCGCTCACTTAGTGTGGAAATGGTATGCTTTACCTAGTAATATGACGAATAGGGGATGCCATCATTGTAGAAATGGGATATTCTGCCTGCCAGGTCAGGTAAACCTGTAAGTATGAGGGGCATTTACCCTGGAGTGGGTGGGTTGTCAAGTTCCTTCCCTGGTGGGTGGTTTGGAGTTCTCTGAGGGACCTTTGGTGTAACTTGCCCTTTTGTTCTTTCCTTTCTTTCTTTTTTCTATTGCTTTGTCTCCAGTCTACTTTTTTACTTAAATGTAGCTCCTTCCGTCTGCAACCTTACTGTCCCCTATTACCTTGCCTGTCTCTTCTTGCCTCTGAATTTTTTCTTTCCTTCCCTTTCACCTAGCTTCTTCATTGATTTCTTTATTGGTTTTAATTTCACTTCTGTATAGGACTCTGAGCCGCTTACTGAACATAGGTAGACTTTTCAATAGCTGCTGCAGCTTTCGGGAGCGTCCTCTAAGTTTAGAGGAAAGGGAGGTTGAGGAGGAGTGGGTAGCTACTCACTCCTGCTCTTCTGCAGGGAACTTTTTGTGTTTATTTTTGGGTGTAAGCTTGTCAAATAGTGCCTGTGTGAACTCTAGCAAAATAAGAATGCCTTAACACAGTGCCTTTTGGGATGAAGGACTTCAGCATGTGAGAGTCTTTAGTGTTCTGCCTAAAAAGAGTGGCAGCATGACTTGAGCTTTTCATTGAGCTTCTGAAATAAAAACTAGTTTGTGTTGGCCAGTGGCTGTGAGCCATCTAAGCTACACGTAGTGATGTAGATTTCTCTAGCCATGGAGAGGTGAGCACTTGAAGAAATGATTTATTCTGCCTGTCCTCATTTCCAGATGACTTGCTGCCTGAACGTGGCCATTTCAGTTTTTATAAAGGAGGGCCTACATGATTACCTCAGTCAAGTGCAACAGGCTAAACACAGTTCAGTGAAAGGAGCATTGCTACTATCTAAAAGGCACGTGTGGGAGTAAAGTCTCTCTCCACAAGGAAGGAATGAACAACAATTAGTCTGGTGGGGACTGCCAAATATGCCTTTCATTTATGCACACACAAGCCAAGACCCTGTAGCTTCCTACTATCTTGTAGCTTTCCAGAAGGAAGACTTTGGAGTAGTGGCAGAATGGGAATTGGTGTTTTGCTTCTGTGTGCCTGGGTTGAATGTCAAGGAAGTTCACTGCCATAGCAGATAGAGGTGAGGGGGACTGGAGGTATTCCAGATGAGACTGAATGAGCTGCACAGCTTTCTGATTAGGAATATCTGGTCTGTTTCTGCTGCCACAAAGCCCTAACTTTCAGCAGGAGTTAGAAAACACTTGAAATGGTTAGCTGGGGATTCAAAGGGAGATGGCACTCTGGGCATGGATATTGCCAAGTGACATCAGATGTCCCAGTTTGGCAACTTAGGTCTCTAGAGGTCTTGCCTATCAAAGTGAATCCTCCTACTTGCTATGGGTTCTCTTGAATTTAGGTCCAGGGTGGTCTCTGATGGAAGTAAACTTGTGGCTGTGGCTTTCTGTGAGCGATTCCCTTGTTCTTCTCCATCAAAAGTAACAGGAGCTGTGAGTTGTTTGATTGTGTTGTCAGACATGGGTTAAATGAGCTGCCCTGTTTCTGTAGAGTCTTCTGAGGAATGTGTATCTTGTCTTTTAACTTTTTTTAACAAGCTGAGCCTATAATCTAAACTGGAAAGAGGGTACTCCTTTAATTTAGAAAGCTCTGCCTCTGTTCTAGAATACACTGGGATCTGTTTAGGCTTAAGAGGAGGCAGGGAGGACATCACTGGAGTTCCTAGATAAGAGCAAAGTACAAAAGATGGGAGGAGCAGATGCTTTTTGTTTCATTGGGTGTGCTGGGGAAGCCCCTTTCCACCTCCCAGGGCACCTGGCAAGGGGCTAGGTTTTGCATGCTCACTTCCATGCCCCAGCATTTCATTTGAGTTCATCTCCCTGCAATTCCATTCCTCTCCACCTCGGGGGAGGGCAGAGATGAAGATCTGGAGTGAAGCAGCCCTCGTCCCCTGAGCACTTCCCTAATTCCCTGTGGAACTGAGATGTGATGGACGGTCAGAAGTGCATCTACTGAAGAGGAGCCAGGGCCTGCTTGTGCCACTTACTGCTCTCATTTTAGGGGGTAGGCTTACAAGCTTGAGGCCCCCAGACCAGCAATTCTCTCAAACTCTTCTAAACAAGCCTTTGGTGCCCCATTCCTCCTGTCTCTCTGGGAGCTGAGGTCCCCCTAGGCTGTCTCTTTCATTTCTTTCTCTTAGATGTTGTATGTTGCCTCCTCTTCTGCTCCCTTTCCTCTCCTTTGTCTCTCTGTGCATGGGCAAAACAAATCACCAAGGCCCTCTAAGTAAAAGCAAGGGACTCTGCTGCCCACAGCATCACAGCCACTCATGCACGTGCAGTTTATTTACTTCCTCTATAAACACAACTGTAATCTCCTCTGGCATGTTCTAGAAATCAGCTCATGTACTTTTAATGGTCTCTAAGAAACACAATTCACCACCTTACTGAGTCTGTCTGGTCTGTCGGTGAGTGGGAAGGGGTTGGGATGCCAAACTGGTTTTGGAATTCTTTTTTTTTTTGGTCACTTCCATAGCATACACATACCTGAAGTTCTGTCCCTCAAAGCAGTAGCTGGTTTTCCATTGCAAAATGATGGTAGTTCCAGTTGTGCTGGCCTGACTCTGGTAAGTCTATAACGAGGTGTGTGAACCATCAGCTCTGGGGGAAGAGGCTGCCCAAGCCAAGTCTACTTTTAGCCACCAAATGTCCAGCCACTGTCCTGTTCAGGGGACTACCTTCCTGTGCTTCAGTGTGCTAGTGGCAGCTCTGGCTCTCAGGCTGTGCCGCCTTTAGATTTCAATAACCTCAAATCCTTAAACCCAGAAAACAATTCTCCATTGGTGTTGGAATATAACGGGACCCAAGTGAAGACCTGCAAGAGTAGGATGCTGTTCACAGCATATCTTGGAGCATGACTGGAATAAAGGTAAGTGCCCCTTTGTTTTGCTTCACTGTACACTTGAAAGTCATTAAAAGGAAATGACAGAGCTTTGTCCAGTGCAGATTTCTTTTAAAATGAGGTACTTTGTGCCTTTATCTGCCCTTACTGCTGCAAAAGCTAGGTTGTAAAACAGTCTTCCCTGTGGCTTCTGGTTCCCTTATGATCAATCATTGTCTAGTCTTAAACATCACCAAAATCACACCAGAACAATGAACACACCAGAACAACTCACAATGGTGAATTTGGAGCAAGGCAGCTAGAGTAATTCTTCAAAGATAGACGCCTTCCTGGGAAAGGAGGGTGTCTGGACTGGCTGGTGGATTAAAGCAGCATGTGCAGTCTAAAATTCTGCACAGTTCAGGCCTGCACAACCTGAATGAACTAGTTGTTCTGCATTTCCTGCCAAGTTGTGTGTCACCTTCCTGTCAGGTCTCAGCCTCATTCATGTAGGGTGATGGGGAAAATGTTTTCTTAGGACAGATGGATTTTTAGACTTGATGGATGCAGTGTCCAAGTCCCTAGCCAAATCTGGGGATTGAATGCTCATTTTCCAAAGCTGGCAACTGCTCTAGAGCACAGAGCTGGGGCTGAACGTACTGCTGAAAGTTGCCCCAGGGTTGAGCCCAGTTCATGAGTCATGTTGTGGATGTTTGCAAAGACTTGCATGCCTAACCATAAATCCTCTGGTAGGCATTGAAAATACCATGTTCTACTGGAAGCTCTTCTGAGGCGCCATCCTTTACTGCATCAGCATTTCTGCTGCTCCTGCACTCTGTTATCACAGACAAAACAGGGTTTTAAACGTGCTCCGAAAGCAAGGCCAAGGCTTTGGGAGAATAGTTCTTCATATATCTAATTAAAAACTCAAGCTCTGCTTTTAAACGTGGAACATGCTTAACATGCTTAACATGCCTTAGAACGGGAACAGATTGCCCAGAGACGGTGTGGATGCCCTGTCTCTGGAGGTGTTCAAGGCTGGGGTGGATGGGGCTTTGAGCAGCCTGGTCTAGTGGAAGGTGTCCCTGTCCGTGGCAGGGAGTTGGAGCTAAGATGATCTTTAAAGTCCCTTCCAGGCCAAACCGTTCTGTGCAACATGCAGCTTCCTTATCAACCGCTTCATCCTGATGTCTTCAGATGTGGTGGAAGAAAAGCCTCAACTATACTGCTCCTAAATGGATATACCCTAAACCTTCATATTTCTAGATGCCTGAGGCATTGCTCTGGCCTTTCTGAAGTGTCTCTGTGCTGATCAAAGCAGGCTGCAGACTCTCTTCAGTGGTGGGGTGTGTTGTCTTAGCTGGAGAATAACCAAATGATGGTGAGGAAGACAGATTTTTCTTCAGAGCTGGAATGCAGCATCAATGATTTTTTTTAAATGAGCCTAGCTTCCTTGGGAAGTGACCAAGGTCCCTGCTCTGATGTATCCACTGGGGTTGGAAGCCTTAACTTGGTGAAGAGAGGTAATAATGGAGAGGTTTTATCTTTGTTCTGACCTCTAAGCAAATAACTGCTCTGAGAGATGTAACAGATAAAGATACAGGTTTTACAAATAGGCAACTCAGCCATGTCTGTTGGATACCTGAGTCTCCATACTCCTGATAATCTTTGACCTATTTTTTGCCTGAGATTTACAGTGCAACACCTGTTCAGAACACCCTTACTAGCTCCCCAGGTTTCAAATATGAACAGCCCCATAATGTCCTTTTCTTCAGTGCACAGACCCACTAAATGATTTCTGCAGAGGACAAAATGACATTTTTTATGTTCTTTCCTCCCAGGCTTCTTTTCCAAAAGCCTTTGTACTTTTTTTAAAAATTAAATTTGCCATAAATTTATTTAAAAAATAATAAAAATTATAAGCTTTTTTTAGTTCATTGCTTTTAAGCATGCACTTGGAAGCTGAAGGCGCTTTCCCCTCTTGTGATTACAAGCCCCCTTTAAATATTGCATATGGTTAAATACAAAGAACTGTGACTGAACATGGCCGTGCCTCTGGTATGTTCCTGATCTCTGTGGTTCCCCTGTGTCCTTTCACCAGCAGCACTGCTGCCCTTTTCATTTCTTGGTGTAGCCTGTGACCCCTTGGATTTTATTGAACCTGTCCCAAGAGCCTGGTAACCCTTTCCTCAAATTCCTTCTCAGTTTGACCTCAGTTTGTTTGCAGACAAACCCTGACCTATCTGTCCAGCTTCTCTAAGCCCTCCAGCAAGCAGGGTTTAGTTCTTCTAAATATATTGTTTATTTTCCCAAGTGATGGCTGTCTCATTTTTTTTCTAGCTTCCCTAGACCCTTAAGTTGTACTTCCATGCATTTCCTCTATTACCTTAATTACAGAGAAACAATAGTTTTGATATCTGTTCTCAGTCCAAAAAGGTACAGCCTTCAGCTGTTCCCTGCATGTTTTCCATGTCCTCAAAATAACTGTGCTATGCCTTTAACACACCTATGACTACTGAGCATTTACATCCCCTCAACTTTCTCCTCTTGTACAAATTCACCCCATAATTTTTAATTTGCCTTTAATTTGCCTTTTGGACTTGCAGCTCCCCATACACGTATGCTTTCTGCCCTTTTCTCCAATTTTCACACTCTCAGTGAAGCTCCCATTTTTTGGGCTCTTACTCCAGCACTGCTGGCCTTGCCTCTTGTTCTCAGCCAGACCAAGTTCACTATACATCTGTTGAGCTCATTTGTGGTCTTGTCAGCCTGTGAGAAACGTAGGGATTATTTCTGGAACAATCACCCGATTTCTCCCAAGACGGCAATTTTTGCACTGATTCACAGGATGGGGAGGGCTAATCTATTCACCAGCTTGTATAACTGCTTCTTCACGTTTGTACAGGCTTTTAACTCTGGATTTACAGCTATCCTGAATGGTGCTATTACTTTGAGTTCATCAGTCAAAGCTCTTTTTTTTTTTTGCATTTTAACACTTTTACGGAAGAGACAGAATAGGGTTCAAGCTTCCCGCAGGGAATACATCACCACCTTCTGCAGCTATATTTCTTTATGATGAAGAGAACTTACTGTTTCAAGTAGTTATGCCTCTGATTAATCTTGCTTTAATCACCCACTTAACTATGTGTGATGAAGCAGGTCTCATCAATTTTATGGTTATTACAAGGTTATTTATGGTTCTGCAATGTGAAGAATCGTGTCTTACTCTTTGGATACTCAGGAAAGATTATGCTTACCATATGAATCATCATATGTTGATGGTATACAAAGACTGTTTTAGATGTTGCACCTGCTCTTTCTGCTTTCCTGATTTGAAGGTGGCTTTGTGAAGCAAACAGCTTTGTGTCCAGTGTCAGGTTTTTGCTCATTCATGTGCTAGAAAACACCCAAGGCATCAGTCTGCAGTATTGAATTTGTGACCAAGAACTGGGTGCAGCATCCTAGCTCTTCTGTCTTTCGTGTTTTAATTGTGGCCAAAGTTACTTTCAGCAACTAACCCTAGTTTTTAGCTCTGCCTCTTGGGCAGTGTTTTTACAGAACATTAAAGTCTTTTCACTGAGGCAACTTTGAGATTTCATTCATTACTCACTCTTTTTTACTTCATTTCAAATCAGACACAGAAAATGGATTTTTTCATGTTTGCAGAAGCTCTGATATTTGTTCTAGTGGGGGCCTCCAAGAAGGAATAGATGTTCCCACACCTCTAAGTGCTTATTGCAGCCCCCTCCCTCCTGCTGGGCTGCCACCCCTGCTGAAGGACACCCCCTGAATTACTTGCTTCTGTTCCCTCCAGAGAGACATTATCTTCACTTTCAAACAAGAGTCATCAGCTGAGAACTGGGATAAAATTTGAAAAACCATGAATATTGGTGCAATAAATAACATAGCATTTGTGTATGTGAAGAAGAATAAAACCACTCTCTGCTGGGAATTGAAAAGTGCATTTAGGTAATCAAGGCAAGAGCAGTACAACCAGCATGTGTTTAGCATCTCAAAGGGAAAAATTAGGCAATGGTTTAGATACTGCAGTAAACCCCTACAACTTCCCAAGGGCAGTGCATCTACCTTAATTTTTAAAATAACTTAAGTTTTTCTTTTGTTATGATTAACTAGTTTTTAAATTCAAAAGTGGCTGTTCACAATGTGATTTGGTACAGGGTACCACAGGTCTTTGCCGAAACTACTTAAATTCTGGTATCTGTGTTTGTCCTGTGAAGTGGATAATCCTGCTTGTTAAGGACATCACCCTTGCTCTCTTGATACCCCATAAAGTGCAGTGCAAACACCATTGCAGCAGAAGTCTGAGTATTTGTAAGAAAAGAGTATGGCAAGCTCACTGCAAGAAATGTGTTCTCTTATGCAAAGATTCCCAAGTTAGTTCCTGAGGACCATTTTTGCCTACGTGGTCCAATCAGATAGGCTAAGGCTTTCCTTGGAAGGACTTTTGATTAAAACCTGCAGTACTTTCCTGTGCTTCCCTCAGGAAGAAGAGGCTCAGCAGAGTCTCTGTGGGTGGAGCAGACAAGGGTTGAGTGGAGCAGAGCAGGCACTGCATAACCTGCACTGTTCCCATCCTCTCTTGCAGGGTCCCATGGCAGCAGAGGTACCGTTTGGGATTTTTGGAGGGTGTGCATAACCCTGCCAAACTCTCTTTGTTTCCTTCAGGAAGAAAGCAGGGAGGGCCAAGCAAATGTAGAGCTCAGTTTGTCCCAGGGCTGTTGGCAAACAATCAGGTAGCTGGATGTACACATGTATGGTGTCTCCCAAGGAAGGGGGGACACCCAAGATCTACCAGTGCCACAAAGGCAGCTCGGAAAGGGAGTCTTTACTTTGCTGGGGGTGTTTTGTCCCAGACCTGGGAGTGGCAGCAAGTGTCGAGCACCTCTCCAGAGCATTGCGCATAGTACAGATTGAGATCGTGCCAGTGGCTCTTGTCTTAAGTGGCCTCTCCTTGGCAGGAGGAGAGGGTAGGTGACACAGTCTTGGGATCAGAGCTGGACATGAAGAACGAGGAAAGAGCAACCAGTTTAGGGAAAGCTTAACAAAGCTCAGCCTGTTGAGAGATTTGTAGCCCAGCTGAGACTCCATTCCTGTTCCTTGTCATACCACAGAGGAGGCTAGTCACATCTGCCAAACCTCTTTAATTAATGACAGACCAGAACTGTGGCAGCATCCTTGTTGGAGGAAGAAGAAAGCATGCGTGCACATGTAGGTGTGCACATGCACAGAGCATAAGGAAATCGAGAGGACATCTCCCCCATACATACACTAGATCAACTCTCATCCCTGGTGATCCCCAGAGCAGTAGTATTTTCTGAGACTGAAGAATTCACCTACAGAAGTGAAAGCAATGAGCCCAGGCCAACCATGGAGCAGTCTTTTGCTATGGTCCATGTGCAGCACCCCAGAAAGAAGGAAACGCAGGCCGCACAGACAAGGTGTGCAGCCTTTGCTCCATCTGCCACCCATCTGAACAGTGAGAGAAGCTGCTGCCTCACTCGTGTCCCACCTCACCATCCCTGCTGGGCCCGCGTGGTTCCAGGCTGTTGTAGGATGGCAGTGTGGTCACTACAGCTTCAACAGTGAAGCGATGTGGAGCACTGAGAGCTGGTGCCTCATCTTGGAAAGCAGTGTTATCCTGGCTGTTCGGAGGGGGTCCCGGTGGAGAGAGCTTCCGCCGAGAGCGGAACCAGCGGAAGGCCAGGATAAAGGTGATGGCAATGAAATCCAGAACCAGCTCTGCAAGCTCCATCACAGACAGGACAGAGGATCCAAACCAGAGACTCCACTGGTTCCCAAGCTGGGACAGCAGAGTCACTACCTGCAGGAGATGGAGAAAGAGCAGTGAGGACAGTCCTCGTCTGGGACTTTTGCCTCCCTGCCTGTTCCCTCTTCCCTGTGGTGCTGGGGGGTTCCCCTCACCCTGCTCCAGGAAAAGAGACTCAATAGCCAGCAATGCTGCTGGAACAAAAGCTTGCCACAGTGAAGGGACATCATGGGGGAATGGGTGGCCAGAGAAGACATGGTAGTAATGTGTGTACCGTGAAGGCTGGAGACTCCCCATTGGTCTTGTAGTTCCACTCCTCAAAAAAGATATTCACTTTGGCAACTCCATTCCTGTGAATAAAAGGTGACGCTCAGTAACCCCAACTCCTCAATCCCTGCATTTCTTCACCAAGCCTAATTGTCCTCTCTGTCCCCTTCTGCCCCCTGTCCTTCTCCCACACATACCACCCTGAGGCTTTCTCCCATCTCTGCAGCTCCCTCATTCTGCACTAAATACAATCTTTGGTACTTACAGTGCACTTCTGACACTGCACTGTAAAACCCAAACTTTGTGGCAAAAGCTCCTGCACAGCTCTCCTTCCCACTCTTCCACGAGCACTTACTGGGACTCCAGAACACACAGCAAATGCCTGGGACTTACTATTTTCATATCAGCATCTGAACCCTTTCAAAATTTTTCACCTGGGTCCCCAGTCCTTGCTGAAGTCTCCGTATATATCTACTCTGACTCAAATCCACTGGCCTTGTCCACAGATCCCATGCCTGATCTCTTCCCATCAGTGATTTAATCTTTACTCTGACATTTCCAACACACACATTCCACTGGGATGGTTTCAGGTTTGGACACGCTCTCTGTTTAGGGGCTCTCACCTCTTGGATGTGATGTTGTATTTGTTCTGTTGTGAAAGCATGTAGAAAACCCAGTCCTGAAATGAAAGTGCAATAAATTGTGTTACATGATCACAGTCACCTCCTGCAGGTTTAGTACCAGTTGAGGAAAGACTAAATGGGAGGTAGGAGCAGTGCTGGGGAGCCAGGACACCCTCTGCTTACCTCTGAGACAGCAGAAGGCCAGCGGGAGTATCCAGCTGACAGCTGGTATTCTGTCATTCTGCAAGACAAGAAGAGCTCTGTTAGCTGCTGAAGCTGTAGGAGCCACAGGGCCAGGTCTTGCTATCCCTAGGCATATCTGGAGGTTCCCCCCCATGCTGAAGTTCTGCTCACTTCCCACCATGTGGAATGCACAGTCCTTGGGAGCTCACCCCTAAGCCAACCCTGATGCTCCTCAGCCATTTTTGCTTCCTGATGGGAGAAATACCATTTCAGGTTGGAGCTCAGCTATTGCCTCAAGCTTTTGCCCCATCAGTGAACGCTTTCCAACACTTCTAGGAATAGTTTCCAATCTTCCTGCCTGACTGATGATCAACTTACTTGCAAGGTTTCCGGCACTTGTGGAAACAGCCCAGCACATCAGCTTTGAATTCAGCCAGGAGTTTGTAATAGCAGTAGCCTGAACAGCAAAGAAAGTAAATCCAGGTAAGGTCACAGTATCTTTAGACAAAAGGTGACGTGTGGCAGTGAGGGGAACCCAGAAGAGGTTTCCTTCCACAAGGGGCTAATCATCCAAGACAAGACTGTCTTTTGGATGTCCCACACCAGGAAGCTCATTGAAGACAATGAGATGTGCTGGGACATGGGCTGGACCAAACAGGTTCAGGTGGTGCATGATCTCTGCTGTCCCTGCTGTCCACTTACCCCAGGCCGTGTGCTTTGTGTAGTCACAGTACTCTGCTCCATCAGGCAAGGGATAGAAGTAATATGCACAGCCACAGCGTTCTACCATGTTGAGCTGAAAGCAGGAGCGAATGCAGACCTGGGAGGCACATAAGGTGGAAAAGGCTGATCACGGGAACCAAACCCACTGCTGCCTGTATCACATCATACTATTAACAGAGCCCGTGGACAAGCACGGCCGTTAGGGGGCTGAAGCATTTCAGGAAAGCGGGGAAACAAGGTGGCCCAGGAGGGGTGATGGTGAGTTACCTGTTCGGTGTAGCGGGATGAGTACAGATTTTGCACTGGCACGTCACTGCCATCCTCTGTGCAATCACTGTAACTGCCCCCGAGGCGCACAGTCATCTCCTGCAACAGCAAACTGTCACTGCACAGAAAAACTCCACTTTGCTGTCCTCTTCCCACTCTCCCATGCCACACGCTGCTTGTCCATCAGTATCTGCTCTTTAGGCTTTCCTCAGAATGCCAGCTCCCCCTGCTTGCCTCCATTTCATTGTTCCCTGATAAACTGCAGCCAAATGCTTCTCATCTAGTCCAGCAAGCTGTTCTTCTTCCTCTCCCTTCACTCCACATGATTAGTCCTCTCCCTTAAACACACACTATAGGTCCACTAAGTTAAACCTCCCACCCACAGCTCTCACCCCTTCTGCTTGCTCACCTTTCTCATGCTGATGGAGGTCTCGATGCCAGGACGAACGTTGAAACCCCCGTCATCCATGAAGGCTGGCTCATTCTGATCGTGGACCATGACCCTGGCTCCTGTCACTGTGGACAGCAGAGGGATGAAATCATTCTGCTCAGTGCGCACCACCAGAGAGAGACCTGAGGGAATATCAGAGAGCGAGGGAGGTCATGGCTGGCTGTGGTGCAGCAGAGGAGGGAGAGCAGCATGGTTAGAAGGGAGTCTGAAAGAGATGAAGGAAAAGACAGACATCAACCAGGGCTGCACCAAAGTTTGGCAGCAACAGAGGCTCCAGAAGAGGCCAGAGAAAACTGGATTTCACCACTGTGGCTTAGAAAAAACAGAACTGGCAATTGAGAGAGATTTCATGGAGAGACCTGGAGCCAGATGGAAGAAAAGCCTGAAGATATGGCCTGGGGAGGTTTCAGGGGGCTTAGGAACATAAACAGGTCAGTTTCTTGAAAGAGGAAAATGGAGAAGGAGAAAACCAGGAACACAGCACTACAGCTCAGCAGTGGACTTCAGGAAGGGCCAGCACAAGTCCAGAGGAAGCAAAGAGCATAAGGATGAGGCACTGATGAGGGAGAGAGAGTTCAGTGGGCAGCAGTGAGGGACAGCTGTCTCCAGATGGGTGAAAACAGCTTGGGCGAGACAGAGCAGGACTGCAATCTGCCACCACCAGTACTAAGCACAGCAGGATGCCAATAACTCCTAGGGAAAACAGAGCTAAGCTGTTCTCCTTACTCACCAAAGGGTGTCTCTCACCCACCATTATTGATCCCAGGCAGCGAGGATGTCCACAGGCTGCTGCTGTTGTCATTAAAGGTATAGCAGTTCCCATACAAGGGATGGTGGAAGTGGGTATAATTCCTGAGAGGGGAACAGAAACATTCACAGTGAGTGAGAAGGGCTGTGAAACTAAGGGGAAGAGCTTTCTGAAAAGGAACAACTCTGTTTACCATCAGCAGGGAGAGGGGCTTACAGCAGATGGGCAGTATTTGTTATGTAAACTCACCCGAACAGGGAAGAGCAATTAAAATGTGCTGTAAAAACTGTCCTGGAGCTGGACAGGTTTTTACACGAGGTTTTTCATACTGCTTTTCAGAGCCCAAATGGGTTTTAGCAGTGCTAGCAATTACTGTATTATCTTCCTAATACTGATGAAACTCCTAGCTTTTCCTACCCCTTTTCCTCCCTTGCAGATGGGTTTCATTCCACTACCTCCTTGGGGCTCTTTGACCAATAATGGCAGGAGAAAAGTGGGATATGTTTTTACTGTCTTTTTGTATCAACTCTCTCTTCTCTTCTTCCTGTATGTGGGCTGGTATGTACCACTTTACCACTGTGGAGAGTAGAATAAAAATACTTCTATGCTGTACATCTGTGCCCACTCTGGCGTTTGTACCAGTATAATTATTTCATTTGTGTGAAACCCAGAAAAAGGAGAAATCATCCTCTGAGGTTCGTAGTTCCAGGTCAGAACCTGTGGCCCTGATAAGCACAACCCACGGGAAAGACTCAAGAAAGATCATTTGACACAATGGGAACTGAACAAGGAAAAATCCCACCTTTGGAAAAGAGGTTCTCTAATGTTCGATTCCCCTCGAACCCAAGCACAAAACAAGTGTTTTCAGGGATGTTTCCACTACTTACGCCTTGTCACACGTTGCCTCATTGAAGCGGCAAGCATAGATAAAATTCTCAAAGTCAGACTCATCCAGGGCTTTTGCATCAGGCACCTGCGCCAGGATATTGATATAGTGAAAGCTGTACCATTCCCGCACGGCATCCACTCCCGAGGAGTACGCCTGATGGAAACAGTCGTTGTTTTCACTGCACTGTCAAGAAGGAGAAAACCAGCCATGTCAGAAAAGTCTTCTTGCCCAGGAGACAAGGCTCTGCCTGTGGATAAGCTGTGCTCCCTCAGCACAGGCAGGAGATGACCGAGGAAGTGAGTTCCACAGACTCCTGTGTGTGACCAACAGGTGATCAGCAGGGTATGGAAAAAACCCAGGGCAGCTCCTCGGTGGAAGGGAAACGCCAGGTGAATAAGCGAGGCTGAGTAAAACCCAGGAGGCAGCAAGGTGTGCAAGGTAATCTGCACATAAATTCTACCTGGTATAAAACCAGGAGCTTTAAATTCTTGCGTGGGGAGCCCTTCCTTCAGGGTGTGTCCAGAAAAACGTTTGTGATCCTGTGGGAACTCCAGTTAACTGCTGAGCGATTAGCTTCAGTCCTTCAGTGCCTTTTTAAATGCAAACACAGATACCCTAGGGCGAGGAAGCTGCTACCTAGGAGCAATTGCGACCATGATCACATTTCAGATGGCCCAGAACCATCAAATACTTTCCCCTTTGCTACTGTTAGGCAATGCAGCAGCTGATGCTGATAAACTGCTCTCAAAGGCAACTGCAAGGCTGACGTACCCTCAGGAAGGATGAGGTTTCCCTGCCCTTAGGAAGAGATGTACACTGATGTGGACATGTCCCTTGGGGCCTGCATGGACAGGAACAGAATTTGGGGAGCGGGACTATATGGAGCAAAGGATTCAGCTCTACCTTTATCTGTCATTAGCAAAAGCCAGTGGAGATTAATCAGACTTCTACATAAGGAAAGGCATGGCCAAGGGTCTAACAAGACAAAAGTAGCCAGGCAGAGACTGGAGTGGGTAGGGCACAGGGTGTCTAGGGATCTCACCAGAACAAAGCCAATTTTCCAGTCATTCTTGTCCACTGAGGGACTGTTCTCTGGCAAGTTGACTAAGTTATCCCGCTTCTGCCTCCGCAAAGGATGGCGCTGGACATGATGGAGTAGGCTCCTTGAGCTACGCTTTTGTGTGGACAATGTGGACCAGTCGCTTCGTGGCAGAGACATGTTGTAGTCATAGAGGTCTAGCAGTGTCTGGTGGGTGATTTGGTCCAGGTTATCCAGCTGCTTTCGGATGGCACTGTATCTATACGGGGGAGAGAAGACCAGCAGGTTTAGGGCTGGATGCACACAAACAGCTCTGAATAAGACACGCAGCAAAATTTGCTGGGGTGATTCCGGGAATTCCTGCCACCAGCTGTAAATCTAAGCCCTTGCTGGAGGCTATCTTGCAGGAGAGAAGTAAATCTGCTGTAGCCCTGTGGCACTTTACATTGCAGCCTGCTAACATACACCACCAAGCAGAGCTGCCTAAACTCACATGCCTCACTGTGAGTGCCCTGCAGCAGCAGAGGCCTCTGAAAAGTGTCCTTTCCACCAGCACCGCTACAACACTGGGCAGCTGAGGACCACGAGGAGAACCAGAGTATGTGCCTTTATCCTGCACCCATCAAAGTCAAGGCAGTCAACATCTCTGCAAGCCTATTTCTTACCTGTACGGATTGAGGGTGCACAGCGTCACGGCCGGGAAAGTCAGCCTGTCCGAGTTCAGGTTGAGGTTGAGGTTGACAGGGTAGCTGAAGTACTCCCTGTAGAGGATCCCAAACTGCCAGTACATTAAGCCGAAGGTGAGAAAGAAGAGAACGGACCAGAATGCTGTCTTCATCTTATTCTTTTTGGAGCACACCAGGCGGATAGCCCCGTGGATGGTTGTGTTGCTGCAGAAGAACTGGAAAAGCTCCTGGTACGAACTGTAGAATTCGATGAGACCCTCCCGCTCCTCTTCTTTCTGCTGCTGCCCCTCTTCTTGCTTACATTGTCTCATTTTCTCCCCTTCTGGCATCTTCCCTGCCTTCACAGACGCAGCCTACAGCACAAACTCAGAATTAGTGGGTCGCCCAGTAAGACGGTGGCTCCGGGAAGCCATGCCCGCTGCACCAACTGGCTCTGCATCACCTTCTCCCCCAAGCCCCGCTGCTTTCACCCGCTCCTCCCTGATCCCCACCGAGGCTGCAGGTCCCCCTCCGAGTCCTCCCGTCCCACATGTGACACGGGATCGATCCTCCCGCCCGAAGAGCCCCCCGTCCCTCCCGCGGCTGCGCCCCCCGCTCGCCCCGCGGGGGCTGCGGCACTGACGTGGGGCGCGGTGCCCATGGCGGGCGGCGGCTGCTCGGGCCGGGGCCGGGGCC
>VZTH01004617.1:66181-165111 GCA_013397815.1 Aleadryas rufinucha
CCCCCCGAGAGAGTCCGGCCCCGGCCAGGTACGGCCGCCCAACAGCCTGAACCTCCTCCTCCCACCCCCTCCGGCGGGGACGCGGCGTCCCAGCGAGCCCAGGCGATGCAGAAAGAAAGTTGGCAGCGCCGGTCCCCGAGGTAGCGCCGGTCCCCGAGGCAGCGCCGGCCGGCCGGGAGCCACCCCCGGTCCGTTCTCCCCGGGACCGTGCCCTGCCACCGACCGGCGGTGAGGGCTCCTGCCTGGCTTTCATCGCCAAATTGTGTTTTCCAAGGGCAAAGGCGCGAGTTTCGAGTGAGATCTGCGAGAGGGATGGAGCTGGGATAGAGAAGGCTGGGGGCGAGTCAGTCATACACCTCAGTTACCGCATCGCCTTTGTTGGTGCCTTAACTAAAGAAATCTTTTGTGTCCATAACTGCCCGGCCCAACCATGAGTGGGAACTTGTTTTGCTGATCTGTGCCTGGGAAATCAAGGCCTCCCGGCATTACTCAAAGCCTTCCAGTGTTTCCTTGGACCACGGAAATGAACACCCTTAGCAAAATGTGACCGAAAGTCCCAAACATCCTCCCCTCCACCTCCAGCATTATAACCGTGAAACTTCTTTACCAATCTTTTCTCCCAATGATTTGCTTTCAAACTAGCTCCCTCTGAAGTTTTCACTTATTTCTTTCCTTTCTGGTTACCTCCTTCAGATAAGTCCTTGTTCAGAGTCTTTGGTCACTGAATTTTGATCCTTATTGCAGTTAGCTGTGGTTTGGTTAGTGACTCAAAATACTCAGCCACTTTCACCTCTTCATATTGCAAAATCCCATGCTTGAAAATGGCAAGCAGCACACTTTTGAGGCCAGCAGTTAAGTGTCAGCATGCCAGGAACAGCCTTGTGACAGGTGCTTGTTACAAACCTACAGCCACAACTTAGAGCGTTTGTCCCCTGACAAAAAGCAATGCAAAGAAAAAGCATCATTTCTCCTGCTGTTCTAAACTTAATTATATCTCCAGTAAGTTATTAATGAACCTTCATCAAAGATGAAAGCTTCAAAAAGTGGGTGGGATGAGGTGGAAGGACTAATACTGTATCAAATGCTTGTTACAAAGCAACTTCCTCAGAGCATTACCGCCTCCACTTCTGGAGCCCCCAACTCAGAAAGGACATAGTCCTATTGGATAAAGTCCAGAGGAGGCCACGAAGATTATCAGAGGGCTGGAACACCTTTCCTGTGAAGGCAGGCTGTGAGGAGAGAGTTGGGGTTATTCAGCTTGGAGAAACGAGGCCCAGGGAAACATTATTGCCTTCCAATATCTAAGAGGGCTACAAGAGACCTGGGAAGGGACTGTTTATCAGGACATGCAGTGATAGGACAAGGGGGAATGGCTTCACACTGAAAGAGGGCAAGTTGATTAGATATTAGGGAGAAATTTTTCACTGTGAGGTTGATGAGGCACTGGAACAGGTTTCCCCAAGAAACTGTAGATGCCACATCCCTGGAAGTGTTCGAGGCTGCGTTGGACAGGGCTTTGAGAAACCTGGTCTAGTGGAAGGTGTCCCAGCCCATGGCAGGGGGGGTTGGAACGAGATGACTTTTAAGGTCCCTTCCAACCCAAGCCATTCTGTGATTAGAAGTATCCTGGGTTGGACCGACAGTCCATGCAGCTCCGTATCCCATCTTGGGCAGTGTCAGTAGGAAATGTCATTTAGTGGAGGAATGTGAGCTCTTCTGACTCGTGCCACTTGCAAGTTTCATGCACTCAGATACACCTGGAGACTGGCAATTATGCAGCATTGGTGCTTACAATTACCAGTGGAACCTGTGGAGTTCTAATCCAGTCGCTTCACAGAGAGAAACTTGTTTGACTTACATTATCATAATTTCCTGAAATTACTGTTACACTGATGGACTAATCCTACAGTACTACTTCTCTGTTACTGGAATTGTGACTCTATCTTACTGAAGTAACAAAAACTATTTTGCCCCTGAAAATGCCCCTTTTATACTCATTAAAGTTAATAGCACCCACTAAGCAACTACAGCCAAATTTGGTGACCTGTAGGCATTCTCTGATTTCCACAGTATGTAAAAGGATTTTAAATCATCTTCAGCTGACCTTTGCAAATGACTTCAGAAACACGGTCCTCTTTGTTGGTGTGAGACAAAGGTAACCTACATTTTTTGGTTTCTTTTGACTTGAGGAATAATTAAAACCCCAAACATCTGGACTGATTTGCTGTATCCAAATGACAGTCTAAAGCAATTTTCTCAGCATTTTGTTGTGGCTCACAGTTTCCATCACCATATTGTTTGGGAGAATTTTTGGCCTTTGACAAAGTTTCGACAAGAACAGCAGATAATGATAATATATATGTATCTATGTATCTCTATATACACATACACATCTAAATTTATTTTTCAGAAGACTTTTTCCATGTGCTGTTTGGAGGCTTTTAAAAATTAAAAAGCCATTTACTGGCCCTTTGACCATTTCTAGTTGCTGTGACAGCTGTGCTCTTAGCAATTCCCCTTTCCCTCTTTCTCCTCCCAGTGTGCTGCTCAGGCTGCCGTGCGTTACCTGCTGCTGTGGCACGCCTTGGAGCACACTCCCAGTTGCTTCTGTCATGAGAATATTACGCTTTGACTGTGGCTCTGTAAAAGTCCCAGTGTCCCCATGGTCACACAGGTGTGCTGCAGATCAGCTGCCAACGCACAAAGGAACAAAAATTTATATTTAACATTGCTGCAAACACAATTACCACTTGATTCCCCAAATACTTCAGAAACAGTGCAAACAACGAGTCTCCTGTTGCCAGCTCAGCTGCCAGTCTCAGTCTCCATCAGAAGAAGATCATAATTTGCTAACTTTTCAGGGTTGGGTTTTTTAATGATTACTTACATCTTCCCAGTTTTTGTGCTGGGTTTTTTTCCTAGTGTGTACATGAAGTAGATCACTGAAGTGACCATTTCCTGACCCAGATTGTCAGTCATAAATGGTACCATTTTTGTCAGGCACACTGCACTGTAACAGAAGACAGTGGTAAGGAGTTACTAGTGCAGTTTGCAAAGGCAGCTCCTGTTGATCATTTAGGTGATTAGGTTCACTCCTGTCTCAAGCTTTCCTCACACAAGAGTCTTCTGAGCATTTTGCCCATCCACAACTTTCTGGATATTTCCATCCTATTGAGGTATTGACCTATCAAGGTGAGTCACACCTGATGGAACTGGTTTTGACACTGATGGTTATTACCCTCACTGCCATTCAGGCTCAGCAATTATGGGATAATTTGTCTTCTGAAATCCCAAGTCTTGCAATAGAATGAAAGATCTTCCATCAGGCACTACAAATCCTCTTTGGAAGTTTTGGTTCATCATTCTTACTCCACCTCTAACAACATTTTAAATCCAAGGAGCTTTATGCTGAGAAGATCCTTGTCACTAGTTCCTTCTCTTGTGAAATGGGAAGCGCCCTGTTGTTCTGGGCAGTGCTTCTGTATATTACATCTTCACAAGCTCTGAATGCATGATTGCTTTTTATTGCTACTGAACAACCTTTGAGTAAACATGAATCACTCTTTATGGCACCAAATTTGAAATGTTTCCTTACCAGCTACGTCGATTATCTGCCCAGGTAGGAATTTGATAATGATCTGTAGTACACACAACATTTTAAAATAGAACATACTTCTTTTCTACACACTGCTACTGTGGTGGGAAAAAAAAAGAGAAAAATCTCTCCCTGTCTGGTATGGATTCCAAGTGTAACAAATTATACATGTTTTTGAACTACTTGTGAGACCTTCAAGCAGTTTAATTCTTTTGTATATCTGTAAATGCAATTGTACTTTCCTTCTTCTGCAAGGCAGAAAGCAGTGATTATTTTGGGATTATGTCTGGATTACCTACAGCTGCTTGTATTTTTCTGCATTAAAACCAGTGACCCAAGCAGTCAAGGAGTAGCATCATGGATGTTGCTGTAAGTTTGTTTGGCCAAAGAAGCCCCAGCACAGTAGGTGGCAAAGATGGGTGGGTGTGAGGCTGCACACTGAATGGCTGCTATCTTCAGGGAGGTGTTTCCCCAGGGTGCAAGGACTCCCTTGAGGCAGAGGTGGTGATCTCCAAAGAGGGTCATTGTTAAAAAGACATCATGGATTTGCAAACTAATCTACTGGGCTGTTGAATTCCTTCTCCCTTGCTACTGATGGAATTTGCCAGGCAGCAGTGGTGTCTGTCCCAAATAACCAGTGATACCACAGCAACAAGAGCATGTCCCTGTACACACTTCCCCTCCTTTGTGGAAAAAAAATCAGTAGGCTGATTTTCAATGCATGTATTCATTTGTACCTTGTAGGAGCAGAGTGGCTGCAGAGGACCATTCTGGTAAAGCAAAATGGAGCTGTGGGGGAAAATTGAAGCTGTGTGTACCTTTCAGCATGAAAGATGGGAGGCTGCTGGGTAGAACCATGAAAATAAAATAGAAAGAAAAGTCCTGCTGGAGACTGCGTGGAGGGAACTCAGTCTCTCTTCCTAGGAGAATGAAGCCAAGATGAGTGGACCCCAGAAGACTCAGCTGGCAAACCTGAATTATCTGCTGAAAAATGTGGCTGACTCCCATCTGTTGTCCATGTTTCAGGATAAGGGATATTGCTTCCTGGAAATGGTGTATCAGACAGGGTGCTGAAGAAGCCCAGTGACCCAGACCCTTTAGCCTTTGTGTCTGAGCCAGCTGCCATCTTCACTACTCATGACCCATTGTCCTGCGTGAGAGAATCAGAGTCACCAAGAGCTGGGAACGGGCCTTCAAGCTCTACCTCTGCTGCACGTTCCCTCATGGAGGATCACTCAGCCAGATCCACAGCTCCACAGACACTGATCTCAGTCCGGTCCTGCTGCTGTGGGACCAAGGGTGGAAATGGCCAGGCGAAAATTCCCACCCACTGGCACAGCTAAGCTAACACACATCTGGAAGCTGGGTGGAGAGTCCAGGCTGGAACAGCAGCCAGCAAAGCTATGGGACTGGTTTCTCCATCTCCTTTGTCCTGAGGGGCAATTAATAAGTGGGCAATCAAGATGGAGCCTCTTTGACGTCCCCCCACCCTCCCCTGCTCTCCCCAGGTGAAATCTTCGATTTCCTCATTCCATCCCTAACAATATAACCATTATCACAGGAGCCACCTGACTCCCCGGCTCTCTGTCCCCACCCCTTTCCTGATCTCTCCTGCCTGTTCCTGGAAATCGGAGGCAGAAGCAGCCACCTCAGACCAGTTTTTCATCCAGCAGCTGCTGCTCCCCAGCCAACAGAGATGCCAGGGTTGGGGCTGGTGCCCTGCAAGCCCAAGGCAGCACCCGCCTTGGCACAGCTCAGTGGCAACAGGTGCTCCCTGCTGCCTGCCTGCAGCTTTACGAGAGCTGGTGATAGGACAACCTTGCTTATGTTTAGCTTGATTTTTGACACTGCCTCATGTGATTCTGCAAATGCTGTCCCCCGCCCAGGCACTCCCACCCCAGTGGTTTCATGTTGCTTCTGCTTCTTGGCTCTGCTCTGCTGATGGTGATCTCTCCTCCTCTGGAATACAAGCCAAAACCTATACCCTTGAAAAGGGAATCCAAATGGAATTAAGCCGTTAAGAAGAAAAGTTAATCTATAAATCCCAATTATTTTATGGGCAAGGCCAGATTTCATAGCCAAATGGCCCAAGGGAACACCTCCCACCACACCCTTCTCAAAAGAAGGAGCAGAAGACATCACCCTCACTTTCCAGTCTCCCTTTTATTTGTTCCAATGCGTTCAATTCATTCTTCTGCTTGAGAGGTTTTATGTCTTCCCTCACAAGATCTCAGGCTAGCAGTGACACAATGGTCTGGAAATGGTCTGAAAGCTCTGGAATGGTCCAGGAGGCAAAGAACCTAAATTTTGTTCAAGGTGTAGCTTGATAAATTCAAGTGAAGCATTAGGTAACAAGATATCCTTTGGTATTGTCTTGGTTTTTATAATGGAGTAATCTGAGGTTTGTCCTCTGTAGGACTCAGAATGTCTGGATTCATATCTTAATTTTTTTTTTTATTTCATCCTTTCTTTTAAGCAGAAAATGTTGGCCAACAAAACATGAATCTTAGTCAAGCCATGTGGCCACTTCTAGTGATACTGAGAAGAGTGAGACTTCATTATAGTCACTGTCCCATTCTATCTTTAGAAAGAAGAACTTTAAAAGAAGAACTTCTTAACTCTATATCAAGATTTCAGATGCTTCAGATACATCTCACATACCAAGAAGTTTATACTCCTGGGTGAATTTTGGGGTCGGGAAGGGGTTTTCATCAAATAAGGCTGTTTTCTTGGAGAAAGAATCTTCCTCTGTGGCTTGAAAAATGGTCCACTTCAAAGGCTCTAGGGCCTTTTGTCTTTCATATCCCCTGCCAGTAAAGAATCTCAAAGCATTTGCTCCTGGTATGAGGATGTGCATATTTATCAGTTGAGGCAATTGATCTTTCATGCTAAGGACTTAATAAGATGTTGATGATATTTCATGGGAGGACAGGTCTATGAGGATGATTTAGGTATGTACAGAAATAGAAAAGAAGGGAGAACCAGTGATTCTTAGAGAAACCAATACTAAACTAACACAGGACTTCAGAAGTGTTTAAAAAAGGGGGAAAAGAAAATGATAAAAAATACGGTCAAAAACAAGGGAAGGAGAGGGAGCTGAATGGAAAGAACAGTAGTGAATGAACTCAAAAAGAGAAGAAAACTGTGCCCTCCTTCTCTGTGAGCTGCGCCTGGATATGGTGGGAAGTCAGTATTATCACCCCATACAACCCTCTGCCACCACCCTTCATTTGTCCCTAACCCCTTTTGCTTCCTTTTGTTGTAACACCACAGTCACCACCTCACTGTACCTGCTGGGGCAGTGTTGCTGTTCCCTCTCACTTCTCTCTCACCCTCTCTCTGATATTCCAATGCCCAGCACTGATGGCCTATAACAGCACCTGCCAAACTGTTTTCTGCTGTGTGTCCAAAAGTGTCACCCCTTTCACATTTTCATCAACTGAATTCACTCTTGTCACGCTTTGCCATCCTTACTAACTGGGCATGCTCATGGGCTGAAAAATGGGGTGAACACCTTTCTTGTGGGGTACAGAAACAATTGTTCAGTGGGGTAAGGGAAGTTACAAAAAGCATCTGGAGTTGTCTACAACTGGAAAATTAGAGAAACTTTGCAATGTTGCATATAGAAAGGCAGGAAGTCATGTCAAACCAGGAACAACTAGCAAAAGGAATCAAAATTAACATATCTCTCTTGAAATGCATCAGGCACCTGCCAGATGTTATGAAGGGCAAATCAGTGATCAAGCTGTGGAGGGAGTGCACAGCAGAGATAAGGTCATCACAGACACCTCTGCAGCCTGTGTGAAGCGTTGAGTAATGAGATCAGGGTGGCAGAACCCATTCTTCAGCAGGGTGGGGTTTGCCATCCAACATGTCTGAAACTGAAGCGGCTGCGGAAGAGGCTGTTCAACACACTGACAAAGCAAACAGTAACAACTTGCTGGGAGCAAAGGCATTTGTCCAAGAGTCTTAAAGGATCTCCGAAATAAAATAGCTGAAACTGCTCCGAGCAGTGTGTAACCCAATGTTTACCCCTAGCGCCTTACCTCAGGAGGGGAAAGGGCTGGATGTGAATCCCCAGTTTGGCCAGGGGCAGATGGTGCTTATGTCCTCAGCAGGCTGTGAAATCCATACTGTTCTCTGCCAACCTGACGGTATGTGTGCTCCGGTCCACCTCCTGAAGGTTTGGATGCATGCTTGGGTGAATGCTACCTGGTGGTACTGGAGCCAGCCAGGACTTGTGGAGTGGTTGGCTCTTGCTGCAGGACACGAGGGATGTGGTGGTCTGAGTGCTTTCACCCAGCTCCTGGTGAAGGGGACAGCAGCAGTGACAGAGGGGTGTGTTCGTGTCAGCACCAGCAGTGAAGCTGCCGGTGCTGACCCTGTCCTTTCTCATTTCCTGATTCAGGAGAAGGAGCACCCAATGCTGCAACCTACCCGGGGACATGGGTGGGGATGGTTCTCGTTCCTCTGCTGTCTCTCCTCACCAGGGGCTGCTGCCAACTGCTGCTGGTCCTGGAACCTGAAATCAACCCTCTCCACTCCAGATGGGCTTTTTGAGCTCCTCAGTTAATTTTTCATCCAGAGGGAATATCTGCCATTTTTCAGCATCAGCTCATCACTCGTTGAAGGAGATGCATGGAAACCCACCTGGGTGTGCTGGGAGAAGCAGAATTTTCAACTGTCCTGGGAGGAGGAGCTTGTTTCTGCAGTGGATGGGAGCTGGACTGATTTAGTGTGAAACATCACAAGGAAGCACGAGTCCCATGCTTTTGTCTGGGACACAGTTTAAGGGTGGTTATAATAGAGCTGGAGGCCTTGAGAAAAGAAAAGGCCAACCCTTTTCCCTTTTCTTCTTTCTCGTTTTGTTCTCTTGTGTGTGTGTGCTTTTTGTTTGTTTGTGGGTTTTTTGAGAGGCGGAGAATGCGGAATATTACAGGAACCTTGCTGACCATTGTAGCTTATCACTGCCCATGTTACTGAAGTCTGGGTGAAGGACACGTTGGAGAAAGTGTTCAGTGCAGAAGATTGGTGTCACTAGGAGAAGCAAGCATGCAGCACTAGTGAGGACGTGTCTTTGGTCAGCATTTTGTACTCTTCAGGGAGCTGTATCCTTGTAACCCTTCAGACCCAAAAAAGGGCTCTTCGCAATCTGATCTGTGATGAACTTGGCAATTATATGTGGGATGAGCACAGCTCTGACATTTTCAGGGATGTCATAGAATCAGAGAATGGTTTGCCAGGGACCTTAAAGATCATCTAGTTCCAACCCACTGGGCAGGGACACCTTTCACTAGACCAGGTTGCTCAGAGCTCCATCCAGCGTTCTCACGTTTCTAGAGTGACGTCTCTACGGCTTGAAAAGCAATCCTTGGTAAGCCTTGTCTTTCCTGTGGTGCACTTACACTGAATTCCAGTGTCACAGAGGTGGCAGGTGCGTGGCTGGTGAGGGCCAGCACACTGACCTGGAGGGTTGGGAGTGGCCTCTCCTGTTCTGTGTCTGCCATGTTCCAGGAAAGGGCTTTGGCTGAACACGGTGCCTGTGCTGCCGTACCTGTGCTGGAGAAACAATGCCCACAGTTGCTTTGGAGGCACTGCAGAATGTGTGATTGTGATATAACGTGAGGTTGAAGCAAACACAGTTCATTTAAATGCTTTACCTCTAGTCAGTGTAGGCTTTCTTGGAGGCAGCTGAGCTTCAGCTGTGTTCGTAAAGTGCTTCTAAACCAATGTAGTTAGACTGCTGAATCTATTTTGCTAACTTAAATTGAATGAGCAGAGGCATAATCAAACAAAGGGAACGTATGGGGAAAAGATAATCTTGAGCTTGGCTTTATGCTTTGAAAAATATCTGCTCTTTCAACATCACCTTAGAAGTTCTGGCTTGTCCATATCCACAAAACAATGCAGCCACAGCCTCCAAGTAATCTTTGTTGGCTCAAGTGCAAAGAACTTAATCTTATGTTTTGCAGGTTGACAAAATGTGTATAAAATTTTGTGTCTTATATCCAACAGCCCTCCTAAAGAGTTAGTTTTAAACATTTAAATTTAATGTTTATTTGCACTGACAGAGAGTGACTTTACAATGGGCTGGTGTGCCCAGCAGCTAATCAGATGATGACCAGATTCCTGCTCCTTGATCCACATGGCCAGGCAGTGATGCCATGTGGCACTTGGCCACGGCACATTCGACCTTGGAAGGCCGCATGGCTGTCTCCCAGAGAAGCAGAACGCCTAATATTATTTATTCCTGTCTTCTTAATGCAGTCAAGTTTATATTTGATGCACTCTTAGTCTCAGTGACATTTTCTGTAATAAGTGTTTTATATTTAAAACGGAACGAACACTGCTCTTAAGCACAAGGTCACCTTGTTTATCAGTGAGTATTAGTTTTTTCTGCTTTAGAGTATCTGCTTCACTTGTTTTTGTGGTTTAAATCCAGCTTGAAACCTTCAGGGACACAGAAATTATAAACTCTAATGGGGAATATTAGAGAGCAGATAGTAAAAAAAAAAAATCTAATGCCATGGTATATTCCTCCTTAAGAGGAATATGGCCACTTCTAATGCTTTTCTTCCATATCTCCATTATTTTTCCTTCCTTCCAAGTCACTATGGGCCAAAAAGGCAGACAAACTGCCAGCTTTCATTTCCTGTGTAACACAGGTCTTGGAATTTTACCCGGTGTCTCTTTCCACTGATGTAATTAATTTTCTTTTCCTTTAAAAAATATTATTAAAGGACAGCTTGAAAAAACTAACCTGACCTTTATTTGAATACCTTGAAAGGCAGCCTACCCCTTTTATTGACTGATAGGTAGGACAGTCATCCTCACTGTTGAGGATGTGATGTTTTATTCTACTCTGAACGTGCCTAAATATAACTTGTAGCTGTTGATTCTCACTGTGCCTTTCTCTGCAGGTGGTGGTGCCACCAGTACTCTGTATTTGCTGTGGTGTGACTAAGAGATACTGGTTTAGCGAGACCAGAGCAATGCCTCAGAGTGTTCCCTGTCAGGCATTTTCTGACCCTCCTAATTGCTCCTGTCATTTTGCTCTGGACCCTCTCCAGGCTTTCAGGATAATGAAGAGCTGTGTGGGCGGCTGCTCTGTGGGTGGGTGCTGCAGCTTCAGGCTTTGCTGGGCTTTCAACTCTGCACCGTCAGTCACAGGTGATGGTGACTTCTCCAGGAGCTGCCAGTGAGGCTCCTGCTCTTGGCAGCTTTGTCCTTCCTCACTGTCTGTGCAGGAGCCAGCAGTCACAGACCTGCCTGGGCTTATCTGGGGGTATCCGAGGCCGGCAGACCGTCCATGAAGCTTCCCTGAGTCCCGAGCCAGAAATGCAGCACCAAAAGTGAAGAGGAAAGGATACAAGCAAAAACTGCTTCCACCAGGAGTTACACTCTGCCCCTGGTCACTCTCAGGTGCTCCCACAGGTCATATAATTCAGAGGGATTAATGGATCAACAGCATTGAGGCAGCATGGTGGTCCAGGACCTGAAGAGACTCCGCTAACACTATTGAGCATCCTGTCTGGGCTGAGTATGTTCACCTGGCCAGGTGACTCGTGCTCATCTGAAGGACTCCCTCTCCTTTAGCTACTGACCTTGACATTTGCAAATTTTATCAACAATATTTTTTACAGTTGTATCTCCTGGTGCACTTATTAAAAAGCACAGTCCTTGCAGAGAGACACACACTTTCAGCAGTGATTGCTGCTTCTTTTCGGACAATTGAGTTTTGACTGTTAGCTGGTAATTAATTTATGTAATGCAAATTGTGATGTATACAGACATATATTCTTTTTTCTTCAGAATTTACAAATTTCTTGATTTATTAAATTTGCACCAGTGCTTTCATCAACCAAATATATTATTTTGTCAAAGAATGAAGTCAGGTTTGTTTCTCACAACTTTTTTTTTAAACACTAACTTATTAAAATTATTTTAATTGTTAGACCATCTGTTAGATAACTTGTAATAACTTCACACTCTCTTACCTATGATTATTACTACAGAACCATCTACCAGTCAGGTGTCATCTTGCTTTCTCTCTCTGGACACTGGCACACGTTTTTCCAAGACCTTGGGATTTCTCTAGTACACCGGGGTTTTTAAATACCTAACTCCATTGGGCCAGGTGCCTCCTCAGTCAAATTTTTTATGATTCTGAGATGCAAATTTGCTTGGCTACTGATCTGAAAATACTTATGCTTAATAGATGCTGTTAAAACTTTCCTTAGTTTGCAGAAAGATGAGGAAGTTTTTTACTATCCTCATGTAGTGTGAATACATAAATCCGTTTCTTTCTGTATGCAAACTACTAACTTTTCTCTGTCAAGAAGCCTCCATCAAAAGTCTTCACTATCAACAGTTTTACCTATATCCACACAGTAAGAGCCTAGGCTGTCACTACTATTTCTTAGTTTTCAACATATTTGGAAAAAAACCTGCTTCCAAGTGCCGTTAGCACTTGCAGCAATCCAGTTTTTCCAGATTATTTTGAACACTCCTTATCACCTTCTATGCTTCATAAATTCTCACTTTTATTGTGTGCCATATACCTCCTTTCCATACACCCCTTCCTTCTGCCTTTTTTTCCCCCCTGTTGATTTTATACAAGATTTCTAAGTGTTAACCTTCAAATTCCCATTTAGGCCAGAAAAGTGTTTAATCATGTCTGTCTTTTTCTCACAACTACAGAGCCACAGATCTTCTTCATCTTGTAAACTCCCAGCAGTGAAATGTCTATAAATAAAAATTTTATTGCAGCTTTCTCCTGGAGAGTCCTATTTTTCTGATTGCTTGATTTGCTATCAGTTTAACCCATAACTTCCCCTGTTTGAGGATTTACAGTTTTGAAGTACCAGTTTTTGCCTATATATATGCTCAGCTTTACACATAAAATGCATAAATATATAATGATCTTGGTTAAGGCCTTGTAGGCATTGACCAAGTGTAGTTATATACATCTACAGGTACACGTGTACATACATGTTGTGTATCTACTTACATGCATGTACCTGTATATGCACATCATATGTGCAGTCGTACAAACATGTCTATATGCAATGTAATTTTCTCTGAAACCAGAGAAGAGGCATTTCTAGAAGTGTGTGCCTGTTGCCTGTAACACAGCAATGCAGGACGGAGCTGAGGCTGTCCACGCTGCCCTCCCTGGATGAAGATGTGTTTTCCTGGGAGTCCATCCCTGAATGGTCACTCAGCTCCTCCACCAAGGGCAGCCCTCCCCCTCCCATACCAACCAAGGGCTCTGTTAATATTTGGACAGGGCTTTTCAGAGCAGGATGTGTTATGGGACAGGAGGCAAAGGACTGCGTGTAAGTGGCACAAAGGTGTCCTCTATTCTGAAGTCCATAGAAGTTGCCAAGGCTTTGGTTTACCTGAAAAGGAGAGAGAAACAAAAACAGAAGTAAGATGAAACAAGACCAAAGCAGTGCAAAACATCACCTCATGCTGCCTTCTACCAGAAATGAGCCTCCAGCTCATCCACTCCCTGTCTCTCTCTTTAGGACCCTGGGATATCCGCTTTCATCTCTCTTAAGCAGCGGTGCAGGGGAGAGGCAGATGCTCTTCTCTGCATCTCGACCACAAGGGAAGTGGCTCAGCATTTTAAACTCTCACCTGCTCTTCTCCTGAGCACAATGAAGAGGTCAGTGACAAAAATGACAGCAGCAATAACATCCCCCACCTGTTCTTGAGATCTCCCTTGCTCTGCAGAGGAAGAGAAGGATCAGTGATGTTGTGTTGCTGGGAGCAGCTGAGTAGCCAGCAAGTTGTCACAGCTGAACAACCGTGTTCCCCAGCAGCTGACCGTGTGCGTGCTCTTGTCAGGCACACACAAGTGACAGGAAACAAGGGAGCCAAAGCCACACAGACCCAGGGCCAGTTATACTGGCTGCACTGATGTGTCATAACTCGTTAAACTGCAGGTATGGCTTGCTTTTCCTTGCTGGGTCAGGAGGAGACACAGGAGCAACCTCACATCAGCAAGGAGAGTGCAAAGCCCAACAGCTCCAACAGGGGGAAGCAGTTTTTGCTATAGTTCTCTGGTTGCATCAGCCTCCTGCTGAATGTTGGGTCCAGCTGTGTGTCTAACTCCTTGGGGCATGGCTGTTCTCTTGTGCCTGTCCCCTGGGGTCCAGCCCACTTGCTACAGACTTTTGCTCTGTTGCTTCACCTTCAGTCACAAAATCTCTTTTCCTCTGAAGGAAAAGAGATGTTTGCTCCCTCAAAACCTCAGGGAGTCGAATAAAAGCTGAAGAAGTGAAAGGGAAGAGGAGGACAGAGAGAATGGGTATGAGAGGACACCAGAAAGAAAGCGTGGGGAACCGGGAAGATGCAGAGTGACTCAGAGGTTTTGATCTCCGTGGTGGGTAGATGAGGTGTGAGGAGCTCTGGGCAGGATGAAGAACTTGGCCCCCTGCCCCTGCCACCTACCTGGTGCCTTGAGATGGACACTCACAGAGATGGGCTCTGCCAGGGCAGCTGTATGTGCTGGTGCCAGTGTTGGGACTGAGCTGATGCTGAGGCAGGAGGTGATGCTGGAGGTGCCATCTCAGCTTTGCCGGTGGCTGGAGAAATGTGTGTTTGGGAGAGGAATTTCTGTGTTGTGGCAGGTCATACTGTTATCATATCTCTCTCGAATGATGCCACTGCTGGAATGACATGAACTCTTGGAAATTCTGGAGGAGGTAAACAGGGAATTGATTTATTGATAGCACAGTACAAAAGTCTGTCCACAAGGGAAAGAAGATGAGCAGCCTGTGACGATGAGTGTTGGGAGCAGTGGGATTAGGGTGCAGGGCAGTTTCAGTGCCTGAGGATAGGGGACTCTTGTTGTCCCCAGGCACTTCTCTTCCTCACTGGCCATGTGCAGCTAGGTGATTGCTGGGCCTGGTGCAAATAAATGGATACACAAACAAATGTTACATCTCTTGTCTCCCAAGCTCAGTCCTTGCAGCCAAGTGTTGGGTCCCCACTTCCTAGCAGCTTTGATACACCCACACAGACTTTTGGCCACCTGGTCACCTGTAGTCAGCAATGTTCCCTCCTTGACTGCCTGCAGCAGGGTTCTCTGAGCAGCAGGGCAGTGCTGACCCTGCTGGAGAGCCACAGAGTGACCATGAGCCAGGACATACAGCAGGGGCCCCTCACCAGCCCGCTGGAAGCCGTGTGTGGGGATCTCAGAGTCCACCTCCTCCCCATCCTAGACCATACACAGCAGGGATTCTGTGTGTGGGATGGATCCTGACTGCCAGTGGATCCCTCTCACCCTCCACCAGTTTCCTCTCTGGAAGAGCATTCACCTATAGGAGGACCCTATTTTCACTGGGTGGCCTTCACTGAAGGGGCAGGGGTGCAGGAGAACCCCACACTGGCTACCACAGCTGCTTCACTTTCACTCTGACAAAGCTGAGGGGAAAAAACCGCTACATTTAAACCCATTAACTCTTCCTGTGCCAAGCTTGAGAGCCTGGAGGCAGCAGGGAAATGAGGCACAACTGCTGGGATCGAGGAACCCTTCCCAACCTGCAGCCTTTGAAAGCAGTAACCTCTCTGCATACTTGCTTTTTAGACTACTTTATCTTTGTGAAAGACTTGGAGGCTGAAGCTGGTTTCTTTCTTTCTTTTTTTTTTTTTTTAATGTTGTTGGGTTGGGGTTTTTTTTGTTTTTTTGTGTGCATGCTTGTTTTTGTTTGTGATTTTGTTTTTGTTTTTGTTTTTCCTGTGAAAACCTTCTTCAGTTGGGAAGAAGATAGTTGCTCTACAATGGCATGAGCCACTTACAGCTCCCTTTAGCCAGTGGGCATGTAGGGCCACCAGCAGCTGCCAATTCAGCCCTGGCTTTGCAGGACGAGACATCACGGGGGAAAAACAAGCTGTGAGAAAGGAAACGGATGAGCTCTGATGGTATTTAACTACTGCCTTTTCCCTGTCTTCCAAACACATGGAGAGAAGTTGGCTGCTTCTCTGCTGGTCTGTTTCCTCTCCTCACAGTAACAGAACTCACCCTTGCTGTGGCCAGCTAAAATCATGGATACACACCTGCAGGAGACCATGATAACCCCCAGCCACAGCTCTCCCAGTACTACCTCCTGACACCCAGCTTGTGCTGGCCAGGCACAGGGTCTGGATACAGACTTACCCTTTGTATTCCAGTCCCATCCTCACTCACCACTTCAGTCCTTCTTGGAAAAGCCTCACAAGGAATATTAATTCTTCCTGCAGAAGCTATGTTTAGGAGCCATGAGCTGTCAGGCATGGCCAGCTGCTCTGTCTGATGCTCCCACTGCCTTTCCTGGGTAAGATCACACACCAACCAACACACCCTGCGAGTCCCTGCCAGTCTGAGGTGCACTCACCTGTGCTCCCCTGGCCCTACAGGTTATTGTCCAGCATCATCCGTGCTCTCAGAGCTTTACCATGAAGGCATTGAGTTCAAGAGAGCCATTCAGTGGTGCTACAGCTGCTGGGAGAGGGCTGTGTATCTGTTTTCCTACTCAGGGAGATGAAATCCAGTTAAATGACTATGTGATGACAGATAAGGAGGTATCAATGAGCAGAGGCAAGAGACAGCAAGGGGAAAGAATACACTCGTTGTGATGAGAGAAGCAGCAGCAGACAATAGCAGTAGCCAAAGGAACAACCTAGCTCAGCTAAGAGAAGCAGGTGGGGCCAGAGTGGCAGATGCCAGGGCACTGCAGGGAATCTCAAGTGATGCTGTGGAATGAGAGAAGTGATGCTGGGAGGAGACATCTAGAGGTCTCTGGTCCAACCTCTGACTCAGTCAGGTCACCATAATTTTGTCCAACCAAATCTGGAAACCCTCCAAGAGTGGAGATACAGCTGCCTTTCTGGGGACCTGCTCCAGTGCTGCTTTTTTACCCCTCTGGTAAAAGTCATTCCTGAAGTTCAGCCTGAACCTACCAAGTTTCAGCTTGTTGCCACTGCCCCTTGTTACATCACCTGCTACTGTTGAGAAGACCTTGGCTCCATGATCTTTGTAACCACCTTCCAGATATTGGTAGGAAACAATATAGGGTGTAAACTAGATATCATGCAAGTACCAGGAACATGGTAGCGTAACAGCCATCCCAGGTATTAGAAATTCTCCTGTTCAGGACTGGTAGAAAGGAAAATAAAACCAGTTCATTAACATCACATGTATGATGTTACAGGTTGTTTAGATGGAACTCAGAAAGTTAAAAGAGGCTTTTCTCTGGTGCAGCTCAGTGTCAGCCATGAACTGCTGGAGTTCATACCTGGATATGTAGGGAGAGAGCAAATATTAAAAGAGATAAACCCCAGTAAGAACTCTGCTGCCATGGAGAAACTAACTTCAGGGTTATGGACCAGTGAATCAGCTCTCATCATCATCATCATCATGGGCCTCAGGCCTATAATTCTCAGCATGACATGACAAATTCCTTCACGAAACCATCACTGAACCTACAAAAGATTCATTAGTTGTAAATAGCAATTAAGTCATAGAGCAGGTGGCCATCAAAAATAAATTTGGAGCATGTGATCATAATTTCCTTACATATAAATTCAGTGGGAAGAGAAATAAGAATAAGCCTGCACTGCATATGCATGTTTTGTTTCAAAAGAAATTAAACCCCAAGGAATTTGAGACTCTTTAGTGTGGACTGCAGTGGTAAGGAAACTGTATGTGAAAGATGCCCAGAATTTCTGACAGAGATGCGCAGTGTCTCTGGAACATGCAATGTGAAGAAGCAAAAGCCCCTCTGTAGCTACTTGGATGAACAGCCATAAAGTGAAGGCTAAGGAGAAAACTTCTTCAAACGTTTGTAGATATAATGTAGCATCAAGTGGAAAATGGATTTTTTAAAGAAGAGATAGTTTTTCATAGAAGTAAATAACTGGAGCAGGAAGGAGAAAGTGGCTGTACAAAGAAGATGGGGTCAAACCTAAAAATATTTGTTAAAATTAAATAAATATAAAACATATATAAGTAATAGTCTTCAACCAGGAAAATTGTAGTGAAGAGTGTAGCAGAGGACAGGAGCATAATGAATATGAGGGTACAGGAACTGCCACACCTGGTTTGAAGGCAAAACATACATTAATGGGATGTAACTAAGAAAAACAGCTAAGGCCTGAATTTTGATGGATTTTTTAAAACCATAACAATTTTTATTCTTAAGAAAGCAACAAGGCGTTACAGAGTTTCACAAAATAACAGGCACCGTTCAGATAAAATTCACCTTATCTGTGCTCACTCAGTTTTGGGAGTTGGAGGTCCATCAAAAAATCCCTTCCTTCAACCCAGACTTAGGATACTTCTCAGTAGGTCACCTGCCCCTCCACCCCTTAAAAATTACCATCTGCCCCATGTTACTGTATAGCACCAATTGGGAATTTCTAGAGTCTTTCTCAAGGAAATGCCATTATCCAGAAAACCTCTGGTTTTGGCAGCACATCCCAACTCCTTTCATTCCTGTGCCCTTTCATCTGTCTCCTCTTGCCTCCCCTCACAACACCTACAAAGAGGCAGGTCTCTCTATCCAAACTCATTACCTTTTCTGTTTCCTATCTTCTCTTGTCTTGAGTATTTTTGCCCTGCTCTGACCTTTCTGATTTCCACGATGCCTTCATTTCACTTCCACTTTTCCAGTGAGAGGAAACACTGCAAAATACGTCACCTTGGAGTGTGTGGAGTATTGCTCTTGCCCCTCACAGGACTTGTGGACAGCACAAACAAGATCAAAGCCATGAAGATCCAGAGTATGGGGGCTGGACTGAGAACAACGTCGGTGCTCTGCTGTAATTGGATCCCCTTTTCCAGTTCAGACCCTGCCAAAACAATAGACTATTTTGAAAAACACCAAATGCTCAGTTTCTTCTCATCAAATTCCTCAAGTTGAAATTTAGTCAAAGTTTTATTGGCCAAATTACAAACTTAAACTAGGAGCTAAGGGCTTGCTGAACCTAAACCGAAGCCTCTCACCTTTAAATAAGCCAGCATTGTGCTCACCAGGATACACAGGGCAGGAAAATTCAGTCCCTTCCAGCTCCTAAATCTGCTGACTCTGCTAATGGGTAGGACCATCAACACTGAGCTAGCTTGGCATGACCCTTAGATTAATAAAACTGCATCTAACACCAGCCCACAGCTCTTCTCCCCTGGCAGGGGTGAGATGAAGTGAGAAGCAGCTCCCTGCTGACATCGGCCAGGTGGGTATGCAGAGATGGAAGGGTCATCTTCCCTTCCCTGTACAGCTTTGCCTCTCCCAGGTCAGGTTAACCAGACTAACCTGAAGATAGCTGTGGATTTTCAGCTTTCACTGGATGTGCTGAAGGTTACTTAATCAAATTAACAGTTTACAGAAATATATATATATATATAGTCACGAGTGCAAATATGTCTCTCTATGAATGAACACCCTGTGTCTCTCCAGCATGGTCTGTAGGAATACCAGAAGGAAAATGATCCAGTCTCCTGGGTGTTCTATGCACACCCTACCTTCCCAAGTGGTAGAAGTTGCAATATTCCTAACTCTGACCTGCACCACCAACCATCATATTTCCAAAGGTTGCATCCCCCTGTAGTGTGACTCAGGGACCTCCTCTGCAGGGAAGAAACGGGATCTGTCATAATAAGGCTGGAACTGAAGTCATGCCATCTCCCAGAGAAGGGAGGGACAAGAACAAAATCCTCTGGAACTGACAGAAGGAAGCCAGGAGCAGAATAGCAGTGGTGCTGGTGACACTAGCACTAAAGGTAAAATGAGCCAAATTCACACCTAACATAAGCCATAATTTCAGGGCAGTCACAACATTTTATAGCAGCTAAGTGGTTGATCATGTGAGAGATTGTTCACAGGCTGAAATTTTTCATGATCTCCTGCCAGCCTTGAACACTGACTTACTCTGAGACCTTATTATTTAAGCAACTTTTTTTCTGCCCTCCCCAAATTATCCATAAAATTAAGTGGTTCCATTTAGTACCCAGCATAGATACTGGCACCCAATTTTTGGACATGCATTTGCAGATACTGTGGTCTGCAGATACAGTTGCACGCTCAGCATTTTTCAAAGTCAGGTACATGATAAGTGAAGAATGAGGCCCTGATGTAGAGACCTAGGAATTCTAGGTCTCTTAGAAATTCCCAGAGGCCTAGGAAGTCTAGGAATTCTGGCTGTATGTTTTCACATCCGTCAACTTTGCTGGGTAAAACAAGGTGATAATATTGGGCAACTCAGGTTATATGGAATGTTTTGAGGACTGGTGAGTTTTTGTAAGCAGCTTTAAAGGATGGCCAGTTTGTTTTTGTGCAGTGGCTTAAGCCTTAGGATGAAGGATCAGAGCATCTGGTTTTAACTGGTCCTGGCCCAGCTTAGGTTCCCTGTGTTCATTTCCTTCAGTTTCCTTTTCATAAACCTGGGATGTTACTTGTGTTTTCTGCAGGATACCTGTGCAGAGAAGTTTATTTTCATGTCTAAAGCATTATGAAACTTCCCAGAAAGGATCTCTAGGGGCAGAAAACAGAGTAGCATTAAAAAAAAAAGTGCTTCTCCTGTTCCTGGGACCATTCCACTGTCCTCACATCTCAGACAGTATGCTCCTGAGGGTGTGTGTCTGGAGATGAAAAACATCCTCATATGGTTAAAAATCTCACAGAGACCACTTAAGCTGCAAGTGTAGACAAGGCTGAGCTGCACTCAGGGTGGTTTTGGTCACCATCCAATTCATGCCTTTGATTACCAAGCTCTCAGCTCAGGTACATCAGCAACCTCTTTGGGTAAGAGAGGGCTCCTTCTCGCACGGCCGCCTCATCCCAGGTCTGCACCGAGATTGAGGATGGCAAGTGTGGCATATATCCATCTGCCTGAGCCAGTTTTCACCTGGCCAGCCCAGGTGAGAAGAGCAGTGGTCCAGGCCAGCAAATATCCTGGCTCCCAGCAAGGTTCTCCTGCCCAAGACAGAGAGATGAAAGCCAGACCTCAGTCCCAAGCTCATGCTTCTGGCTATGAGCTTAAAAAAGAAAGGGGGTGAGTCAGCACCCTGTGGCTGTGCAGTGGCTGGAAACTGTCCTAAGCTGACAAACAAATGTATGGCCATTTCAGAGGAGTCTCACTCACCACCATATCCATGGCATTTCTGACTAGCACCACTGAAATGGGTTCAAATAGTGTAATGAGGCAGACACTGCTGGTAACCTGTTTTCTCTCATCTATTGCCTCAGCAAGCCCGTTCTGTTTTAAGTTAGTGTATTTATTAAAAAATGAACTAAATCCTAATCACTTTTCTGCTCTGTAAAAAAAGAAAAGATTCTATGCTCCAGCCCATTTAACTGAAGCAAACATTATCCATACAGTTACTGAAGGGGTTGCCGAATTACTTTTCTTTTATGGAAAAGAGTATTATTTCTTTGACATCTTGTTTTCAATTGCTTACAATTAGAATTTGCAATTTACAACTGCAAAAGTGAGTTGGTAAGGCATTCTAAAAATGACTTCAAATATTCTTTAATGGCTTTAATGAATTTTCAGACAAAACACAGGAAGTTGATACCTTAAAATATAAAAAATCTATTGAGTCTCTAAAATTGTTTGCTACTTGGTTACTTCTAACAAAGAGCAAGTTTGTTTGCTTTGGTTTGGTTTGAATGCTCCCATGAGCTCAGCTTTAGGCTTGCACTCAGCTAGGTGTGCTTGCCTGAGTCAGGGTCCTAAATGATGGTCTGTGGCTGCACAGTGAATTCCCAAGTTCTCACTGGAATGCTAATTAATTCATGTAATTTTGGGGTGTCCTTTTCTTTTGCCCACGTCTCAAAGCAGGTTAGCAGTCTCTGGGTTGGCCAGGCAGGAGGGCATCTACTTACGCTTCAAGAACTTAGCTTTCCAGAAAAAACTAAGGTGTTTCAAACCTATTTGTGCTCTTGCTTCTCTCAGGCACATGGTACAGGAGCAGCAGCCTACCTTCAAGGATGTGAAACTGCTGTTTTCAAATAAGATCCTCATTGCTTTCTTCAAGATGCTGTATTAAACCAGGAACAGAAACATAAACAGAAAGCATGTGATGTTAGTAAGCAGTGGATGAAGTTTTAACAAATTAATGCAGGGGAAAAAAAATGCAGATGTTTCAAATGCAGCTGGGGAGAAGCCAATTTTGTACGTCCAATGGAGAGTTGGAAGCAACAATCTTTACACCTGAATTCCCAAATCTTCATCTCAAGAGCCCTGAAGGGAGCATGGCAGAGGGGAAACAAGTCGCTCAGACTCTGTGCTTGAAAGTAGAGACCAAAGTCTTTTGAGTCTGCTCCCGAGATTCGCTCATGCCTGTCAGCAGCACGGGGTCCGTCCTGTGCTCCACCTGGTAGAAGGGACAATTCCTCAGGTGCTCCGACATGCTTGGGACATCGGTGCGCTGCCAGTTGTGAACTCTGGAGAACAGGCTGCTGAACTGCCAGATCTAATGCAAGAGAGGGGAAAGGAAATGGGGAGAGAAAACGAGGGTTTTAATACCTGTCTATGCTTACAAGGGGTGTGCATTACTCACTCTGGACACTCTAATGATCTGATTGTGCAGGGCTGGCATAGCAAGTGAAAATGGGGTCTGTGTTCTTATGTACTTTGTACTTGCTGGTTTTGCTGCTTTAGTTATCACTGACCATTTTTAATGAGGAAGTATCCCACAGTTTGGTGTCAGTCCAGAGCAGGGCATGAGGAAATTCAGGATACCTAATCACTGCACCTCTACAGAAAACTCCATCACATGTGCAGTGTGATCCAAGATGTTTGTAAAGCAAGGTGACCACAGCATGCCTTTGTATCTCAAAGATACATATCTCAAAGAAACATGACTTCATAAAGACCTTCCAAAGCATCTACTGGCAACTACAAAGCAATTAACATTACAACACTGCTGTTACTCACCCCGCCCCAGAAAAGTCTGGGAAATCTAAGGTTAAAGTTATTCCTAGAGAACATACAAGCTCATAGAAAATAGAAATGTGCTGTTAAACTTTTCTGATTCTGTTTGCAGTGATATGCACCACTTATATTCTAGCATGTAGTGATATGACTGTGATTAAGCGACTTTAATATTTGCTGTATACCATTAAATCAAATTAATTTTTAGTCAGAGTAGATTTCTTCTCCCTAAAAATGTTTCTTCCTTGCTTAAGATTGCCTGACCCTCTCCTAGTCCTAAGTAATCATAGTTATTACACACAGTAGTAAAGAAATTCAGAATAATTGTAAACAATGTTTTCAGGCAGAGTCTGTGAATTGGAAACAAGATCCCTGTGTGGCCAGTACAAAGAGCTAAAATGAAAAGGGTTAGACAGTCCTTAAATTCAATTCTGCTGGTTTGAAACTGAGCTACAATAACTGAAGTTAGTTGTTGTATGATTGGGCGGCTGGAATGTCTTCCTCTTACTGATGGAAGCCACATCCTCCAGCAAATTATTTCAGTGGCTAATTCCTGGTTTGGATTGGGCTAATTCAATTTGCAGCCACTAGACTTTAATACACAGATTTTGAATTCACCATGTTTCATGCTTTTTCTTAATACAGAGTGCTTTATCTTACTAAGAAGTCATTAATTGATAAGCTTCTATTTGATAGAAATCAATAGGTAGAGATCTTCATGGCTCTGCTTAAAAGCCAGGTCCTTACATAATCTCTGGGAGTCTTTCCTGGATCTCTAAATTCTTTGTTCCTGGATCTCTTTCTTGTCTGCTTGATTAGGCTGAAGTCTCATGCTACTCTTCCGAACAGTTTTATGTAACTGTGGACTTGTCAGTGTCAGGTTAATGGTTGGACTTGATGATCTTAAAAGCCTTTTCCAACTTAAATGACTCTATGACTCTATGGTTCGATGTTAGAGAAGCTACAGGGCTATCAGCTAAAGAAATCCCTGTAAAAACTAATGTTCAACTAGGACTTAGACTAAGCTGTGTCTACATATTTCTTTCTAAACAACCTAAACAGCCAATAAGGGTGGTAATTTTCCAGCACAAACAGTGGGAGACTGGCTTTGCAGAAGGCAGTTTTCTATCCCTCTGCAAATTCACAACCTCATGAACCTTCTCCACATCTCCATGTTTATATGCAGCTTTTCTTGCCATTCTTGTGTTTTATCTGAAGAGAACTCATGACTCTTTTTCCTGGTGTCACAGTCACTTGCCTTTTTGCGAGCTTTCCACGAAGTACCACCATGGGAATATCTTTTTTTCTCCCAGACCAGCAGGACCATCCCCCTCTCTTGAAGAAGAGTGGCACAGATGTCCCTCATGAGCACTGACACTTGTGATAGCTGAGATAAACTGAAGCTGTCCAGGAATCCTGCAATGTACTTGAGCACTTCCACCGGGAGGCTGCTCAGCAAGTCCTTGTTTCTCCCTCGACTATTCACTGTGGAATTGCACTTTCCCGGTTCAGCAAGAAGGGTGTCCACCTCTGGCTTAATAGCAAATGTCTTGAGAGGCTTGCTGTAAATAACCTTGGCCTTAAGTCCCTCGGGGCGGAAGTGATTTTGAACAAAAGGACATCCCAAGTAGGCCAGTGGGCAGCGATGCTGGAACCATCCATCCAGGCATGACTGGATATCAGCGTGCACATTCTTGAAGTGGGACGGGAACTCGTCCCTCCTAAAGAAATGACTGCAAGTGAACGTGAAAGCCGAACTGCTTTTGTTGTGTCTTCTGGTTACACATTCAGTGTAGAGCTCCATGTGCAGTTCTGGTGGGCTGTTTTCATCCAGAATATCTGCTAGAACTGCACTGGAGGAGAAGGGCTCCAAAGGAAAGCTGTATGTCTGTGTTGCAAAATCCACAAAGAGACCATCGATACCTCTTGCTTCAGAGATCTCATGGCCTTTCAGCTCTTTTTCCAGAGCACACAGCAGTGTGGCTTCAACTATGTTTGTCTTAGGTAGCTCTTCTACATCTATTCCCAGTTCTGAGGTATCTACTGACTTGTCTGAAGTTGGCATCTTGTGGCCCAGTGCATCTCCTAGTCGTGCTCTTTTGCCACAGTAACTAACTGGTACTTTGAAGGTGTAGACAGTCTTCACCTCCTGGGCTTCCAAGTTCCCATAGACAAAGTCTTTTTCTCTGGGAGTGCAAGCAGCCATCTGGCCAAAGCGGATGAGCATTCCTCCATGATGTACCAGATACATGTTGTAATCAGCTACACCAACTTCCTTCTTCAGCCTCTCCAGGACCCCTTCTTGCCAGGGAGCCAGTCCATTCAGTTCTCTACTCGGTGTTACTTGTTCAGTCTTTTGGCCCTTTCCCTCTGCTGCACCATCAGGTCCTTCCTTTGCCTTCTCTGTGGAGCTGGCAGCATGAGGGGCTGATGCTGTTTTCTTGGAAGCCTCTTCTGTCTTTTGTCCTGTGCTGGTTGCTGAGCCCGTTACCTGGCAAGCCAGAAGCTCTTTGCTGAAAATGTTCTCCCAGGTTTTGTAACTCCCCAGATCCATTCCCTCTTTGTCCTTTGCCAAATCTTCCCGCTCACGTTGGCTGAGCTCAGACTGGTCATTGCCCTCTTGGGAACCACAGGCAGCTCCTCCCACAGCACCTGCTTCACCACCCATGGCTTGATCCATTAGTTCTTCCAGTTCATCCTTTTTCCTCCACTCTGGAAATAACTCAGCTACTTTCAAAGTCCTGAAAAGTATCTTCTGGTCTCTGAGTGCCAAAGCTGTGTCCAGACATTCTTCGTTCAAGGTCTCTTTCATAATATTCTTGTGCAGGGTTGTGTCTGAATCCACATTTGGCCAGCGGTTCCACTCCATTGAGCAGCAGACAACACTGGCTGGACAGACCTGGAGGTGTTTCCCCAGCTTAAAGCGGGTCATGGAGAAAGGGCAGCCATAGGCTGAGTTGAGGCAGGACACCTGCTCCAAGGGGCAGAGTAATTTGTGCTCCTCCTCCTTGCACATGTGGAAGGTGGCCCCGCAGTGGAGGCGGCAGCTGATCACCATGCAGGACACAGAGACCTCAATGGGAGCGCGGCAGTGCCGGCTGAAGCATCGCTCACAGTGCCTGTGTTGCCCAGGGGGAGCTTTCTGGGCCCGGTGCTGTGTGTGGCAAAGACAAGAAGACAAGAGTTATTGCCCAAAGGAGTGAGGATGGCCACAGACCCTCCATGCCCATACTTGGTTTCCACACATGGGGTGCTCACATGCACTTCTAGAGGGAATAAGGCTGTGAGAAAGTGAGACTGCCAGCTCCATAAAGTCATGTATCAGCTCTGATCCTCACGGTACAGAGTGGCCTGGTAGCAGCACAGATAGAGATAAGGTCTTTACTCCTTAGCCCAGGCAGCCAGGGTATGAGCTGTTTTCTGTCCCAGTATTTCACCAGGCTGCTGAAATCAAGACTGCCAGGGGCACAGGGAAGGAGCAGCCCACTTCCTCAACACTGAGTAGGAAAAATGACATTCCTTTTTCCTGTCTAGATGTAGCCTAGGTGTCTTCTCATCTCCCCACAAAGACATGAATGTTGTACAAATGAATCTCCCTTTGCTCTACATCAGCAAGCTCAAGAGTGAGGATTATCTTCAGGATTCCAGTTCCCAGTGTGGAAAACAGCCTAGGTAGGAGCTAATCTCCTTGGCCTTCTTTACTCTGCTTTCCTGATTTACCCTTACACTTCAGTTGTTGGATTACAGAACTAAAGGCTGCTCGGTCATAACTTTGAGCTACTTCCCTGGGTATCTTCAACTGGTATCCATAACTTGGCCCAAAGAAGAGCTGCTGCAAGTAGCAACCTCCCAGCTTTTGACTTCCTGCTCCTTACTATAGGAGCTGCATTCCAGCCTGGTTCTGGAATCACTGGGAATCTTTGTGGAAAGAAAAAGAGCTAGTGATAAGGAGGAACTCGGGTTTTGTTTCCAAACAGGACCCAGGGTGCTTTTTTTTTTAATGTGAAAATAGGAAAGAGATTTTTGACAAATCTTCCCACCACACATTTCATGCAGCAGGAACTACCATAGGCCTGATAGACTCTCACTTGGCTCTGAGAAAAGACAGATACTGGTAGTAAAATAATTTAGTCTTTATTTTATTTTTCCTAGGTTTAAAGAAAACACAGTAGTGTTTACTTGGATGAGTTTTCTTTTGCAACTGTAAGAGACGGTCCGAAAATCCCTCATCTGCCTCACGATCATCGACTGGAACAGAGACTGAGAACCCTAAAACCCCAAGAAGAAAGGAGGACTTTTGCATAGGAGTCCTGGCCTGGCTGAGGTGGGATGCTTGCCAAACGTTGCCTGGCTGAGGTGGGATGCTTGCCAAACGTTGCCTGCAGGTGCGCTGAGGACTGAACAGGTCGCACTGGTGCCGTTCTTGCTGCCTAGGCGGGAAGGACTGCACCGAAGCGAGAAGGAATGGCCTGTCCTGTACACCTGCTCTGTACCCCAAAACAATGGGCCTCGTTTCCCCCACCTTTTGGCCAGTTGCCCCTCGCCTTTGCCTTCCCCTACCTCCTGGCCGTCTGCCCCTCGCTCTCAAAAGAACTATAAAAGAGACTCTCTGAAAAGACCCCTTCGAGATCTCCCCACGGACGAAGACGAGTCTATTGGAGCTGGACCACGAGGACTCCGTCTGTGCCGTTGGTAAACCGCTTGACCCTAACCCTAATCCCTCTTCTCTCTCTTTCTCTCTTTTCTCTCTTTCTCTCTCCCTCCCCTATTGCACAAATCGTGTTGTTGGCACTCAATAAAGGTGCTTTGACTTTGATTTAAACTCAAAATACTTGTCCCTGTTTCTTTTGCACCCTGAGATTCAATAAACGAACCATCACGACCCCCGCTAGTACTAGCGGATTGTGACAGCAACCCCAGGCTTAAGTGACCTAGCCCTGAGGAGAAGTGTGCTGCAGATGAAGTGGGCTCAGGCTCCAGGGGAAGAGATGCTCTGTGAAGAGCTTCCTCTCTGTTTCTTGAAGGTATTCTCTTAACTTTCTGTCTTTCACACTTTTACACCCTGGCAATGGAAGTCATGAACAACACTGGAGAAGGAAAGACGTCTGGGAAAGGCAATTCTTGTGGGTCCCTGCACTAAATACCAACACTCATATTTGAAAATTTGATGTGCATTAATTGCTCAATACAACTTTGTTCCACCTTTTGCAATTTCCAATGCTGATCAATACCTGCTTATACCTCCTAATGAATCAACCCCATTCCCTCTTGGCCCTGCAGAGTAAAGGAACACAATCTTGGTGGTCCCTTTACTCAGAGACAAACTTACACTCTCAAGTATAAGACTCAGGTACCTTCACCTTTGCAGGGAAAGAGCACAAGACAGCAATGCAGAAAATAAAACTTTGTGACTCCCCATTATAACATCCCTGCCTTGCCTTGCAAAGCACTGCCTTCTGCAGAGGTGACACCAGGGTGCTGGCCAGGGTGGCCTCAGCCACACCGAGCCCTTAAGTATACATTGTTTGGGGTGGCACCTGTCCTGCTTTAGGCTGTTTAGTTACATCTACTTTTATGCAGCTCAGAGAAGCAGGAGATACAGATGGATTTATTTCACACTGGTGGCATCCTTGCTGCTCTCATTCTTGTAGCATTTTGCTGCAAATATAATCTCTAAAAATAGTCCCAGCCATGACTTGCATAAGGTCAGAGGAAGGCTGGGTACATTACACTGCATAAAAACATGACTGTGTGAACAATACTTTCCACTGCAAAAGTAACTCTTGGGGAGAAATAACTGATAAAAAAACCCCCCTCAACAGAGGTTTAGGCCTTATTGTTCTCCGAAACACAGAAAGGACTGATGGCAAAGTTTCTGGAGAGGAGCCTGCTTTCACATTGCTGTATGCTGAAATAAACCCCATCCAAATCATGTGTAGAGAAAGAAAATACATGCTTTGTTTATGAAAAGTGACCATAGCACAGCATTCAGATGCAGAATCAGTCTTCCTCATTATTCAGGCATTTTTTAGTTTAGTTTACCTCATCTCTAACTTGTATATGCTGTTCTTTTCAAACAAAAGATATCTATGCCTCTCTTCTCATTGTCAAATCTGTGAACACAGAGGACAGGAAGAAGGGACAGGGAGTTTTTTTCTGATATTAATCAGGGTTTGAATGCTTCTTCTATTCTGACATGCCAGTAATCAGCAGCTCTGCATTTTAATTGATAATTTAGTTAGCTCTGTGGTTTAGTTGATGGTATTATTGCAAATACACAAACTACAACCTTTCAAAACACTCAGCAGGAAGTTTACAAATTTTGCCTCAGTAGGTTTGATACATAACATCCAGAGGGAGGTGACACACAGATATCTCAGGTGACAAAACATTTCTCTAAACATGTACACTTCTCAATTCCCTGCAACTTGCAAAATTTCCCAAGGTCTGGGTTAGGAAACAAAACAAAAAAAACCCAAACCAGAAATGATTACTTCAACCATGTTCAAGCTACTGTGTAAAGAAAGAATGCGCATTACAGTCCACAGTCTGTCCACTTTGGTAAATCTTTATTTTTAGACCATCGTGACAGCAAATCAAGTCAGGTTTAAAAATATACAGCTGCTATTTTAACTGCAGCTATGTCTGTGTCTGGAGTGGACCTGTTCAGTGATAATAATGTGCAGTTTACAAACCAATTAAAATTTATTTTCAGGACATATATATTCAATTAAGTTGCAGTAAATGAGCCAAAACAATACAAGTGTATTCTCATTTGGCATGTAATACATGTGACTGATCATTTGACATACTAAGGTCATACATTGTACCTGAGCTCTTTGCACACAATCAAGGGATACGTCTCAGTTTGAAGAAACATCAAAAGGGCCACCAGAAACCCAGATAAGGACCCTAAAGAGTGCCTCTGAGATGAGATGGCAAATGAACAAAGAACAATCTTTCTAAATTTTACAACATGATAACAAGCTCCTAAAAAAATCTCATGAAAGTTCACATCCAAATGCTGGAGCCAAGAATGCTGAAGTTATATATAATGTTACAACAGAAGGAATGTGAGTACATTTGGTGAAGAGTATAGGGCAGATAGGCAATGTTCTCTATTTCTTTTAATCCTTGTTACCTAGTACATAGTGTTTATCTCATCTTTGTCATACTGAAATCTTGAGGGGAATACAGTCATTAATTTTCTTACAGTATAAGAATTTTCATTTCAGTATATTTACTATCTTAGATCTGATCATGTTCACAATAATGAATTTATCTTTGCAGTACTAGAGGTGCATTTGAGGTTGAAAAATACTATTGCTTCTATTTGGCAGATGTAGAATTAAAGTTTAGAAAGATGAAAATATATAGAATTAAATATAGTATTTTACACAAATATATAAATATACAAGTCAAGCATAGAGATGCTCAAGTTCTGATGTTTCACTTGCAGTTGCATGCCTCCTGCACAAAAACCCTAGCAGAGCCAGCTGTAGAATCACATTTTCTAAGACACCAAGTCTTAAACTAGTGATTTTCTTTTCCTTTCATGCACTGCTCTTCCTGAACCACTGCTTGCTTAACAATCCTGTCAAGAAATCAGCCTTGGGTCTCCTTTTGCTAAACAGATGTTTTTATTTCTTAGAGCTGAGGACAAAATCACTGTGCCATTGGAAAGCACACCATACTGCATTTGTACACGAATCTCAGGAGCCCAAATTTCCTTGAGTTCTCTCCTTAGATACAAAATAAAAAGCAAATCCAAGAATGTCACTACCTGGAATCACAGGGACCTCTAAATAAGTCAAACTCCACACCTCAACACCCACAGCAGGGACAGTACAGCTTGAGTGACCCCCTTGGCACTTGGCACAGTGGGTCACTGTCCTTGGTGGCACTTCTGTTCTGCAGTTGCCATTCGGACTGATCTTGCACACACAAGTTGCCAGCCAGGCTTGAAGTGAGGCAGGCAGCAAGTGTGGTACGGCTCAGGGTAGGTGGAAAGGGACAATTAAAGGTGTAGATGAAAACTTCATCAATAACACTAATATCATTCCAGGGAGCATGAGCAAGACCTACTTTTGAGGTGATCTTGAACAAGTTCACATGGATTTTATAGGGGCTCTTTAATTCCAGGGCAATCCTGGTGAATTTCAAATCTTTAGTATAAGACATGAGGAGGGGTAAAGTTTTCTGTGACAAAACTCACTTGTTGGATAAGCCCAGCAACGGAAGGATGAAGCTGTGACAATTAGGGAGCTACTGCCTGTATTTTCTACCTGGGGATCATCTGGAGGAGGCTGTCGTCTTTCATGGCAATAACCACTATTGCAGAGTTACTGAACAAGTTGGAATTGCTTTATACTGAAAAAAAAATGCTTTCAAATGTCAGGAATGGAATAAACCCACACTACAGTGCATCAGTTGGGCAAAGATATCAATCCATGCTCCTTGCCTTTCTTCTGGAGAATGCCTGTTGCTCAGGTTCTCAGAGCAGCACATCAGCTTCTCCTCAGCTCCCTACACTTGACGTGCAGGGCCATGGAGATCAAGAGAAGCTGTTGCACCATCAGGCCTCCCCCTTGCCTGGAAAATCTGTGCTGCACACAGGCAGTAAAGTGGCACCAAAATTTGCTTGTGCATTTTCTGACTGGTGAAATGCATTAGAGCTGTTACAGGAGGAGCAGGGAGACTTCAGAGTAGTGAGGCACAGGTAACACTGGGCACTGCTGGTGGGAACCCCACACTGCACTCCCCACTAAATGACTTGGATCAGCAATGTTTCTTGCTCCTCCCTACCTGGTGCAATGTAGCCATAGCTCACTTGAGAGAAAGCCACCCAAAAATTCCAGGTGCTGAAATGGTCCCCTGGGCTGGTGGCATTGTGCAGAATAGCCCAGCATCAGCATCTTGTGCTGGGCATGTTGGGGAGTTGTGTGGGAGACAGGCAGATCAGCAGGCTGTGACACGGAGCTGCTCTGCTGCTCCTTGGACATGTCAGGGGTCCCTGTGCTATCCTTGGTAGAGACACAGTCAAGAAAACTTTCACTTTGCATTGGTAACTAGGATATGGGTTTGGTCTTGGTTTGAGTTCAACGAGTGATTAAAAATAATAGGTCCAGTTTTGTTGCAGTTTGAGAAAATAAAAGGCGGGGGGGAGGGAATGGTCCAAACCATGGTTTTTTCTCTTTAGGCTCAGGTTCTAGGTTATGCTCTGGTAACCATCTCATTAACATACTTTTCTGAAAGGTGCCCAGTGTAAAGAATCTCAGAGCTATTGGTTAAGATCTAAAACATAAAATAAAAGAGATTGGTGAATAAAAATCACTGAGCAGTCACAAGACTAAATGGTACAGTAGTACCTTTAACTCTTATAACTCTTATTTCGTCATTCATTCAGTCTAGATTGCCAACATAAAGTTTGCAGTCTCAATCTACAAAACTCATTTGTTTTTAAGTGTAAGCACTTGTGCCATGAGATTGATCTTTCCTCTCCTCTGACCCTTACTGTATCTCCTTGTCTTCTCTGAGGTTCCTGAAAATAACAGAAATTGAATTTTTATCATCTGTCCTGCTGCTGAAGCTTTCATCTTACAGTCAGCATCTTAGTTTTTTAAAATCCTGCATACAGTGCTGCAAACTACAGCTAATTCGCTGAATACATTATGGAGGATTTTTTTTAGAGTAGTATGTCACAGAAGTGCTCAGAGTTACCAGCTGCCTCTGTTTTAGAGTGTCATTTAAGACATCTCATGATTATTCTATTTCATCTTAATTACTAAGGCTGTTTTGAAGATGTCTTGATTTTCATAGCTCGCTACAGTAACCATTACATTGCATAAGGTTTGTCCAAAAAAGACTCCAACTCTATTCACAAAGCCTTACCTTGATCATAGAGTCCCTGTGCATGTACCAAACACTTCTCTCCTGGTTGTGCTCAGCTGGGCTGAAGTGAGGTGGGTGAGGGAGAACTGCAAGCAAAGAAAGAGAACAGAAGGACATGGAGCAAGCCCAGGCAGAAACATCAAGTAGTTTTGGGATGTTAAAAATAAAACCTGTGCATGTGACCATGTAGCTCAGCTTACAGAGCTATCTCTTCCACTGTATTTGTTAACACTGTCACTCCTGGAGTGATACTTCACACAAAAGTGGAGAGGCAGAACCAATAATACTCCATGCCCCCTGCATGAGAAGAAAAGATCAAACCCCTTCCCCAGCCCTGTATCAGCTCCCTGCTGCTCTCTGATAGAGGTTTGCCCTTTACAACTTTACCCCCTTTGGTGCCCGCACCAGTTTGTGGTTTCTGCAGTTGGAATTGTCACCCAGTTCCCATTGTCACCAGATGCAGCAGCTGGCACAGACGGCAATGGTGGTTTTCTGATCGGTCCAGGCAGGGGGGATATGCCGTGACTTGAGCAGCTGGGCAGATGTGCCTGCCCTCCTCCTGGAGACCCCTAGGAGACTCCCAAGCTTCAATCCCTCCACTACACAGCGAAAAGGTCCCACCAGCCACCAAGAGTAAGCCTGAGGGTACAGCCTCCAGCACCACCCTTCCTCAACTAAACCTGGGGAAGCAAAGGGGCAAAGGAGAGCAGGCATGTTTTACCGCAGGCATGGACCCATTAAAGCATTTCATGGTGACTTCCATGGTGAGCATTTCATACTGATGATGAGTGCTGACAGGTCATCCATGCCAGTGAGGTTCAGGGGTACAGATGGGGCAGGCGCTGCTTCTCCCTGGTGGGTACTCACCCTGTCTGGCTGCAGACATCCCTTGTGGCCCTGCTGCTGTACACAGGCACCTCTCACCACCTCAGAAACACAGAACAACCCTTTTGGCTGTGGTGGCTTTGAGATCCTAAGTCATGATGAACTTGTTACTTTGCCTTATCTTTCTCTTTTCCTATCTGTGAGTCCCCAGTGACTCTCATGGCTTGAAACAGTGCAGGCAACTGTTTTCATTTTTAGGGCTGAACAAAATGTCAGTGGGTGACAACCAAGGCTTGCTGGTGCCAATCGCAATTTAGTAGAGCTAAATATGGTCAGCAGTCTGGCTGCATGGCCTTTTTTAGAAAGGGCTGTATTATCATGATACCATTTTCTGGCATCCCATTGCACTGGGGAAAATGAGAGCTGAGGTAATAAGCCTAAACTCGAATTTAACCCAATCACAGCATGATGGCTGATCTGTTTACTCTGTCCACTTCCACTCTTCATCCCTCAGCTCAGGGTCATTCATCTGCCTTCAATGCTGTCGTCATCTTTTGAGGCTGTGTTTAGAAACATGCTGAGGGTGTGCCTCACTTCTGTATGAAGAAAAATTATTCTCAAAATTGTGTACTAGTGGTTGAAGAGTAAATTCCCTCCAGCTGAACTAACTCAGATTACAAAAACACTCAGGGCTTCAAAAGTTGCTGTCAGAAATGAAGCAACCTTCTGTCTTAATTTTATCAGCACCTGATGTCAGCCTGGTCTCAGATCTCTGTGCTTTCAGACAGTTTGAATTCTTGGTGGTGCTTTTTGCTGTTTCCATGCCTTGCTCTGTGACCACACAGACCCAGAGAGCCTGGACCTGCCTCTCTCTCCCTCTCTCTCTCTCTCTCTCTCTCTCTCTGGTACGCTGCCTCACAGCCTCACCCCATACAAGGCCCCAAGTTTTGCAAATCCTTGCCTGCAGGTGATGACTGTGATCCAAAAAGGTGTCATCTGTGGTGGCTGTTAAGGGCAGGTTATCACAAGACATGCAGAATGAACGTAGTTCACCATGCTTGAAAATATGTACTTGGTGGGGAGAAGGGAGCAGAAGAGCAGAGTGACAGGAAACAGGAATTCATCCTTGTACCTGCATTGCATTTGCTCAGCTGCACCTGAAACCAGACTTTTATCAAAACCAGGAGAACCTGAAGATCTCTGCTGCCACCCATAACTGTGCTAATTTGATTCAAGGTATATCAGGAATGCCAACCAATACTGTAACCAGACCTCCTGCTGCATTACAGATGTGCTTAGGTGGGGTGCAAGAAACATGAAATCCCTGAAAGAAAAGCGGAACTATTATTTCTTTTTTTGGCGCAAATCCTTTGGGAGAAAGCTGTTGCCTGTCTGCTTTAACCTACCTTATCTCAATTCTATGATGGAATGCTGTGCTTTTATACGAAGCCCTATGAAATATACCAATGTATATGTGTACACAAATATATGGATCTATTGATGTGGGGAAGTTGACTGAGATCTGGTAGCCTTAGAGAGGTGAGGCTGCTGCAGCCCCATGCCCATGTCCAAGGCTGAGTTTGTATTTCCAATAGGCACATGCACAAATTCACATATATACCAATTAAGCAAATACACATGGACACAGATTGCACATTCGTCCACACAGAGCACTCCCACACCGCACTGGCAGCCTCATCCCACTCCCTGCTCCAGCTGAGCAGGATGGAGGTGCACTAGTGAGCATCTGTGTGTATATGTGTATTTATAGAAGTTTTCACACACATATACAGTGTGTTTCCTTCCAGCAGCTGGGCTCAGGCAGTGCCCAGTAGCTGCCCCTCAATCCCAACCTCTCCAGCCCCCCAGAAGCCAACTCCCTGTGGTGCTCTGGCCACAAGTTCCTTACCCAGGGCAAAGTGTGAAAGTTTAATGAGAAGACAGGACAGACTGCACTGATCAGGTGCAGGACATGAACAAACCATCACAAACAATTTACATGTGACTGGCCCTTTTTATTCCTGTATCCCACATTTGTTTCTCTATAAATCCCCCAGATCCCTCTCTTTCCTGCCTTTGGTTCCAGCCCTAAACACTCCCTGATGAGTCCTGTGCAATTCCCCAATGCTCTTCCCCTGCATCCCATCCTGTGTCCCACACCCCTGAACTCAGTGACACCCCCAGTCCTAAAGGTGCTCTGGGGCTGAGGCTCCCCTGGGAGGGGGCTGGACAGGATGTTCCTTTCTCTGAGTCCTTAATTTGGGTTCCCACCTGCCATTGTGCCCCTGTGCCCGTCGAAGTGGGCCTTTAGTGGGCTGATGGCTCCTGGGATGGGCCTGGAAGCAGCCTGGCAGGTGCTGCTTGGGCTCCCCCTCCTGCCATCATCGCCCTGTGCTCCTCTGTGGGTGTGCCGGGTCGCTTGTGCCACACAATCTAATGTACATGTCTGTCACATCATGCACCGTGGCTGATCAGCACCTGTGGTGACTTTTCGTGCTGACTCTCCGGCCAGCGGCCGCCGCTCTGTCCGTGGCTGCCGCGAGATCGCCCGTGGCACAGCGAAATGGCTCCGCTGTGAGCCGCACCCGCACTGACGCGCTCTGCGGTGACACCGAGGCCACCGCTACGGGACCTGTATTAATTAAAGTGGAAATACCAGCCCGCAGCGCTGGGCTGTAACAGCCCCGGGAGCATCCCTGCCCCTTTCACCGCCTCCCGGAAAGAAGCTCCCTGGCGGCGGCGCTGGCGGGCGGCGCGTTGAGGCCTAAGGCCGCCGTGACATTAGCGGCTCCTGCGCCATCGCCACCACCGCCTGTGTATCCCGGCACGCGACCCCCGCGGGTCGACCGCCGCCGCCCCTCAGGCGGGGAAGGCACGCGGTACCTCCTCCCCGCTCCCCAGACGCTCCCGGGCGCGGCGCCGCCGCCCGTCGCACTACAACTCCCGATATGACCCTGACGGGAGAGGAGCCCCCGCGCCCGCGCGGGGGCGCGCGCTGCTTGCCGGGAGCCGTAGTCTTTCCCTCGGCGCCGCGCCGTCCTGAGGAGGGCGCCGCCGCCGTCGGCCGCTCTCGCCGGAAGGGCTCTCCCTCCCAGAGGGCGCCGCGGCGCGCCGCGCGCGTGCGCANAGCGGCGCGCGCGTGGGCCGAGATCGGGACCGGGACCGGCACCTCGCGGGGAAACTGGGGAGAGACGGTCCTGCCCTGCTCCGGGAGAGGCTCCTCGTGGCTGGAGGGACTCCCTTGGGTTGTGCCGGTGGCGGGGCCGCGCTCGGGCTTTGGAAGTCGCGGGGCTTGGCTGCGCGGAGTCGGGCAGNGTACTGCTGCTCCCACGGCGGGACGGGGTGCGAGCAGAGGCGGGGCGTCAACAGGACGAGAGGGCATAGTCGTAAGCTGCGCCAGGGGAGATTTAGCTTGGACATCAAGAGGAATTTCTTCACGAGAAGGGTGGTTAAGCACTGTAATGGGCTGCCCGAGGAGATGGTGGAGTCACCCTCCTTGGAGGTGTTTAAGGAAAGACTGGACGTGGCACTCATTGCCATGGTTTGTTTGACATGGTGGTGTTGGGTCATAGGTTGGACTCGGTGATCTGAGAGGTCTTTTCCAACCTAATTGATTCCGTGGAGGGGGAGGGGAAGGGAAACTTTCTCCTGGATCTTCTAAGCTTGTGCTTTTAAAAAATTGTTTCCCTAGTGATGTTAGTGATCTTAAAAAAGCTCTGCCTTCTCCCTGCAAACATCACCTCGTAGCCTCGCATTATCTCACTTACAACGTTATTTCGTTGACTGCCTGTATACGATGAAAGGTTTCGCTTGGTAGCTGTTTCCAGTTGTCCTGTTCTAGAGACTTTATATGCAGCAGAAACTCGTCCCATTCATAGTCTCTAAATCTGTGTTGCCCGTAGCGCGGTCCATGTAACAATGATTTTAAGCTTTGCCTCTTGAGGGCGTTTCATGAAAATGAAACTCCGGGCTGAAAAAATACGTCATGAGCTGTGAAAATACCGGGCTGCTGTTTCTGCAGAATTCCCAAATGGTGCTGAATGGTTGTGTTTAATGGTCCCTTTATCCTTTATTCAGGCTGCTGTTCCTCTGGATTTTTTTGTTTGCTGGCGTATTTTCTGCTCTGACTGCTTGATGTTAATGAAGGACTTAACAAAGTTGGGATATGTCTATGAGCTCTCAGGAAATGGGATTGCAACTTTATCCTTAGAAGCGATTTATTTTAAAGCTGTTTTGTATATACCTCTGGCCATTTGTAGTTAGAATAGAATAGTTAATGGAGCACTGTTTAAATCAGTAGGTTGTATCAAGCTAATCTTTTGTGTATTTGGCCTTGTTTTTATTGTAACTTCATTGTATTCTCCCTTCAGTGTTACAACTAGCATTGACAGTTGAACTAGCTCGTTCAGAACAAGTTTTGAAGTTTCTACTTGAACTGTGGTTGCACCTTTTAATTACCCTTTAGACATACCCGTAGGCACGGGGAAAATGAATTGTAGCTTGAGGCACGATAACTTAAGATGACATGTGAGGTAGAGGTTTTTCTCAACATGGGTTTCCTTGTCACAGTCTTTCAAACATATTCAGTGATGCTTCAGTTCTGAGAGATGTGGCTGTTTTGGGGGCTTGGCATCCCTCCACTGCCCCCCAACTTCGAAACAGAGTCTTTGTTACATCCCATCTGTCATTCTGACACTGTACCAGGGTGTTCACCTTTTGCTGTCAGTGTGCCATGTGTTGATTTTTTCCGACGTTGTGTTCTCTGTGTTGGTGACTTCAGAGCTGGCATGCTCACATGGTCCTGTATATTCAACTGAGTGCTGGCTCCTGGAGAAGTCCCAGTTTAGTCCATTTAGAAAGGGAAAGGCAGCAACAGCCCATGTCAGCAGCACTGGCCCAAGTCACCACGAGAACTAAAAAGTCCTACAGTCAGCTGTAGCAGTTTCTGAAAGGCTCTTTATAGAAACTTCTAAGTGTAAATGTTTATTTAAGCAGGTTATTTGATAGTCTTATTTCAACTTCAGTGTTTCTATACAGTGCTCTTTTCTTCCTTTTTTTTAAAAATTTTTTTTATTTCCTCCCCTTCTGTTGAATAAGCTAATGTGAACAGAATGATACATTTTGTTTCATGGTCCTGTTTCTGCAGGTTTGCTTTAAAATCTTTCTGTTTGTCCTTTCACAGGGTTGTGGAATTTTTCTTCTGAAGTGTTCTTGAGGGGGCTTAACTTGTATCTTTAAGAACATAGAAGAAGAGTGTACCTTTAAAGGCAACTAAACAAGTTCTTAAGTTGGAAAATGTAACTTTTGTGGCAAGAGGTTAATGGATGTCAAGCAGTGCCCCCCCCCCCGAAAAACTGAAATCAAGTTTTTCCAAAATAGCATATAGCAGATAAAAAAAAGAGTGACGTGATTTAGGTCTAGGGGCTTTAATGTAAATTTGAAACATGAGACAAATAGAAGAGCAGCAGCGAATAGCTAAATCTATTGTATTTGTTTAAATACTTCTAAAGGCCAAAGAGAATAGTGAGCAAGACTAGTAGGCTGTGAGCAAGTCAAGAAAAAGACATTAAAGGAATTACACACCTGATGAAATATTCTGAGTGGCTGAAATATCTGCACAGGAGGTTCTGGAATGATGTAATGGACAAACAAGTTAGAAAGACGACCACCTTTTTTTCAGAGATCAAGTGGAAGCTGAACTGACAGAAAAATTATTCAGCTTCATACTAAGGGGCTAAAGCATAGTGGATGCACTTGTTTAAATAATATAATAATGCTAGTAAAAAATGCTGATGCAAATTGCAGAGAAAAGAGGCAGCATTATGATAGCAGGTCAGCTTTTTTGCTGCTCTGAAGAAAAAAAAATCTCATCTGTTACAGTTTTTAAAGTCTGTTAAGCGAGTAGATTAAACTGCTCGATGTTATTTCCAAGAATGAATGTGGAGTTTTCAAGATACAAAATGCCCACAGTAGAATGCAAGGCCTGTAGAAATACCAGTATTTTAAAATTATTGTGTACAAGGTAAAGGGACTTAGGAAAAATAGAAAAGGTAATTTTAAACTAAACACTTAGTGAAAACCTCTACTGAATATAAAATCTGTAGACCAGTAGGACTGGAAATTATATTATGCCACCTCCTGGATATCTTGAACTGTGTTAAACATTGTGCAGACTTAATAATTCATTTTGAGGATAAAAAGTAGAGGTTGTCTAAGACAGATGACAGTAAATTTCCTTTCACCAGAACTGATTTATGAAGGATGTTAGTAGCAGGAGGATATGAAAAAGTTTTAAGAATTAATGGAAGACTGGACATCACAGGGTCAGTTCTGCTGGTCTGTTCATGTTAGACAGGAGTAAATGGAGTTCAGTGATAGAAGAAATTCGGTTTGGAGTAATGTGAATACTTTCTTGAAACAAAATTATTGCTTAGTGTCATGAGGAAACTGGCTGAAACACGTGGGAACTGAAAGAAATACGACTGTTCCTGGATGTGTGTGGAGAGTAGTGGACTCCGAGCTTTCCGAGTGTGACATAAGATTTAGCCAGTCAAGTCACCTGCTGCTGACAGGTTCCTTGTGACTCAGAGTACTTATTTTCTCTTTTTTCTGTTTTTATTTGGTAGTTCAGAGTATGTATCAGGCTCAGAAGGAGGATTTGTATGTTCTGTGAGAAACCAACTGTTTTGACACACACAGATCTTTATTTTATTCTATATGAAGTTGAGATACATGTAAGTGATGTGCTGATTCTAAAACCGTAAAATAAATACCCTGTGGCTAAACATCCCGAATGTATCTTGAAACAAGTCATTGCAAGCCTACCAAACTTAGTGCTAAGGTTATACTTGAAAGCAAATTCACTTGTTGAATAATGACAATGTCATTTTGGCAAACGAGCCACCTATTAGTGGATCACAAACTATAAGTATCTATAAGTAAAGTCAGATAATAATGTTGCGACTAACATTAGATTGTTGTGGTTTTTGTCTGAAGTAGGGTGAGATTGCCTGTTAAAAGACACAGGGATTCCTTGTAGATCTTCCACATGATCCTTTCTTCAGCTGCCTACGTGTTCTTGTTCTACCTTTTTTTTGCATTGATAAGTGATCAGAAAAGAGGTGTGTCTGTGAATGTGCTGTTTGTTGGATTCAGGAGCTTATGGTAGGAGGGGGATTAGGTGTAAATGGGATGAGGGAGGTAGAATGAATGGAACCAAGCTTTGAAGTGCCTATGGGTTTTGGCTTGATGTGGCTGATACCTCAGTGTTGTGTGACTTTCATTGCTGATGTCCATAGTTAGGGTGAAATCAACAGGATTGTGACTTGCTGTTATTTTGTGCGTTTGCACACGTATCTTCCATAGTGCTGAGTCACAGCAAATAATACAGTTGTTACAGGCAGATTTGTCATCATGGGAAGCATGGGGTAGTTTTAGTTTGAGTGCCTTCTGATATTCCCAACCCCAAACAAAAGCTGCTTGAAACTACAAAGTCAACTTAATTAATAATTTAGTGTATTTTTAACCTAATTAGTTTTAAAGTGTCGGCGATTTCTTTTCATGATATGAAATTCTGAAAGGTGCATTCTTGTTCACTCATAAAGAATGTTTAGGGCATGTTGGGATTTTAGAAATATTAGGGTGATCTTTTTTTCTGACGGATGACTGTCAAATGTGGTTTTTCAAAATGTCCCTTTTTTAGATATGACCTTACAGAAAATACATTGTTGGCCAGCCCATTCTGTAAGTGCAGGGAGGGTATGCTGTAATCTTAATCAAAATACAAATGTATCTCCTCTTTAAAATTCCTTTGGCACACAGGAATAATCACTTCTGTTTTTTCTTGTGGATGGGCACATTAATGTGAGGTTATTTTTTTTAATGTCAGTATAATCCTGTGTGGCTGAAAAGTTTAATTCCCCATCACTTGCTGCTTTGTTTTATGACTTGTGGGAACCTTCTGTTTTCAGGTTGGTTGTGGACTGTGAGGTTATAGAAATGAGGGTGAGGGTTTTTTAATTTAAACAGATTTATTGCACTGCAGCATCTTTGAATGCAGTAAAGGAATTTAGTGTTTTCAACTCTGGTCAGAAAGTTTCAATTAACAAATTTGAAGATGTTTTCATTTTAAATTGACCTTGCTTTGACAGTCAGTTTTTTTGCCCTCTTGCTCAAGTTAAAAGTTTTCTGTAACTTTGAAAGCTGTGTCTGCTACCTTGTTAAGTCAAAATGGACCTTTAAAAAATGGAGCTCAAAACATCTTGTAAAATGTCTTTGTGGTAGTAAGTGTATAGTGAAATGCTAGATACACTGTGTATAATCTTTTATTGTGGAGTGGGCGTGTCTCCTTATTTTCCAATAAACCTTGTAAATGCATTGCTTCTTAATCTGTTCAGCAGTGTTTCTTCAAAAATAGCAAAAGAAAAGAGCGCACAATCCTCAAACTTTTAAAAATTAAGTGTACAGCTGTGTGGCTGTCAGTGGGTCCTACTAATAATACATGCTGATGTGCCAGATCAGTTTCTGAGACAGCACCAAGTGTCAGGTAGTTCTGTTTGTGTTAGTGGTTGTTTTTTTTTTTCTGCAACCAGAAATACACTGCCTTGATTTTTTGTTTTGTTTTGTTTTCCCCTTCTTTATTAAAAAAAAAAAAAAAAAAAAAAAAAGATCAGGAGCCTGGCAAGCTGGTGTTGGCCTGATTTTAAGTACATCTCTTAAAAAATAGATACTTTTTTTGTAAGGATGGAAGATCTTTCTGAATGTTACCTGGAGATATAATCAATTTACCCTTCAAGATCAGTAATTTTGCAGAAATACCTTTGATGTGGTAGTTGTTTATTTTTACTTTAGCCAGCTTTTCAGCCCTTTTTTTTTGTTTGTGGATGAGAAAGTCAAGATGAGGTGTTGAAATGTGACAGTGTGACATTCCTGCAGATTTGACATAGGTGTCCCAACATTGTTCAGATAGCACACAACATATTTTTCTGCCCTTTTTTTTTTGCTTTTGAGGAACAGTCAATATTAAAGTTTGTAATTTGTCTGTAATATCACATTCCATGTTGTGCAATGTTGTTTGTCTTTTAGGTCTTGTATTAATTATTTTCAGTTTTAAGATTATTCTTATTTTTAAGCCAGAACTAGTCTAACTTGGTAAGTGGTCTAGAGCTAGAACATGCCAAATGAGCTATAGATAGGTGGGTTAGCACTTGTTTTGCTATTTCACAGAATTATAAAAGTGCCAGAACAGAAACAGTTGTGAATTAAGGCTTGCCACTGGGCAGGGAAAAACCTTAAGAGGACTAGGAAGCCTGCAAAATAAAGCAGATTTGAAAGACATGGAGATGGGCAGCAGTTTCATGAAGAAATCCACTTCTTAATACTAGTTTTTGACAGAATGTCTCTTAAAGTCTGAACCCTGTTTCAAGGCTATACTCTATTAATGTTTGGCTACAATTCTTATGTTACATTTGAAGCTCCTTTAATCTTCTGGTCTTTTGGATAGCAGAGGGTGGTGGTTTCTTTTCTTCTCCGTTGTTCTTATATGCTGGTTGCCCTAGGAGTGTGGATCCCTGCTGTTCGGCTGTTGCAGCTTTCATAAACCACAGAAGATGAAATTCACAGGATTGTTTTGTTTCCTTGTTACTGCTAGGGTTTGGTATATCATCAGCAAAACTTACTTTACTGGTCTTTACAAATGGTATAACTGCTAATTTTATAGTGACTGTGAGATGTGTTTCCCAATCCCATTTTATAGCTAGAGAGAGGTAAGCAGAGCCTTTGGAAATTGGCTGTGCTTTGCTTGAACGATAGCTTTTTGTAGTTGAGATGATTAAATATCCTTTCCTGTAGATGTCCCGAGCTTTACAAGAGTCTGAAGATAAAGTAATGCCCCTGTCCCTCAGATGATATGGGTGTTTCTACTGGTGGGCATTCCCACAGACCCCTATAAACCAGTATGGTTTGTCAAATAATTTTGCAAAAGAAGTAGATACAACCTCATCAAAGTGTTTATCTGGCTGAGCTGCTTTTTGAAACAACAGGAGATAGCAGTGAAGAGAGAAGTCCGTCTGTTGATTTCCTTTATTTTTGTTTTTCTCTCAGATAACACTGTCAACAGTATAGAGACTTGGTAGATGTGTTTTCATCTCTGTAGGATGATGCCAAATGTAGGATTTTGCTCTAGAAGTTTTTCCAGGGAAATAGCATTAATCCCAGGTGATATTTTTATCATTCTGTGCCCTGTGTTATTCAGGATTTTATTATGAATGGCTTTCATTGTCTGTCCTCTGCAAGAAAGCTGACCATTTACTTCCATGAGATTTAAATACTTCTATTAGCATCCTGACTTGTTGCCTGTGAATTACCAAAAAACAAATTAGAAGGACTTTCCAAAATCTACACTTCATAGGGAGAAAAACCAAACACATTTGTGGCCAAAATGTTGATTTTTTTGGGAGTGTGTTGATGAGAGCAATGAATGACCAAGTGCTGCTTTCAGGTTAGGTTTTTAAATTGGATAGATTTCCTAGTCTCATACTGAAGAGTGTCAGAAGGTGATGTATCCTGTAATCAGAGCTCAGGGAGTTGCTCAAACATCTGTCCAGGATGTGCCATAGGTATTTGGCTTGATGTCAGGAAGTGTGATTGTGAGGAAACTGCTTTGCTAGGACATCTAGAATCTCATAGCAGAGCCAATAAATAAACTAAAATCTCCTTTGAAGTAAAGGTTTTGTACATTTCTTCCCTTGAATAATTCCAGCTTCTCTCACTGCTTGGAGTTCTATCTTGACAGTGCCATTTCTAACACGAGTTGTCCTTTCAGAGCTGACAGTGCCTCCTGTATCTTTTCCGTGTCTCTCTGGCAGCAATCTATAGGAGAGACAGCAGTTTGACAGCACAGCAGAGCTCCCAAGTCTGCCTCCAGTGAGTCCCTTCCTTCTGACAACTGCCTCAGTTAGGAAATGTACTCTCCTAGTAGGGCAAATCATGGATATTTTGATAATTTATCACACTGTTTCTCTTCCAACTCCTTTTCTGCCTTAATTTTCAAGTCTTTCCCTTCTGACCTATTCCCACTGTGAGACAGAATGTCATCTGTAGATCTACACTTCTGAAATACAATTTTTTTTCTTATTCTTGCCCCTGTTTCTAAAGAAGGAAAGTCTGTCTCTTAACAGCCTTTCATATCAGGAGTGTATTTGGTAATTTTATTTTCATTATATATACATGGTATATATATGCTCTTGCATGTGTAAAAAATATGGAGTTTTACACATATACATATATATATATATATATATAAAAAATTATGCAGCTCTTGATTTGTAAGGGCTTTATTTTTACATCTTGGTACCTCTGACGTGTGGAATATCCAAGAGTATTAGTCACATGGTATTCCTTCTGGCAAAGCCCTTAAGTCTAGTGACAGTGATAGCTGATTTAAGAAGGCAGGGAGTTCATTTTTGTTCCTATCTAGATGATTGCTTTGGACAGGGTAGGTCATGGCAGTAAGTGACTCTGTATTTCAGTGCTTCAGAGTTTCTTTGACTTGATGAGCAAGGAGAAGTGCAGTACTTCTTATTTCCCCTAGAAATGTGCTCTTAGAACACATCCACATCTGGTAGGGTTCTTGTCTTAATCAGCAAAAAAATTTGTGGTCATGTTTTCCTTATGGAAATGCAGACATTTAGGACTTGTTAGTGGGTTTAATTTTGCTAAAATTTGTTTTTATGGCAGACAAACTGAGAAGGAGAAAGTGTCATATGGGGTTTGAGTGGTGTTGCACAAAAGCCCAAGAAATACACAATGAAAATTCCTTACCAAGTCTCCAGAGGTTTTTGTCTATAGCCAAGAGTATCAAAAAATGTGGACAATACTGTGCTATCTTTAGGAAAGAAAAGATGGGTAGAACATTTCCATGACAACCACCACAGATTTTCTCCAGAAGTAGCATTAATTTTGACAATGCAGAGAAGATCCAGGGTTTGCTATTTGCTGCATGGGTGAACTTAGTGACCATTCAAAGATTTTCAGCTAAGTCACAACAAAGCTGCTGAAGACCAGTGAGACAATTTGGAGTTGTTTAGCTTCTGTGGTTTAGTCTGGGGAAAAAGCTACATCCTCGAAAATGGAGGAGGAGATTTATAGCAAACAATCCTTGGATGACTGTAACAACTAACATAGAGTTGTTATATTTTTAGTCCTAAAAAGCCATTGTGTGCTCACACATTTGAATAGGTCCAAAGATGCTGGCAGTATGTGTGGGCTGGATTGAATCCTTGATGTACTCGTTGAATTTTTCACCGGTAGTCAGGGAACCAGTAAAAGAATGGTAAAGAAAGAATTGATTTTAAGATACATTCAGGATATAAGAACTACTTTTAGAAAATAACTATGGGTTTAATACTTATACAGATTAGGCAGACAGGTGTATAAAATAGATATGTGGCTATGTGCTGGGATTTTGTTTGTTTACTACCAATGACAGGCTACTAGAAAATAAATTATTGAACCCATCGCTAGTTGAGTTGGTAACTTCTCAGTGGTGGAGTTTAATCTTTTCATCTTTTATGAGAGAAACTCTCTTCCCAGTCATTTGGTGGTAGGTGTTTGTACTCCCAGGTAAAAGACAATATAGTATTTTGAAAGGATTTTAAGTGTACAGTTTACTCATGAAGTAGAGGAAGGGGTTAGTCAGCAAAGTGAGCTGTCTTGAAAGTCAGAAATGAGCATAGCCAAAACTTGCAACTATGGCTTGTAGAGGGTGTAAGAAAGATAATTCTTGTGAAGCTATTGGGTGGAGGGGTGTGGTAAAGTCAGAGAAAGAATTCAAGTAAATTCTGCACCTGTATTTTCAATAAGTGAAACAATGACATAAGGTACAATAGGAGGGGCTAAGAGAACTCTGAAAGGAAAATGGAAATTACTACCTTAAAGACAGAAGCAAAATTAATTGAAAGAAAATCAATATGCAAGTTGGGAGATGAAGGAAAACTAGTTTAATAAGTACAGTAAGGAAGAGTACACTTAAGGAAACTTACTTATAATGAAGTTGGTTGTGTCATTGATGTTTCTAAACATTGGAACATTATATGGAGAGGCTACATAAGAGAAATTAGATTAAATTCAGTATTAAGGAATGAAGATGTTCCCTGTCAAGAATTCAATTAAATTAAGAACGTGTAGGTATTGAAAGTGTGAAATGACCATGGGAGTTTATCAAAGGAGTTACCAAAATCCTGAAATCCCAAATAAAGGCAAATACAGTGTTATGTGTTGGAGAAGACAGACTTCAGACAAAAAGGGAGAATGATTAATAACCTTATGAAAGGCCTGAGATGTTATCTGGGCTGTAGTGTATGCCTATGTTTGTTCATGGTCAGGGACAGAATGACCAGAGTGTCTGCAAGGCTGTTTTCCTGTTAGGAATGTCCTTCTAGCTCATGGTTGTCCACCTGGTGTTTGAGTTCAACTTGCTTATTCTAAAATATATAAAATACTTGGTTCAAAATATTTTAGGAATGAAAGAAGTTTTGAGTATTTGTTGACTGAACTTCTTTTTACAGTTAAAATCCCAGGCTTTTTAAAATAGTATGTGTGTTTAATATAGTAGTAGTATAGGTAGTAGTCATTTAAACTAAAAATGTGAAGAACATATAATTGCCAAGCATATTGTAAGAAACACTAACGCTTGAAGCTCAAACATGTAAACACAGGAAGAAAGGGGTCTCAATGCTGTTAAGAAAGATGTAGGGAACTTCTGGCGCTCTGAGATTTATCTTTTTTCATACCTTTATTTAAAAAAAGGTCATTTCAGGAGAGCCTTTTCAGCAAAATAAGGCTGCTGAATTGCTTACCTTATGCTCAGGTTTTTATGTTGCATTCAGTGCAAACGGTGACTGACTGACAATCAATGTAGTAGTTTTGTGTCCCTGAACAGTTTTTTACATCTCAGTTGTCAGAATACAATAACACTTGAAGTGACGTCCAAAATGTTTTCTGTGAAAGTCAGTTCTGATCATCAGAATTCTTATAAATGGTTGTCAGGTAGCAGCAACTTAAAAAGAGGCTCTAACAAGAAGCATATTTGAGTATCCTCTTTTTTTTTTTTTTTAATTCTCATACAACTCTTTGTGCTAACTGAAAGAAGAGTAGTCTGAGTAGACTTGATATACATTTGATGTATTTTAAATAGGAAACCTAAGCTGTTGAGAATTTGTATAGACTCACATTGCTCCATTTTAAAGTAAAAAGTGCACAGGAGATAATTTATCATCTGGTGATTCTGTGCTTATGGAATTTGAGGTAGGTAACTTATTTAATACAACACATTAGGGCATTTGAAAGAGAGCTTTACGAGTCCTGTAGAGTAACTTTTTATATACTGCAGCTTCCTAAATTTTGTGTTACAGGATTTACAATATGTTGGAGATTCTGCATCTCTCTGAAGATGCATGGAAACACTGACATGTTGAGAATTTGATTCCCAACCTCTTTTGGATTTAAAGGAGTAATGTGAGGAGAGAAGTAGCACTAAGGGTAGAGACCTTGTCCATGCCCATTGCTTTCAGGGGGATGAGTTCTTTCCACACAGTTCTCTACCTACTGATTTATACTAAGTGACTCCAGAGTGTGATGTTGTACATGTGCAAATCGTCGTGGACAGCTATAAATGCTGACCCACTGAGTTACGTGAGACAGATGGTACTTGGAAATCACAGACTGAAAAAAGGCCCCTCTGCATAAACAGTGGCAGGATTAGGGACTGGGGGTGGGGAGGAGGGGAACAATAGCACTGCTTTCTTTGCAGGACTGCGCATTTTCAATGGTTAAACCATCTTCACCTAAAATTTTTCTTTTATTTCAATTTCCTTGTAGGCCTTGTCTGGATAGAAAGAACACAGCGTTTCTTCAGCAGGGTTGTGTTGAATTAACTTAAAACATGGATATGAAGTGCAAAAAAAAAGCCCCTCTACTGACATGTGAAGTAAATTAAGCTAAAAAGCAGCTAAGATATGTTCACTTCTGAATAAAGACAGGAGTATGTAATTTGGCTAATTCTCTGTGTGGAGAAATGTTAAAATTTTTTAGCGCAGTTCTCTTTTTAGCCCAGGCTATATACTCTGTCTTATAGACCTTAGTTCTTTTTTAATAAAGTATTCGATTTACTCTCTGAAGCCTCAAAAAATAAATGTTTGTTAGACTGATGTGAAGAACTGACACACCAAAGTGACAATTCTGTGAAATTTTGCTTTCCATCTTCTAAGCTTTATTGGAAGTTAGGCAATGGAATATAGAGGGTCAGTGGCTGGAAGTTCATGGCTACAGAATTTAAGGAGTGGAGACAGGATGTAAAATGATGTGTTGTTGAAGAGTAATTTTGTCTTTTTTTAATTGCATTGTGAAGGAATCATGACGACCTCAGGAAAAGAGAATTTCCGGCTGAAGAGCTACAAGAACAAATCTCTAAACCCTGACGAGATGCGTCGCAGGCGGGAGGAAGAGGGTCTTCAGCTACGGAAGCAGAAGAGAGAGGAGCAGGTAATGCACAGCAGTTGATATCTGTGACCAGACCTTAAACAGTCCTGTCTTGCAGTGTCTCTGGCTCTCTGCTTCTCCCAAGCCCCTTCTTAGTTGTTCCCGCCCTCCACATTCATACACAGTCAGTCTGAAATCAGAATCACTTGCAGACTTCACTGTCTCTTCTGCAGGCTCTACAAGACGTAGAGTGAGTGTTCCTCATTCACTCAAATGTAACATTGGCCAGAGCAGCCTGAGGGTTTGAACAAAACTGTCTGACTAGTAGCTGTAGCCTCTCTAGCTCTCCTCTCAAACTGGGTAACTTTTCTAAGTCATAGCAACCAAATTCTGCTCATCCCAGTATAATATCCTATGTATGATCATCAGCCAAAGCCCTCTCTTTGCCACTGTAACTCGATTGTCAGAGTCCCTGCACATGTTCTGTGAAGATGTATAATAGACAGGAATTTATCAGGTCTTTGAGCCCCAGCATCCTCTGCAAGAAAGCAATGGTATGGAAGCTAGGCAGCTTGTAGATGGAGGCAGATGGTGAAGAAGAGAAGGGGATATCAGTGAACGTTTCCCAGAAATGTTAGGAACCTATTATTTTAGCACATTGCTGTTTTCCTTTACTCCACAGCCAAGCTTTGTCCATGTGCTGTCAGTTGAAGTCCTGTAGCCAGTGTACTACCTTCTCTCAGGTGATAGCATATGTAATTTTTATAGCAGCCTAACACAACATGCTCTGTAAATATTGGCTGTGCAATATATATTACATACATATATATTAAATACTTTATCTCTTTAGTTGTTTAAACGCCGAAATGTTGCAACGGCTGAGGAAGAAGCAGAGGAGGAAGTGATGTCAGATGGGGGCTTCCATGAGGCTCAGATGAACAACATGGAGATGACTTCTGTAAGTGATGAGAAATGAATACAGTGTTTGTTGAAACTGGGCAGGTCTGTTGTGCAGTGATGTGACGGGAATGAAATTCCAGAATAATGTGAAGAATGCATTCAGAGATGGGCAACTCTGAAATACCTGTCTCAATGAACTGCCCTGAAACAGATTACATGAGAGAAAAATGTCAGGGATATAGTGAGTGGTTTTTCAGAGGATGTGTGCTCAAGAAAATGAAATAAAATGTCATTGTCCTGACAGGCTGATCACTTCCTGGATTTGGTGTTCACCATTACAGGTGATTCTATCAACTGTTGCCCAGAGTTGTTGGGGTTTTTTTAATCTGAAATTCATAATGCTTGGAACTTGAAAATAAAAATTAGGCAGTGTGTTATTGCAATTTACAAAGTTAAAAAGGGGCTCAGTGGAGATCTTTCTTAGCAGACTTTCAAGTGGCATCATTTTTAACCAAAGTGTTGGAAACACTGTTAGACCTAGCTTAACTGTAAGCATGAGGCCTTGAACTCCTTCCCATGCTAGAATTTAATACTACAGAAAAATACTTCTGGTGGGAATTAGACTTTTTTACTTTCTCCCTGGAAAGAAAAATTGTAATGGTTTCAGTTTTATAATAGAAAAGTTTAAGGAAAGTGCAGTTCTCACTTAAAAATGTCGCTGATCTTCACAGTGTCCGTGTTCAGAGTATGCAAGTGATATTTCCATAGAAATCAGGCTGAGCTATTGGTGGTTGTATGAGCATTGAAAATTACTGAGAAACTGAGAAATGCTTATAAACAGTGTGGTAGATCGATCATAGAATATATGGTTTTACTCTTCAAGATAGTATTCAAATATCAGCCAAGTCCTAAATACCATTAATCATTTGTGTGGAAGCTTATGTGAAACAAATAGATAGTAAAAAGTAAGGAAGGGATTTTGCCTAATTGATAGATACTGTCATTACACAGTTTGCTGTGTTAAATGCCATTAATTTCAGGCTCTTAACAGTTGGGGCTGTTGGCTGTTACAGACAACGCTTAAGTATTTTCAGCACTGTCATCTGTCTCCCTGTCTGTCTAAGGGTTGGGATCAGATGTATCTGAGGATTTAGATTAGAAATGGAAGAAAAAAATTTCCCTTTTCTTGTGCTTCTTTACATGGGTACACGTGTGGTGAACAGAATGTCAGATTTTACCAGCGTAAGAGAGGTTGCTGATTTAATTTAGTCATATTATTGGAAACCATCAGTATTATGGAAAATTTAATACTCCTACTTGATGATGATAAGCATTATCAAGGTTTGTCAACTCTTCTAGAAATGACAGGTCCTGTACATTTTGGTGTAAGAGAGTAAGTCAAAATGTACATGTTAGGGAAATCTAAATGCTAACATAATTACTTTTTGTTGAAGCTGACAATTTGACATTTATTTTAGAGGAAGGGAGAGAATACCAGTGAAAAGTTCTGAAGAGTAATTTTCTTGAGGAAAATTTGAATTTTGGCTTTCAGTAAAGAAAAGTTGCACTTAAGAATGATGCTGCCTTATGTAGATGTACATGTATAATGACTTTGTTGTCCATAATGGTCTTAGCTAAGTTTTTATTCAGTAAGAGATAAACTTGATAGTGATTTAGCGAATGTAACCTGTTTATCGCTAATCCCAGATTTTTTCCCCTTTTGCTCTCTATCACCCTCATTCTGTTTCCCCTTCTAAATCCTAGAGTGCAGTTATCACCTCTGATATGATTGAGATGATTTTCTCCAATAGTCCAGAACAGCAGCTCTCAGCCACCCAAAAGTTTCGAAAGCTGCTTTCTAAAGGTAAGGGCTGAAATTACTTAGAGAAAAATGTAGAAGCCTCCCTGGCATGTAGTTTTACTTTGACAGCAATAAAAATTGAGTTTCACAATGAAATTTCTGGGTCAAGCTCTGCTTTGCACAGTGTCAGCTTGGTGTATGTAATAGCCACTTCTTTTCTTGAAATCTGTACTAAGTGTTGCAGATGTGAAATCTCCTCTTGGATGTAAGTTTAAATGTTGTAGGCAGCGTCTCTGTGGCTCAAATATGCTGATATACCAAAGTTCCTCTGCATGTGTGCATGCCAGAGTGACTGCACAGAGCTGCTCCTGTGAAATCAGTCTGCCTAAACTACTGAGTGCATCAGTTCTTTGAATCATTTTATTACCTCAGAACTCAGACTGGAGTTTCCTTATGTTGACAGATAGGAATCCATTGTCTTTTAGTGAAGTATTGTAGAAGAAGAACACACTCCAAGAGAAGAGCAGTCAGTATGTCGCTGGATATTGTTTTGATGCAGTAATTTGAGAATTTCCTTACAAAGAAAAGAAAGTATCTAACTTAACTTTTTATTTTAAACAGAACCAAATCCTCCAATAGATGAAGTCATAAGCACACAAGGAGTGGTGGCCAGGTTTGTGGAGTTCCTGAAGAGAAAAGAAAACTGTACATTACAGGTATAAAAATAAAAATGTATCTGTCTTCCTAGTTTAGGAGGGCATTTGGTGATGCAAATTAAGAAAAAGAATCAAGGATTTGTTCAGCTATACTTCCTCTCTTTCTTCACTATGTTAAAAAGGCTGTTTTATCTTCAGAATTTCTAGCAAGACCTCTGGGTACAGGACAGGAGAGAGAGAGAGAGAGAGAGAGAGAGAGAGAGAGAGAGAGGTGTCTGACATGCATTGTGAGAGTGGGAGGCGAGAGTCTTGAGAATCTCACAAAAANGAGAGAGAGAGAGAGAGAGAGAGAGAGGTGTCTGACATGCATTGAGTGATTGGTAGGATGGAGTCTTCAGACTTTAACAAAAACAGAGCTTGAAATCTGGAACTCAACAGATGAAAAGCTATTAAAATAAAGTTTAATGTTTGTCTTCTTTGTACTAATTGAAGACAGTTTTAAATCTTCAGAATTTGGATTTGAATTTTTGATTAAAGTAAAAAAAAAGTTTGGAATTAGAAATACAATCTGTAGTGATAAGCATAGAAAGCTGGAAACCTTACTGTGGTTTGAAAAAACTGAATTATGTATGCTACTATGGTGCTTAATTTTGTTGGACCTTTGTCTTATTTCCAGCTGTCCATTTTTCTGGTCAGTCTTTCTTGGCTAATAGAAAGTGAAAGAAAACAAACCATCTAGTTAAGGAAAAAATATGTTAACATGTAACCATTAAATACAACACTTAGATTAGAATCAATGTTCTTTCAAAATGCATAAGGCAACAGGTTTGTGAATGCCATGTGAAATCCAAATTTTGTTGACTGGAAATATGCAAAAAATTTACAGTTTTCTTACACGTTAGAGAAATCATTTACAGGTATTACTTTTCAAACTGTTATCCGCAGAATTCCAGAGGTCTCTTAGCTTTCTTTGAGGAGTCTGTGGACAGTAAGAACATGTATCAGGTTTAAGCTGGTTGGTTTGCAACTCCAGTGGAAAATTCGTAAAGCTATGTGATGTAAAAAAAAAATGGAATGCCTTTTATTGCTTACAGGGGTCTAGCATAGAAACCTAAGATAGGCAGATAAATGGAAGCAATTCTTGTGGCCTTATGGTGTAACATTTATTGATTTTTTTACATGAAAATAGGAAAAATTAGTCAGAGTGGAAACATGCAAGCTTGTCTTGAAGAGTTTATAGGAAAGCAGTGAAAATACAAACTTGAGTATGTTGCTCTTGATATTCCATTCTACCTGGGAAATTTCCTCCCTCTTGCCAAATCTCTCTGCCTGCTTGGCAGTTTGGGGTCTGCAGATAGAACTTCTTGCTGTGATCAGTTGGGAAGTTCTCTGGACCTCACTTTTTAATACTTGTATTTGCTCTGTCCTTGTTTCCAAAAGTATTCCTTTGGGCTTGGCATCCTAGGCATTTCTAACTGTAGCCTAGCTGTAGAAGGAAAGGGTTTTGAACTCATTCTGAGACACTGAAATATAATGTATGGTGGATTGAATATGGCAACTTCCATGTTAATGAACTTGGAACTTTATGGGAATTTTTGATCTATTTTTCTTCTGCGTTGTCCTGTTGTATTTTACAGGAATATCCTGTAAAAGCTAGGCCTCTGAGATCAGTGGTAAGAAGGCCTGGTTTGTTAGGAATTCCTCTATCCTGTTACTCAAGGTGAATGGAAGACTTAAAAAAGCTCCCCTGTTCTCCAGGGTCACTTTAGCCATGCACAAACAAGTACATTTGTCTCACGTGGAGAGAGGAATCTTAAAAAAGAACAGTACCACACAGATATCTTTGCCATTAACGTTTGACTGTTCCTTAGTTTATACATCTTGGAGCATCAGGTGTCCACAGACAAGAAGGAGAGAAACTGTCTCTCTCTAACCTTTCTATGACTTACACTGGAGAAAGTGTGAGTCTCCAAGTTGTGAATCCTTCAAGCTGGTGGCACCAGTAGGAAGCCAGAGGGCAAATTTTAAAGTACGGATAAGAAACCTCTCTGGTTGAAAGATGAGCAATAGTTATGTTATAATGTATCTCAAAACACTGGATACTCACTTCAGAGAAAGCAAAATTACAGGAAAGCAACATTTTATGTTGGCCTTAGGCTCTGGCCAGGCTGTTTTGCTTCTAGTTTATTAATGATGAATCTTGCAGTTTTGATTTTGTGTTTCTGCTTTATTTTGCAGCCCATACTCTCTGTGTATTGCCGTGATGTATTTTGGAATTGTTTATTCTGATCACATCTTGTTAAAAGATAGTTTCTTCTTCAGTTGGTCAGAAGGGCAGGAATAATTGTCTTTTCAAAACCAAGTCTTTAATAACGCTTAAAAATGAAGCCTTAGAAGTCTAGGCTTAATTCTGGAGTTATTATTTCAGCCACATTTCAGGATTTGGTGCTACTCCTTAGCAGGAGTTGCTTTCATGATTAAACCCTAAATACAAGTCCTTGCTGCTCTTTGGACAGAGACAGATAGTTTTTGAAGGTATGCCAGTATTTCCACTGGAATGGTGCTGGATCGGCATCTTTTGGTAATGTCAAAATTGGTCATTTATCATTTACAACTTTCTGTTTTTACTGTTCATTGATTTTTGCTTTTCATTCAACTTTTAGCGGTCTTTTAATTCTGTATATTCTGGATATACCTCATAAGATTTAAATTTGCTAGTGTAATGTAATAATCTTGGGCATGCAGAAACCTACTCAAATGTGGATTTCTAGAATCTGTTTTCTGAGGCCTGAGGTCTCAGATAGGGTTAAAATTTGCATTTTATCTTAAAAAGTTAATGCTTTTGCAGGTTGAGATTAAAATAATAAATGACAAAAACAGTTAAAAGATGCAAGGTGTTAGTTCAGGATCTCACTTTTGCTTCACGTCTTGAATAAGAACATCATACACTAATAACATTTGACATCAGTACTGATCACCAGAGTTGGAGAGAAGTACTTTGAGTTGTTTTTTAGATATCTGTTTTTGTTTGTTTGTTTGTTTTTTTAATCTCTTTTAGATCTTTTATTTGATTCATATCCATGAAGTTTTGTCAAACAATGTCTTCTCCTCCATTTTCAGGAGTATCACTGGTGATTCAGAGAATGCGGGTGTCATGTCATGTGGGAAGGCAAATTGTTTTGTGTATGGGTTCTTAGCCAGTAAGAAAGGCAAAGGTAACATAAATGCATAGCAAAACCAGAAAGATTTGAAAAGCCGCAGCAAACTTGATGTTCTTGAAAGGAACTTCGCAAATTTTTGTTTCAAGTGATAGCGATAACTCTTAAATATATGATTCTAGTTCTTTGCAAATTGTCTGTTAATTAGTAATATCTCATGTTTTTCCTATGCCAAATCTCTCTAGTTTTAAAAGACATTTAGTCTCCATGTTTGGTGTGGCATAGAAAACTCTTAGTAAACTGACTTGTATTTTGTTTTCCAGTTTGAAGCTGCATGGGTGCTGACAAATATTGCCTCGGGAAATTCCCTTCAGACTCGAATAGTGATCCAAGCAGGAGCTGTCCCCATCTTCATAGAGCTGCTTAGTTCAGAGTTTGAAGATGTACAGGAGCAGGTAAAGATTGAGAACAGTGTTGAATTTTGTGTGTGTGTGTTAATTTGTGGAGTTGGAGGCTTTTTTGTTTGACTTTTTGATTGTTTTGTTTGTTTGATGTTTTGATGGGGTTTTTTTCCTTCTCTGGAAAGGAACAAGGCTATCCTGTAAGAAAGCCTTTAGAGAAAATGCAGTGGCAATTTTGCACAGCAGTTGCTTTGTGCTTAGTATGTGTTAAGTTATCTAAGCAAGTATTGTATTTTTCTCTTTCTGGAAATTATGTATTTAACCATAGCTAATGGGATAATCCATTTTGTTCTCTATGGGTTAATATGTTTCTGTGTATGGAGGAATTCAAGGAACCTTGTTTGAATAATTGCTTTAGATATGGAAAGTTCACACCTGTTTCTCATAAAGCATGAGTGGAAATTATAGTTTGTTCTCCAAGTTCTTTACAGCATAGATGAATATTCTTCAAGGCCTACAGGGATCAATATAAAGCACAGACCAAACATTTGATTCAGTAGCTTCCATTTCAGGTCTATAACTTGTATTTGAGCAAGGATGTACTTCAGACATATAATCTTGCTTTGAAGACCTAGGGTGATGAAACATTAATGATGTTAACAAATTTAGTTTCAGCCAATCTTAATCTGAACTTGAAAGTACATACCTTTACTATACAAATTTGACTAGTTTTGTGTCCAGGTATTGCTTTTTTTACATTCTCTACTCCATTAGTAAGTTCTGTGTTTTTTCCTATAGCTACTTGCAGACCATAGCTTAAGCTTTACTTGAGTAAATGAAATTAAGCACTGAATTCTCATTTTGAGAATATTTCTGTGATGGTTGGTTTGTTTTTTGGTGACCTTTTCCCAAACATTTCTTAGTTTCAGTATCTTTTTGTGGTGGTGAAATTACAAGCACTCGGTATTCCAGTAGCACTCTTTCGGCATTGTTGTTTGCAGAGATAGTACCTCATTTTCACTTCCGCTTGATACTTTGGTGTGTAAATATCAGTGTCTTTGCGGACTCCTTGCCACAGAAGCTGGCTGTGAGCTCAGGTTAAGCTGATTATCCAATATGATGCATTGTTCTTTTCAGAGTCACTGACTTCCAGGGTTCAGTTCTCCATCCTGTAAGTGTGACCTCTATTCTATGTTCCTAGATGTCTGACCTTGCATTTGGCTGTATTGAGATGCATGATTGGAGGAGTCCCAACTCATAAACATTGGACTGCTTTGTGTAACTTGCCTTTCTTTCTTGTAGCTGGCTCAGAATGTACCACCTGTACTTCAGGTTGCCTAACATTTTCCACAAGACAGATTTTTTTTTTTCTTAGTTGCTTGTAGCTTTCAAATTATTCTACTTTGTATCTTTCCATATTTAATGTTCTGTCTCAGGCTGAGTTATTGTTGAGAAGGCTTTTAAAGAGGAATAGAATTCAGGTGTTTGAAAAAATATTAAAGAAAATAAGAGGTACGTTTTGTCCATTACTTTAGCTTTGAGGAATTGACTCTGCTGTTGTTGTAGAAATTAGAAACATGATAGGGAACTTGCCAGAATGGCAGATAAATGCTGTGTTCTGCCCTTGTGAAAATCCATCTAGAGTTAGCTATATGGTGCCTTTTAGATTTTGTATTTTGGGGGTTGAACTTGGTAGCATTGCTTTCCAAATTCAGCCACCACTTGAAGAGTGCTGTTCCTGCAGAATGATTGGTGCTCTGTATGTGGTAAAGGCTACTCTTACTTGTTTTTGTCCTAGTGATTGATCTTCTGTGCAAGAGCTAACTTGCTTTTTTTATTGGGTTGTTATCATCCCTGCTGATGTTCAGAGAGCAGGTGGGAAGAGCAAACCTGTGTAGATTAAGTTGTGCAGCCTTCAATCTTAACATGGGTGAATTAAAGGAAGAGCTTAGGGGCCACAGTTAAGTAGTTTATCTGGCTCCTTCCCCCTCCCTGCATCCTAATAAACTGCTGACATGTTAAAATTCAGATTGCAGGCAGGCAGAGTGGCTTGGTTGTCACTACTTGAAAATACTCTTCTGTGCAGTTCAGGTGCTGCTAAATTCATGATCTCTCTCTTATGGGTAATCTCTAAATACCAGTTACAAATTGCTCTGTATTAAGCTGTGCTGAAGAAGGAAAATGTACCACGGCAAAGTGTTACCTACACTGTTTCATAGTTGGTTTCTGTGCTGCAGCTCTGGAGATGGCAGCCCTGCTCACAGCTGATTTGGGGTTTAATGTAGGCCAACATAAGAGGAATTCTGCTTTTTTCCCAACAGCTTTAAAAAGCCTCAAGCACTTCACCACAGTATCATCTGACACAAAAATTGAAAGCATACAAGCACTGAGTAGTTAGCTTTTGTACTTCTGTATTACAGGATAGCAGTAGTACACAATTGCATAGTATTTTTCCAGATGACTCTTGTCTCATTCAGTATATGCACAGATTGTTGCCCTGGTAACAGTTGAGTGGGTAGTAAAGGAGGCTTTTATTTGTCACACTGTGACCCTGTTTGTTAAAGTTGGAGCAAATTATAGTGCGTGGAGGAGAATAGGGAAGAAATTCTTACAATTAAGCCGATTGTAGGTTTGTGAGAAAAATGTTTCTACTGCTTAGTGTCTGATGCTGGACGGTATCCTTCTATCAGTTTTCAGTAAGTGGATACTTGTTCTGTGGTTTTTAAATGCTCAAGGTGAAATGTTTCTTTTTCATTTTGTAGTTGAGGACAACTCAGCAGTGATTTTTATAGTTAGGCCTGTGTTTTGAGCTGGTCTGATCCTGGGCTTCTCAATCTGGATTTCTGAAACGGGGTGGTATGTGGCTACAGTTTTCTCCTAAAATGATCATCCTAATTGTGTCTCACAGTAGTACTGCGAAAATTATTATTTGCAAGCAACTGCATTTGCAACAAGTTACAAAAATACAGGAAAATACAGAAAATATAACGATGTGTTCATGGCAGAGAGGCCAGAAGCTAGCCCTATGATCATATAGTAAAGGATGAAGAGAAAAAGAAATACTGAAGGCTGTGTTTAGGAAGTCATTCTTTGTTCTAATTGGGATAGCAGTTCTATAGAAGGAAATGTTAGGTGATAATACAATTTTGAATATGTAGCATAGCATAAACAAAAAATATGTATAATTTTTTACTTACTGGCTAGTCATTATCCACTGTTTCTGTTTTACAGTAAGTCAGTCTTAAAGATTTACATGTTTACTTTGTCTTTTATTTCTAACTTCCCTTAGCAGTGGCTTAGGAACAGATACCAGTTTACCTTATCTTCTGATCACAATTTTCCCAACATATATTTTTCATATTTATAAGCCAGTTTTAATCGTACATGAGGCACTTTTTTCCTTTGCATATGCTAGTTTCTGAGTCTAGTGAAGATTCTAAATCAGCTGTTTTATAGAAGTCTGTGAGGGAATCTTTATAGCTATGTTTAATAAGCAACAGGCATGTTAATGAAATGATACCTTATGTACTTTTACAAGATCTGTTTCCCATTAAGCTGTGCAGGCCTCATTTAATTAGCCTACCATCTTTTAACTCTTTCATTATTTGCACTGTGTGTCAGTCTTTCTCTGTGGTCAGTGGTCAAACCATTTGGCATGCATTTTTCCCTTAAGAGAATTTGAATTTATTACAGAATCCACATCTTCATTATTTATGAAAAACACTTTGGCTACATCTCTCTGCCTCTCCCTGTTTCTGTTTTTGTTGTACTGATTTTTAGGTTTAGTCAGTGGCATATGTTTTAGCCCTTTTCCACTTACCACAGTTTTTTTCTTCCAAAAGTTGTCTAGAAATTTTGATCTGCCTGCCTGAAATTATTTCTATTGAAAGACTCCATCAAAGCCCTTTAGACACGCTTAAGGTTGATGTGGCTTCAGCAGTGTCTTAGCTCCAGTTCTTTCCTGACTTCCCCTGCTGCAGTACTTAAAACCCAAATGTCAACTTGGGTTTCCTTGGTGAACATTGAATTTCCTTCAAAAACCATGCAAGGCATTGTGCTGCCTGTCGAAGAGGATCGAGATTGTCTCACAGTGACAGATATGTGTCATCGTGCTCCGCTGGACAGCTGGTGGCATGAGCATCCCCAACTGCCCTGTTCTCCTTTGGGAAAGTTTGTATTTTCAGCTCAGGCAACCAGTATGTTTCTCCCTCGGTATTTTTCCATTTCTAGTTGTATTGCTATTCCTTTTGGTAACCATCACTTGCTTGGCAGAGCTGACCTGTGAGTTGTGTCCAGGCTCTGTTTGGCTTTTACATCAGCAATCCTATTAACAAGCTCTTGCTAATCAAAATGAGGACAAGCAGTCAAGGTGTGAGTATGAGCTACTTTCTCTGGCAGATGAAATTGAGAAGAAGGAACTGTGACCACCCCAGCCACTGAAGGAAAGATATTTTCTGTGTTAGGACATAGTAGCAGTCATCTCGTAGGAATGTGTCCTTCTGGTATCCTTCCTTGTGTTCACTTACCCAGTCACAGTTGTATGCAAGCTGATCTTCACCATCTTCATTCCAGCATTAGATCCTTTTCCCAAGCCAGCATCCAAACGTTGAGAAAGTGTTGATTCTTCATAATATTTCTTCTCCACTGAGAGGCAAACTCTGCACACTGTTGGTGATTGGCTTAAGCACTTAGTTTAAATATCCAAAGAAATAATGGCTGAGAATCTTCAGAATCCAGGGGAAAGTGGAGAGTTGTCAAAAAGCACATGGATTATTCACAGAAGGCACCAAATGGTTTGACAGTACTCTACAAGACTTGCACTTTACTTTTACTGGCTACTGAAGTTGTTCGGCACTGCAGGAAAAAACACTGGAGTTCAGTGATGAGTAAAATAAACCGAAGATTTGCAACAAAGCCTACTCCACTGTTAGCAATAAATGGAAATTTATACAAGTGTATAAAAATAGGTGCTGTCAATTAACAAGGCAACATTTGCACTTTCAGTTTGCACACAACTTTCTACCTAAGATGTGGGTTAAAAAGCCAGGCTACAAATCTTAAAATTGCTGTCATCTTTAAGGTGGGATTTAGATAGTAGAAAGTACTTGAAATGGATTTTTTTTTTAGTCAAATATTTTTTTGATTTAATAAGCTCTAAAGTTTAATGGAAATAAATAAGTATCCTATTACTTCTGCAACTGTCCAGGGAAGAAGATGAAAACATTTGATTTGTGCAGAATAAAGCCAAAGTCAAAATGTTGTGGCAAGTATTTGCATCATGAGGAGTGCACAAAAGAAGAAATGGAAATCATTGAACATTTTTCAGACAAACAAACCCTGAAGAAACTTGTCGTTGTTCATGAGTTGTCTGTGGAAACCATGACAGAGCTTTGCATTTATGTCAGTGTCTGATGAGAAGAATTTAAACGAGCTTGACTTGCGTTCCTTACTTATCTGAAGAGCTGAAGTAATTCCCTAAGGAAAGACATCTTCATTATTGAATGAAACATTGCATATTTTTCTAAAGATATTTCAATTTATTGGCATCTTGTGTTCTATCAGTCATTAGCATTACAAGGATTTCTTGCAACATCTTCTCTTATGAGGTCCTGTGATACTAGACTACTCAGCTGGACTTTTCTTGCCGTAAAAAAATGAAGAGTGAGAAAGCAGTAGAGGTGCTATTTGACTTCTCTGGTCAGACTTTCTGATGTGAGATTTGCTGTTGCAAAACCAGTCAGTCATTCGGGGTCAGAATGGATTCTTGGATTAAGTGATTATCACTCTTGTCAACCCTAAAAATAGATATTACTATAATGGCAAAAACAAAGACCACAGACAAATGAAACAGGGCTTCCTTGTTTTTTTACCTTTGTAAGGGTCTTCATACAAAATTACTCACATCTTCAGTGAAAGGGAATTATTGCAAGTTCTAACTTTTTCTCCCTGCTAAATGTTGTCATAAGAGTCACAAGTTTATTTAGAACTGTCTGAAATCTTTAGTTCATTCCTCAGGCTTCTCCTTACTGCAGAAATGCAAACATTGGGGTGAGCAACAGGTGTGGCTCCTTAAAGTTCTAACATGAGGGACATTTTGCAGGAGGTGGCATATGTTCTGTCTCTTAAGCTAAATGTTTTGGTAGCTGTCTTCTGTGCCTTGAGTCCAAGAGGCTGCCAGACACAAAGTTATCCTTCTTAGATAAACTATTGTCGCAACAGTTGTAAAAAGAATAAAAATTAGAATGAAAAATAATGACGAAGATCAGTTTTGGGAGGAACATTGCATAGTAATAATGGCTGTGCTGTTTCACAGCAAAAGTCAGTATAGTCTCGTGCCCTGCCTCTGGCTGTGGCTGACAGCAGAAGCCTGGAAAACAGTAGAAAACAAAACAAACTAATCCTTCCCCCGAACAGTCGCTTACTCTCTTCACAACTTGCAGTTTAATGGCTCCGATCCTATGCTGTTGTCAGTAGTACTGGTACAGAGGACGAGTCTCTTTATTTTGTATCTAGCAAGCTGACATCTGTTTCTACATTCTTTATATACTTCTGGTTTTAGCTGTACTTGTTTTGCAGGATTTGCTAGTGGATTTGGGCCTCTAGAGTGGTTGAAGTCTGTTTTTGAAAGTAGCATCTTTTTGCCACTGTTTAAAAACATGTTACGGGAGAAACCTAATGTGATAAATTGACACCATGTTGAAAATGAATAAATATGTTTATTTTAGGTTATCCAAAAACTTCCTTTAGGTAAAAAATTTGGATTTGTCCATTTTTTTAGATGAGCAATTTATTTCAAATAGGTAGAGAGAGAGGGAAAAACATGTTTATTTTGTGTGAGGAACTTGCTTTGTTCAATTGGAGAAATAGTTATGCACTATAACACATTTTACTGCAGCTGAATACATAGCCTTCAACTGAAGAGAAATTTGGGGATGACATTCAGCTGCTGTCCATGACAAATAGGATTGCTTTTGTCCTCTGTATGCAGAATTGGAAGTATTTCCAGCGGTTGTGTAGATACATGTATCTGTAAAGCCAGAAGGCAAATCAACCACCCAGATAAGCAGATACATGTATCCATTTGATGACACTTAGTCTTCTGCTAACTTGAAATAAATAGCGAATGTGAACTTCATAAGCTTTGTTGTGTGACAAAATATTGTAATTTGCATGGAATTTGTAAAATCGCTTTTATACTTGACATAGACTACTTGTAATTTTTTAAGTTATGGCTCTTATACTAGTGAACAGTGATACAAAAAACACCACTTGGCCCAAATGTATAAATCAAGACTAATTAAATCTTTTATTCTCATCGTATTACAGAAGATGGATTTCTTGCTGCTTTAATTCTGGTATTTTTTGATCTTCTCAAAATGAGGTATTAGGGGTAGTACTGATGTCTAAACCCTTACATTTTGCCATGCACATGACTTAATCAGCAACACTGGTCCTGTTTCATGTGGTTTTATTTTAAAGAATGTGTGTCAATGCCCATCTGAACTCTTCGACTCTGAGTATTGGTTTATCTTGCGCATAGATTCTCCTTTTTATCTATGACTGTGTAAACAATGCATGCTTTTATGGCTTTGTAGTAAATACTAATATGGGCTGTTCCACACAAACATTTTTAGATAGATACAGACTTGCTTGACCTGTGCTACAAACATCTGGGTTTAAATTAGCTGTGAACAAGGAGTGTAGAATTAGAATGTTCCTAAACCTGAGGAGGTGAGCACATCTCTTATATTGTGGACCGAGCAAGGTATGTCTGCCTGCACAATTGTTGGAGACATACATGTTTGCTGTTATGGTGTTCTTCTTAGATCTCCATAAATATTCCTGAATCATATGAGCTTGAGTGTACACATGTAATAAGCAATCAGAGTGCATTCCCCTTCTGTTGTCCAGGACCTAACAGTGAGAACAGGATTATCTCCCAACTCTAATATGTATATTAAACTGGTGGAATTTTGAGAATAAAAGCAATTGTTATTCTATTTTTCATTACAGGCAGTATGGGCTCTTGGCAACATTGCTGGAGACAGCACTATGTGCAGAGACTATGTTTTGGACTGTAATATCTTGCCCCCTTTATTGCAGTAAGTATGTTTTAATGTGTTTTCCAGAATTTTGCTTGAGTGTCTAAGACTGAAATTTGGGTTTTGCCTTGAAGAATAATTATATTGAGGTTTTTTATTGTGGACTAATCAGAGTTTCTAATGGGGAGTCCTGAACTACTTTTATAATGAAGCTAAAATGGAAACATGTTTTAGAAGCAGCTAAGCTGGAACTGTTTTATTCTACAGTGTTGGTGGATGTCTGGGCTTATTTTAGTCACAGTATAATTTAAGTTGAAAGGCACCTTTGCAGGTCATCTAGTCAAAGCCTTTCTTCATAGCAGGTGAGATCAGATTAGATTGCTCAACTACTTAACCAGTCAAATTTGGAACATCAGAAGTAGATTCCGTAACTACCTGGTGTAACCTGTTGCAGTATTTGACTATGGCATGGTGAAACACAGTGTTCTGATACCTAATGAGAATTTTCTGTGTTTTACCTCATGACGATGCCTCTTGTCCTGTCACTGTGCACCTCTGGGAAGCATCTGGCTTCCTGTTTTCTGTATCCACCTGTTAAAGTGTTGTTGGCAGCAGTTGTATCTCCTCTTGCACCATTTCCTTCTAAGCCTCAACAAATCCAGGTCACTGATGTCCCACTGTGTATCATTTCTCTAGTCTGCTAATTATCTTGCTGGTCCTCTGCTTAAGGACCATATTATTGCTGAAACAGTGACACCATCTTGTGTTGTCATGTCCAAATTACGATTACTCAGTCTCTGTCCTTTGCAGACTCTGCAGCAGGGGAATTCTCCAGTGCTGTCATAAAGACATTGGTACAGTGGGAGGATGGCTATGAGAAAAAGAAACTGAATTGTTACACTTGTGGGAAAATTAGGTTTTTCCTTTCTGCATTTTCCTAGGCCAAAATAGGACTCATAGTCTGAGACTGACATTAAAATGCAGTTTGGCTAAGAGAGTGCTCTCCGAAACTACCTGCATGTGCTCCTCCTTAGAGTAATTTTGTCACAATTCCTGCACCTTTTGACTGTTAATCTGCCACATCAGTATTGAAGCATTTAAGTGAAACTTAGTGTAATGTTTACTGTTCTTGTTGGGATACTAGATTCCTGTATCTAGCATGTGTGTTAGTAGCCATCAAGGATGATTTTCCTCAGGATGTATTTTTATAGAAAAAAAATCTATCGTATTTTGCCCTGGTATATGTTAAAAAGAGTTTGTTTTAATGGTTCACACAGTTAACAGGGTTGCCTGGCTTTGATTTTTAAAATCAAGGGTTGGAATTTTTTGTTGGTTTGTTTTAGATTGCTCTCAAAACAGAATCGTCTCACTATGACCCGAAATGCTGTGTGGGCTTTGTCCAACCTCTGCAGAGGGAAAAATCCACCTCCTGATTTTGCCAAGGTGAGAGATGCTTGAATGAAAATGTGAAGTGGTGATAGCCAAATTATTAGTTTAAGGTGGTGAAACTTAAACTAAACAGGAGGAATGTTTCAGAGAAATTCTGAAATATTTGATGGGCTTCTTACAGATTAAGTTCTTTGAAGTTTTTTGTTTAGTCCTTTGGTCAGACATTCACAACCACTGTTTTAACGCGGCTGCCTTGTAACTTTTTGTTGCTGTTCGTCTACTGGAGACGACTGTCCCATAGCAGAACAGAACTCTACATCTTGGCTGCTGTAGAGCAGCACATGGCACATCTTAGTGGACAAGTCTGAGTTTCACTGGGAGATGTTGTTCTGTAGAGGCTGAAGAGTTGCTGTGGTGCTTTTCTGCAGACATGCTCCTCCGTGCTTGTATAGCTACAGCCCTGCACAGAAGTGCAACCTAGGTCTGAAATTTTGACTATTGAATCTTAAGATTCCAGTGTCTAGTCCTTAAATGACATACAAAATTAGCTGACATAATAAGAGATCTTCTGGCCCTTTTAATTGTATGTATCTCCTCTTAATGTCTTACAGGTCTCACCTTGTCTTAGTGTGCTCTCCTGGCTGCTCTTTGTCAATGATACAGATGTATTAGCTGATGCCTGCTGGGCTTTGTCCTATTTGTCTGATGGCCCCAATGATAAAATCCAGGCTGTGATTGATGCAGGAGTCTGCAGAAGACTTGTGGAACTGCTGATGTAAGAAATCTGGTGCAAGCAAGCGTCACTCTTTTCCCTGAAATCAAGATTATAACGATAAGGAGTTTAATTAAATATGTCTTGAAATGTTGTAATTTCCAAAGACCAAGATTTGAGTTTTAATTTTACCTGTCTGTTCAGTGTTCTCTATTTGTCATGAGTAACAAAAGCAATGGGACTTTTCTTGTACTAGTTTTGCTGTTTCTTAAGAGATTTTTTTCCTGCACCTAAGAGCTCCATTTTTGTTAAATCCATAGTATACATTGGAATTTTCCTTGTGTCTTTGAAGTTCATATTATAGTTACCTAAAATAGTTCAATTTACTAGTATTGACAGTACTAGGGACTTGAAATAGAAATAATTTCCTCAACCCTTACTGTAGGAGAGTATATGCACACTTTGGTCAGTAAAGTGTTGCTGTGAGAGTTGGGGTCACAGAGACTGGCTTTGTTCAGAGTCATTGCTTCAGATCCAAGGTCAGGACATGGACCATTCAATGGCCTAAGAACAAGGAATAATGGTTTTCAGTGATGTAAATAAAAAGACTGTTAAGGCTTCCAACATTCGAGCAAATGTGATGCTGGATTAATGAACAGAACATATTGCCTCTAAGTAGCTTTTTATAAAGAAGTGTTTTCATTTTAGAAAGAAGTTCCTTACTTCACCTTTCCTATTCCAGTCCTGATTTAACAATGATGCTGGAGGGATGCATATGATGACGAAGATGATCAAACAGCTCTATGGGATAAACACACAACTTGAATCCCTGTTCTTCTGTCTCATTCTTGGCCTTTGTGTGTGCTACATTAAGTGTATTTTATAGTTAAAGCTAATTACTTTTTCCTCCCAAGGATGCTTGGAAGTACTCTGAAGTACTTATTTGTTTTAATATTTTATTTTTATGCTGCTGAATGACATCTAAAGGTCTAAATATTTGGAAACCCTAGAAAGGCTTAGCATTAGTTAAAAATCATAGTGTTTAGATAGTGAAAGTCACATTTTTCAAGAAAGTTTTCTTCTGATAGATGTTTCTTCCTTGAGAATGTGAAGATGGAGATGCTTTGGGAAGGTTAATACTTTTATTTTTCTTTGTCAATTTTAGGCACAACGACTACAAAGTTGTATCTCCTGCCTTACGAGCTGTGGGGAACATCGTTACAGGAGATGATATCCAGACCCAGGTATGGATTAACTTTCTCTTGTGTTGTACTGCAGTTCATCTTTCTGTTAATTGTAGTAACCTGGTCACAAACACCTCCTCTTGTTCCTCTTGAAGTTTGAAAATGAAGGTTAATGATACTAATTACTTCAAAATGTGGTGGTTTTCAGCTTTTCTGTTCAGTCCTGAACTGGTGATGATTCTTAGGTAGCTGTGTCTGGGACTTGTGGGCAGCTGTGCAATACCCCTCAAGGGTGGGATGTTTTTGGTTTATTTAACGCAAGTCTGTCTCTTAGGCTGAATTTTATGCTGAGTGATGTGCCCTGGTAGTGCTATTGAAGGCCTGTCACATTCAGTGCTATTGCCAATCTGTGATGAATATATCATATGTGTGATGAAAATACATCATATTTACGAGGAAAAACAAGTGTCTGGTCAGATTTTGGATGGTGTGTAACTGTGTCTGGGCATTTGTTTGGAGAAGCATCGGTAGGAGGCAGTGACTCCCACCACTGTATTGGAATTAAATTGGGAGGCAGGAAACGTGATGCTTCAGAGGCACTAGGTTGTCACTGGGATGCTTCTGTAGTTCTGTGACTCTGAGACAGGAGTTAAAGATGAGTTAGCAGCACCAGGGCACTGTTTCAATATCTTATTGATAGGAGGAAGATAACATGATTTTTTGATTGTTACAATAATTTTTGCATAGCTGAATTGCAGAGGCATTGTTGTATTTTTTTCAGTGGCATTTGTTTCGCAGATCTGTCATAAGGAATGATTGAGGTGTGATTTCATAATTTCGTTAAAGATAAAACCACGAGGGATCACTAATTCACATGCAATGCAGGTTATTAAATACTGCATAAATCTTAGCTTTTAATTAAAAAATAGTTCAAACTTTTTTGTTGTGCATGATTTTTTCTGAGGAGCATACCATGAGCTTTCCTAAAATTCTAGAGAACTCTGTAGGTAGGATAGCTTGATAGTCCTGCCTGCGGATTGTGCTGTGTACTAAAAAGTGATACCGGGTGGATATAAAAATCAGTAATCAGAAGGAGGAGGCCAGCTTTGAGAGGTAAACCATTTCTGAATTTGAATGTAGCATACAAGACAGTTCTTTAAGAACTTCTCTGTAAAACCTTGGGGCACAACCTTGCTTTTACTTTTTGTCTCATTTTCAAGTATTAACAGTTGTGAGTGCTTGGAGATGGCCAAAACCATAGATAGTATGCATAAAGGAAAAAAACCAACTTGTCCCAGCAGACAACTGATAAAATCCTGAACCATAATCTTTGCTTTTTTAATCTTAATGGGGAGTACAAAGATTTTAAGAATATGGAGCGGGGGTGATGCAAGCAAGGGAATTAAGTCCTCAGATTCCGTGATCAGGAGTCCTGACCATGATTCAGCTTGACCTGGAGTATTTCTCATAAAATTCTGTACTACACTGTTCTTTCTAAGGTGTCTGCTTTTGCCACACAAGGCAAAACTACTGTGCTTCTTGGTATACTCTCCCAATTTTTGGCTTAATTGTTAGAAGTTGGAATTTTGTTTTAAAATAAAGTTAATTTTTCAGTCTTTGAATCTTGTTATACCCTTCTAGAGGGTCAAAAAGCCCTTCACTCACACATGACATAATCAAGTGTGCTGTCTTGTAACATCCAAGTTCTGTGGCATTTTCTGTTGTACTTTGGTCATTTAGAAAATAGAAATTTTGCTGCAATTTTTTTGCACTGTAAAATTGCAGGGTTTTTACAATTTTTGTAATTTTTAAATAAAAATTGTCCATTCATGATGTCACTGGTCACAATATGCACCATAGTGCCAGCAGATGTGGAAAACAGAAGTAGTTGGAGCTTACAAGTGTACAAAAATACGGGAAAATACCATCACCTTATTTTTGTTTGGTCATAATGTGCTTAGTATCTTCTTAGTTTTCAGGTCACACTGAAATCATTATGAAGATGTGATCTCTTACCTGAATGACTCCGTAGTTTTGCTCTTTAGCTTTCCTGCAAACATTCATTTCTTAGTTCTTGCAGGTTTTTTTCTTTTGTGTCTATTTAGTGGTTTTTTAAAAAAAAATCTCTGGGATCATCTAATGGGATATGCTTTTTAGATTTTCAAGACATTGTACTCCTTGTTCCTGTGATTCCTTATCGTAAAGTTCTTCTAAAGTGTGTTTTGTTTTGTTTTTCCTGTTGTATTCAGGTAATTCTGAATTGTTCAGCCCTGCAGAGTTTACTGCACTTGCTAAGCAGCCCAAAAGAATCTATCAAAAAGGAAGCATGCTGGACAATATCTAACATAACAGCTGGAAACAAAGCCCAGATCCAGGTAACCTTTTCAGCCATGATCAGTAATCTTTGTCTTGCAGACTAGAAGGAACACAGGTGGTTTTTTGTGTATAAAATGCATGTTTGTGTGTATGCACTGTCACAGATACATAATTACATACAAGAAATATATTATTGTGTATGATTAGACTATTTCAATGGCCCAGTCATTTCCAAATTAAAATAATTTAATTTTCTAGTCATCTACACATTATATGGGGGGAAGACAGTCATGGTAGAAAATGACAAAACGTGGCTAAGCTCAAGAAAATTTTGTCTTAAATAATTTGCTTTGTGCTTTTGACAATCAATAAAATACAGAAATTCTCAAATATGAAAGAAATAGGCTACAATCTTTGAGAATCAAATAACTTCACGTATTTGTTGGTTTCACCATCAGACACAGACACGTATGTTTGAAAGTATTTGTTTCTATTTTCTTGTAATTCCTTTTATAATTTCTGTAAATGGGCCTTATAATGCCCCATCCTAGGCGTGTGTGCTCGGCCAAATCTATATCTGCTGTTTAGTAAACTGAACAATAATGAGGAGGAGGCTGTCTAACATGTTGCCCTGGGATTTGCCCTTTCTGATTACACTAAATGTTGTAATCCCTTCATATTAAGTGATAGCACACGGAAGCAAATCAGTCCCACTCCCTTATGTCAGTCATTACAATTAGGCTCCAAAAGATCAGTTGTTGTTCTGAGTCTGGACTGAGTGTCACCCATCAGGAAGAATTCCCAGGACTTGTCTCCAAGTAGTATAAATGAGAGATGGAACATCTTTTCCCCAGAGAAAAGTCTTTGGCTAGATGAAGAAGAAACAGCTCAATGTATTGTGTTTTCCCTGAATATGGAGTTCTGTTTAAGAGCAGCTATATTAGGGAATTTTTTGCTTGTCTTTCAGGGATGTGGCTTGACGTGGTGGGATGTCAGGTGTGCCTCAAAGCTGCTCTATCACGCTTCTTCTCAGCTGGGCAGGGGAGAGAAAATGCAAGGGAAGTTTGATGAGTTGAGGTTAAGGACAGGGAGAGATCACTCACTGGTTATTGTCACAGGCAAAACCACACTCAGCTTGAGAAATTAATAGATTTTATTACCAGTGAAAATCAGAGTAGGATAATGAGAAGTAAAACTAATCTTAAAAGTACCTTTCCCCCACCCCTCCCTCCTTTCTGGACTTAACTTTATCCCTGATTCTCTTCCTCCTCCCCTTGGTAGTGCAGAATACAGTCAGTTCATCCAGGTTGTTTCTGCTGCTGCTTCCTCCTCAGAGAGAGAAGTCCTTCACCTGCTCCAGCATGGGGTCCCTCCCATGAGAGACAGTCCTCCAGGGACTTCTCCAACATGAGTCCTTCCCACGGGCTGCATTTCTTCATGAACTGCATGGGGTGCAGTCTTCAGGAACAGGCTGCTCCAGCATGGGTCCCCTCTGGGGTCACCAGTCCCACCAGCAAACCTGCTCCAGCGTGGGCTCCTCTCTCCATGGGGCCACAAGTCCTACCAGGACCCTAATTCAATGTGCGCTTCCCATGGGGTCACAGACTCCATCAGATATCCACCTGCTCTGAGATACTCTATGGACTGCAGGTGGATCTCTGCTCCCCCATGGACCTCCATGGGCTGCAGGGGGACATCGTGCCTCACCATGGGCTGCACCATGGGGCTGCAGGCTAATCTCAGCTCTGGTGGCTGGAGCACCTCCTGCCTTTCCTTCTGCACCGACCTTAGCCTCTGCAGGGCTGGTTCTCTCACATATTCTCACTCCTCTCTTCTCTGGCTGCAATTACTTTTGCTCCATAACTTTGTCCCCTTCTTAAATGTTACCACAGAGCTGCTATCACTGTCGCTGATGGGCTCAGCCTTGGCCAGTTGCAGGTCCATCTTGGAGCCAGCTGGCATTGGCTCTGTCAGACATGGGGGAAGCTTTTGGCAGCTTCTCACAGAAGCCAGTCCTGTAGCTCCCCCCACTGCTGCCAAAACCTTGCCATGCAAACCCAATACAAAGAGCATTGCCTAATTCCTTGTCCTTTGCAGATATGTTGGAAAAAGGGATTGTTATGAATCACTGAATCATGAAGGCTTGGTTTAGAAGGGACCTTAAAGATCATCTAGTGGGCAGGGATGCTGTTCACTAAATCAGGTTGCCCATGGCCCCATCCAAACTGACCCTGAAATGAGTCTTGATCTGATAAATACAAGTGTTTCCATCAAGGCAGTCCAATAACAGTCTCATGTAAATCAAATTTAGTTCTGAGGTTACATTTTTCAATTCTTTTCTCCCTCACTGGATACAGAAAGTATTATCAGAGATTGCAGAGGATGCATGAAAGTCTGTCTGGAGACATTTATGCTTTGAGGAATGGCAATAAATGTCAGAAATATTAGACTCTTGAAATATTTGTCTTACTCATTAGTAACCTGGAAGAAACAATGTTTACACAGAAAGTGAACCAAACCTCTTAATATATTGGCAAAAGTAGCCGAGGCGTAATTGCCTCTGTTTTCCTTGGAAGGCAGCCTGATTGCTGCTTTTATAATGATGGCTCTGGATTAGTCATTCTCTATGGTCAGAATTAGCATGAAGTGGTTAACCCCCTTCACCTATGAGGTGGAATTGCTTCCCTTTTTGCAGAAAACTTGCACAAGATTATGAAAAGGCTGCATATTTTTCCTGAGGAATAAGTGTATTATACCCTTTGCAGGTGACACTTGGAATCTTTTGGGTTTGCATTCTCCCTTACAAAGAACATTCAGCTGCTGAAGGGGCAGCATAAGGCCTTAATACTTTCAATGAGGGCTTCATCTCAGAAAGCATAGGAAATAAAGTTAATACTTTGTGAAAGATATTTCAGTCTTTGCTAAGCTGCCTGAAATTCCTGAAAATGAGAGCGAATGCTCATCTAACATTTAGAGATCCTTATGCTAGGAAATGAGTAGGCAAAACCCAAAAACTTACAAAGGTGGAATGCTCTGTAGGTCCTTCTTGTTTGATGTAAAGATGTGACTAAGATAGAAGTGAGACTGTGAGGAAAGGAGGTCCCTACAGTGGTATTTGCTTTGGCTTTCTCGGTCAGGATTTTGTTTTTACCACCGAAGGTCATGGTTTTTGTCAGATGTAGAGAATGATATGGTTACTCACTCTAACCTTGGTAGAGCTCCAAGAATTTTGATTCTGCCTTTATTGTCGTTTGTGTGTTAATCCGTGGATTAGCTGAATTTCTGACTAAAAGTGCTGTGTAAAATCAGCAACTGTACCACTGTTTTTTTTCCCACATCAGCAATTGTAATTGCTGTGCAAGTAGCAGTGCAGAGTAGGTAGTTACTGCTGCTTGTACCAAAGTAAAAATATTTTTGCCTTTGTGTTTCTTGCAGTAAAGAGTCTTTTGGCTCTTAATCCCTTCAGCTACCACCTTCGAAACCCAGTATTTTCTCTCTAGAAGGGCATTTCTGCTTTTTCTGGAAAGTCTGAGAGTATTTTCTGAGGAACAGTCCAGCCAAATACATTGTCTTCAGTTTGTGTTTCTTCTCAAGTGTATTGGAGTGTTGCTTCAGGATGTGTAATTGTGTAGAGATGTTCCAAATGTAAGAAGAGCTTTAGAAGGCCAGATATCTATACAAGTCATTCCGTAAAGATGTATCAGAAGTGACAATGGAAAGTAGTTTGTTGTTAGAACATTTTTTCAGAACTTTGGGATCTCTATTTTCATATTCTTGATCTACTTAAGATAGAGTTGTGAAGAATCCTAGAGGTAACTTGAATTCTAGTGCACCAGAAGCTATTGCAGTAGTGTATTCACTTCTGTAACTTCTTCATAAATATTCACTGTACCACACTGTCGTGTTTTCAAATGAAGGAGTGGTGCCTGTCCTTGTTTGCACAGTACTCTTGCACCCGGTGTCTGCTACTCAGGCACAAGTGAGGCTTTAGCTGGAGAATTTTAACTGTATCCCTGGTAATCCTTGGTCTTCTAAACGGTTATCACATCTTTATTTGAAAATGAGTAAGGATAAAATAATCTCCTTTATTAAAACAGAATTTGCCTAATCTACCTGAACCAAAATTGTTAGTCAATGCATGTGTGTGTTTAGCAGTTTTTAAATGTTTTGGGGTATTTTGTCACGGATGAGCTGCCTTGCTATTGAGAACAGATTAGAATCGCATGGTGACTTGGAAAGGTGAGGTCAGAAGGTAGGGAGAGGGAAATTAATGCTACGAGCCATTAATATTGCATCTTCATTTCTAGCAGTGACTCTTTTAAAGTGCATAAAAAGCCCTTTAACTATGTATGGAAAAATACTCGTGATTATGTGGATAGAAGCTCTCTTTCTCAGGAGTCTTGTATCAAGAAGAAAACAGTGTCAAGCAAATCACCAGAATACATGTGGATTTAAAAGAATCCAGCTGAAAAGCAGCTGCCTTAGGATATGTCACAGACAAGGTTGGAAGTGTGTTGATGCGTTATGCAAGTCCGGGGAAAAAGAATATAAGAAGCATCTTCTCAAAAGTGAAAGCTGTATTTCATTTAAGAGTCCCTCAGGCCCTGTTCGGAGTAATTGATCTGCCTTCAAACTCCAAGCACACACATGCTTTGTGGTGAAACACTGACTGCCCTAAGTGCACACCCAATTTAATCTATACTGTCAGTTACAAAAATTAAATTAAAAACTAGTGTTTCTCATTGTGAGCGGGATATAACTATCCTGATAATGATGACATGCTGCAAATCATGTCCATCATGAGGCCTTGATTTTTGGAACTGCAGAAGATGGCCCATTAGGGGAAAGTTGTGAAGTAAAGCTCGGTGGAGAATGCTTACAGCATGCTTGATTGGAGAGCTCAAAGCCAGTGTTTTCTGGAAGTAAAATTGGCAATTGCAGGTGTGATTGCAATGATTACCTTTTCTTGAAAGGAAAGTCTCATCACAAGTGTGTAACAAGTTCCAGAAAGATTCTTTAGTTTCTAGTCTCAACCTAGAGAACGTTATGTGAGATACAAGGTGTGATGAAACCTCCTTTCAGCTTCAGAGCTGATAAGTCTGCATTTCTCAGAAAATGCCTTTGAGGTATTGCTTGAGACAACTCCTATTTAATGGCAAAATCATTGTAAACATTTGAGCTGAAAAGCACTTGCAAAAAAGAATTTCTGAAGCTGAAAAACGCTGTTTGGTAAAATGTTTCTTGTAGATGGTCATATGCTAAAATGGAGAATAAAAGTGTAGTTTGTTTTTAATAGCTGTGATGATAAAGGATAATTCCCATCTGGGATGAATACTTGGTTTAACTAAGTTCATAAGTGAACCTCTTTCATCTGTGAGTTGAGGTATTTTTTTTTTTTTTTAGTTTACATTATTTCATGTTGTGATGAATTAAAACATTACTTCTTGAGAACTGGTCTTCCTTACAGAAGGAATTCTAAGATACTAGATGCAGCTGTAAATTAAATTATTTATTTTCCTTTCTTCCCAGTCCGTCTAAATTGCTCAGTAGTTGCTACTAGAGGTCATAAACTGGAGCAGATCTGTTCCACTCTGTGATGTTTACCGGATTTTGAACATGCACAATCTTTAGCCAGAAATCAGACAAGAATGATTTCAGCACATGATAATTTTTTTCACTTCTGCCTGACATAGTAACCCACATTTTTGTGAGTTACCAGCTGATCTAACTGGTGGCTTGTTGCTCCAGAACAGCTGGGATGTTAAAATACTATGGAAACGTTGGATAGTGCTCAAGCCATAATCTGGCAATTCCTTCTGCACACCAAGAAGACATTAAAATATTTTGGTGGATCTGATAGGTATTTTACCTAACCAGTATTAACAGACAGAACTATATTTAGTGTTAAGATTGCATTGGGTTACACTCCCTCCATCCACCCACTGTAAAGTATAGAAATACAAAGTCAGAGGGAAGGACTTCTATATCCATCTCCACTTTCATACTGCCTATGATGCTGTTTGGTAGCGCACTCCAAAGGCTTTCACTGCCATTTCTAAAAATAAGGCAGCAGCCTATCACTGTTAGATTTGCACTCCAACACAATCAAGTAAACTCCTTCTAGCGTTAAGGCAACGTAAATTAACATGCATGAAATGTGTGAAAGTGCGTGCTGGACTTTCTTTGGTGGCTCTTACTAAAGCACAGGAGGTTTGGGTTTATTTCCCCACCAAAGGTGGAAGTGAAAGCCTTTGAGTGTGTTAACAACAGTGCCTAGGCAACAGAAAAATGTGGTGGAATACAGCAGTCTTACCCCTCTTTATTTCTGTGCTTTCAAGGTTTGGGGTGGATGTGTATATCCTGATGCAGTCGCAATTGTCACTAAGTATAGTTTTTGTTTGTTAATTTCCTAGTTGGTATACAGCTTTGCTGTACTTCAGTGGATAGCTTCCCCAGTCAGGGAGAAGGGGAACTACATCTTCCTGGGAGTCAGAAGGAGAACTGCACAACTGAAGCTTAATCCTGGCTGTCGACCCTTCTGAAGGGTATGAAAGGCTATCACATACCTCAGAAAATGCTCTGTGTCTTAACTTCGCAACCCGTTGAAAAGCTATGAAGGGCAGTACATCAGACACAATCTTCCATGTCTGACAGTGAAGACATCATAGGAGTTCTCTGCTCTTGACAGGTTAAGAAACTTATCACTTCTTTTCTAACACACCTTAAATTTTCACAAGAACATCTGGAAGTCTGAGTATGGCTAGGCATGGTAGCAACAGGATCTGTGCCGTATTTTTCCTCCTCTGGGGTTTCTTAACCTTGCAGAAGAGTGACACGGGCAAATGTAGCAAATGATGTATTGCCTGTCAGTTTTAAAAACTCTGGAATGAAATGCATTTTTACAAAATGTGGTAAAGTTACAAGTTCAGAGTTGTCAGAGGCTGTTCTCCAAAAGGACCACTGGGGACCACTCCGTAAGTAGTGCTAGGGACATGGAAAAGGAATTACATGATTCACTCAGAGCTGTGGTTTACACAGGCATCAAGTTACCTTAAATATGAAATGTGTTTAGTTTATGTCATAGTTTGCATAAGTAATCTAAGAATCTTAATGTGCTCTTTGTGGTAGTAGAACTTTAAAAAGTATATCCATTAAGAGCAAAATACGGCATTGCTGACAAGGTCATATTAGTTTGCAGACTATTGGAAGTCAAAGATAAATCTCTTTCAGGTTTAACTTTGTATTTAAGTACAAAATCTGTTTTCAGGCTTCCATACCTTATACCACAGTAAGGGCAGCAGAGCTAGAATACCTTTAATTCCTTTATTCTGTCTGAAAACCACAGCAGTCAGTGGTGTGTTACTGCCTTTGGAAGGTTGGTTGGTCTGTTTGGTTTGGTTTTTTCTTTCTTTTGGTTTTTTTAGAGCTGACTGACCCTAAAAGCAGGAGAGAGCTCCATGAGGTACTGCTCATTATACTGCAGGTTTTTCCTGATGGCAGTAACAACTTTGTGTAAACTGGCTAGAAGTTTGCTTTATACACAGTTTGGAGTATATAGGCTTAGCTGTCTGTGTCAACAACATAAAGGTTCATTAGACCTGAGATCTGAAGTGCTTCCTTTCCGGCTTTAGGAAGGCAGAGTTTTTTTGTACTCATGCCATAGTTTGAAGTAGTTTTGGCTTACAAATATTTGCTATGTTATTTATAAAGGAGTTGTAAATTGAAAAAATAAACAAGGTAACTGGAAAAGAAGTCAATGAGAAGCCTCTATGAACTAAAATTTCCGGCCAGGAGGGGGAGATCGTAGCAGTAGGGCTGTATTTGCAGCTGCCAGTTATATGGTGACTGTAATTTTGATTTGTTAAAGGTAATGAGAGAGCTTGCAGGAGCAGGGAGATAGTCACAGTTGAAGACTTGTTTGCTTTCACATTTATGTGATGAATGATATGTAGACATGTGATGCCAGCACGTGCACACTAAATGCGTATGTGTGTGTTTGCATAAAGTGATTTAGGTGTGGGAACCCAAAGGGGGACAAGCAAATTCTCGCATGGTGTTGACCAGCTCAAAATATGAATTTAATATACTGTGGCTGAAGACCTCCCTAACAGCAACTACAACATAGTTAGATTAAACATCCAAGCAGGTGTAATGATACTTCGAAAATTCATTTTTTAATGTGACTTCATTCTTTAAAAATCAAATACTGTGAAGTGAAGAAGCTTGATTAAAATAAGACAGGTAGAATGTTTCCAAGAGACAGGCAACCCTCTTGGAGGACTACACCACAGGGATACCAACTATTAAAAAAATGTCCCCCAACAAAAAAAACCATACACATCCCAAACCAAGCATAGAAAAGTTGACACTTTAGAAGTGAGGGCCAGATTTGCTAAGTACTGAGCATTACAAATTAAATTTGAAAGTTCATATTTCAGTAAAAATTCAATTTTAGTTAAAATTCAATTTCGGTTTTCCAAAAGACTCACAGTTACAACTCAAGATGGGGTTCTGTTCCAACAAATACCAATGGATGCAGCTGGCAAAAACTTCAGTGTTGCCTCATCCTACCACAGTTCTTTAGGGTTTTGCTCTGCCTGAGGCTTGCTTTTCTTCAAGGAAGAAAAAGAACAGAATCAAATTGCGTTCTAGCATTTACTATTTTATCACTTAAAAGAAGTTTATCTGAAAGGGAAACATGACCTGTTTTCACACTAACTGTTGTTCCCACATAAAATATCATGGAGATAGGAGTCATTAGGCTTTCTAGTGTGCTTTCAAGAGTAACTGCTGTGGACAGGCTACAAGTCATAGGGTGTAAATAATAGATGCTGCTAAGCACTTAATCTGTGTTGGTACTTTATTGTTTCCACCCTTGCTGAGCTTAACTAGACTTTGGAAATCTAGTGAAGATCTTTAGGTTAAAGCAGACCATTTTCTGACCTAGTTAATGTATTTTTTTTTCTTAAAGCTAAGCACTGAGAGTTTCAAATGTCGAGAGAGTGCTGGTGGAAAAGCTTGGCTGTATTACAGAGGGACAGTTGAGAACCTTTAACTAAGGCTTGTGCTAGGGTGAGGTGGCAGCACTTATGTTGCCTGGCAGGCAGTAGGAAACATAGAAATATACTGACTGGTAATCTCTCTTGACTCAGTCTCTTTCAGAGAAGTGCCTTATGAGAGGCTGTGATTCATTGTGGTGCTTTAACCTGTTCTGCTTGGGTAAAGATAGTCAATTTCATTGTGGAGCAGAAACTAAGCAAGGTCCCCATAGCCTTTTATACAATAGAAATAGAAGTAAGGGCACTCACCCAAGAGATGTGAGATCTGGATTCAGTTCTTTCTGAGAAGGTTCAAGTACATATTTCTCCACTGTTAAGAAAAGAGTAATTTTACCCACTGAACTGAAGCATCCAAGCACTGAAGCCAAGAGTTCAAAATTGATTGAGCCAGAAGAAAAACAGTAATAATCTCTTGTGTTTCCCCCACAATTAAGAAAGTATGCTTGCTTAATTGCTGTTTTGTTGCTAGTTCCCTTTGTTGTGGACTTTGCTTACTGTTTTACAAGTTTTAAGTTGAAACATTTTAAGGTAACATTTGTTTTTGGCAGTAAGAAGACTCAAGCGTTAGTTACCGCCTGTCAGATAAGGTGTGCTGATTTAGTTACATGCTATCATGTAACATACTCTGATTTTAGTACTTATAGAAGTTGGTTTTAAGAAGACACTTTCTAAGGAAATAAATCTCCTGTAAAAGGATTTTTTTGGGGAGAGGATTGAAGAAGTGATAATGAGAATTTTTGGACTTGTTCTTTGCCACAATAGTAAAATCCTAATGCCCTCAAATATCTCTATTCTAGATCCATATCAAGATCTTTCAGTAGGCAGTGCTTGACATCCTGTAACACACTGTTCTTCTGAGGGCTTCTGCCTCAACAACACCCTTGTATAGAATTCTCTGGACTCACATAAAACAAAGTGTAGACTGACAAGTCCCCTTTCTCCTCTCCATCTGATGAGGACTGAAGTTCACTAGTGAAAACACTCATGCTCTCACTCTCTAGATGCACAGTCACGGATGTCTAAAGTACCAGTGTGGGCTCTGCTCAGCTGCTGTCCATGGCTGGATCAGGAACTGTCTTAACTCCCCGTGCTGGGGTTCTACTCACTGGCTGGTTCAGCTTGATTCTCACTGGGAAGCGGATGTGCACGTTTGTCTTGGGCATTTCCACACTTGCAGACCCATTGAATGTCAGCACAAACCCTCTGTCCATGCCTGGATCCCGGGCCTCCCACTTGCTGCCCAGTCAGTTTGCCAGCAAACTAAGTACACTGTGATCTTCCACACCCACTGCTGCTTTTGGGGATAACACAACTTCCCCCACTACACAAAGCTGGTGCCCAGGCATATGGGTCCTGTGACCTGCAGTCCCATTGCAGCTGAGGTGCTGGGATCTTCACTTAACTTTGCTCCAGTCCCCCTAGTAGCTGGCATCCAGGCACATGGGCCCTGTGGGCTGTGATCCTGCCCCAGTGGCTGATGCTGGGACTCACACCTGCTCCAGTTGCAGGGGCCCTTTCATCCAAGGCCTGACAGCAGTTGCTGGCCCTGAATTTTTCGTTTTATGGGACCTGATGGTCCTTTTCATGGCCCTTCCAGTTACTGATGCTAGGACACCCACCCACCCACTCTAGCTGCTGGCCCCACAGACACAAGGGGTTCTCCTGAGATCTGGTCCAATTCCTGGCTCGAAGTGAGTCATGCTGGATTGTTAGCACCTAATCCTTAGAGTGCTCAGGTGGGATAGAGAGAGTGGTTACATAGTAAAATAGTTAAGAAAAGATGTGTCATTAAGTTTTGCACAGTTGCACTTGTCCCTGTCATCAGTTACAAAGTCCAGGCTGGCTCTCTGCCTGTAGTTTCTTAATGACCTATTAATTAGTGACTGGAACCTTTTCTTCTTTGTGATTGTTTCTCTTGTCTGTCAGGCTTGTGTCACTGTGTGTTTTATGTATTACTTTCCTGTTACTTGTATCTGCCTTTGAGCTGGAAAGGTCCTTGATCTGATAACCATAGTGAAACAGATGCTCTCATGTTCCACATACCCTTACCGTGATAATTTTACAAATTCATTGGGGTTTTTTGCAGTAAAATATGTCGAGGGGTAAAATGCATCTCTTTTCAAGATACTTTCTTTTGTCTTTTGAGTTTTTGGTTTTTTTTTTTAATAGCTGGCTTCTGTTTATCACCTATCACTTTCAGCAGTCATATTCAAAAATTTCAATGAAGGATGCTTTTTCAAATATTCTTGGCAATGTACAAATGTAATAAATCATGGCATGATGGAAGTAATAGTTTTCCTTGAGGACCTCAGGTTGCTGTATTAGGAGTGTGGATTCTTTGGCATAGGAGACAGTGTTCATGGGCCTGTTGATACAACTGATAGGCTGTATGGATTTACAAAGCAGAAGCAGTGCGGGTGCCCAGACAAACAGGAAGGATAAAAGAGATATCAAACAATTGTTTTATTTTTACCAGATTAGCCATTCACATTGTGAATTGACTGTAGTTTTTTGCTGTATGTAATCTGTTTTCTTCTACAGAGCTCTGTGAAAAGGATCTTTTTGGCTTTCTTCAAACTTTCCTTTATTAGTTCTGAGATGATTTATACTTGTGAAGTGGTAGATTAAAAAAGTAATCCAAAAATCTTCCTTGTTTGGATGATCCTTATCAAAGTGTTTCAAATCCTTGTCATAGGTGTGTAACAAAACTTGTTTAGCTTTTATCTTAGTGCAAAAGGCTGTTTTCAGAAGGAGTTACTAGAAACTTAGAGTCGCTGCCCAAATGCTCATTTGACTTCTATCACTTTGTTGAGCTAAGCAGAGAACCCACTGCCAAACCATCAATGCTTTGTCTTTTCACTAGGTGGTTGCTTGTTTTGAGCAGTTCTTACATGAACAACTTTGCCCCATTGTCTCTCCCAGTGGAAATGTATTACAGCACACAGGCCTATGAAGTTTAGGGGATCTTAATGACTTAATGGTTTACTGACTTGATAGCTGAGTGGCTTACTACCTGGAAAAGTAAGGGAAGTATAGCATTCTTTTGCTGTCAGGGTATGATTAATTAACTCATTAGATATGGCAGTCACTTCAGTCTGAATGTGTTTTGAATTCATTTAGGATAAGCATAGACTACAGGAATAACTAATGTTTTGAACGTAAAGCTGAAAATGGATTTACCAGTTTTGACGTTTGATAAAGTGATACTTCATTGTTTAATGTGTTGTGCTAGGCACAGACATTAATTCGGAAAAAGCAGTTATTTCTAATTTTTATTATGACCTTGCTATGTCATTTATTTTTGCAGACAGTCATAGACGCCCATATCTTCCCAGCTCTTATAAATATTTTGCAAACAGCTGAGTTTCGGACAAGGAAAGAAGCTGCTTGGGCAATCACAAATGCAACATCGGGAGGCTCTGCCGAACAGATCAAGTATGAAATAGTTTAAATCTTTGAATGTGCAATTGACTGAGTTAGTGTTTGTGCAAGAAAGCAAACTACCAGCCTAGAGACTGGAAAAGCTTTCAGTATGCTTTCAGTGTTGTATCCAGAGAGACCATGTCCTTGTTATGAATGAGTCTTTCATCCCTTCAGGGACAAATCACAAAAGTATTCAGCTGTAACACTTATTTAAATAACTGAGCCATTTCTCTTACATAAAAAAAATAAATGCAACTTTTAAACTATCTTCTGAGTGGTGTAGAGTGTAACAGACTGCAGTAACAGTCTGGAGAGGAATAGCTCAGCCTCTCAGACAATGGCATCATGTGCATTGTTTCTCCTGTTTGCCTTATACCAGTACATTATGTGTATATGCAGTTTTGTATAAAACAAAAAAAAATACTTTTAAAGCATGTTAAATTAATATAATTGCTCTTTATAGAAAATATTTATAAGCTACCATTATAGAAATATAAATTATGGTACAAAAAATAAATTAATATTTCATAGCTATATAGAGAGAGTAAGAAGAGAAAGGATTTGAAAGTTATTTTCATTGTTTCAGCAGAATTGACCAGATAGAAATAGATGTCTGTAATTTCTCTAGTTTTTCCAGTCAAATTGATATTTTATCTGATTGTTTTGATTCTTAGACCTTCATGCGAAGTGCTTAAATGGCTACACCAATTATAATTTTGCAGACAATTTACTAGATTCCATGTGATGTTTTCCAGGTATTTAGTAGAACTGGGATGCATCAAACCACTCTGCGACCTCCTTACAGTAATGGACTCAAAGATTGTGCAAGTAGCACTGAATGGGCTGGAGAACATCCTGAGGCTTGGAGAGCAGGAATCCAAACGCAGTGGCACTGGCATTAATCCTTACTGTGCTCTTATTGAAGAAGCATATGGTATGAGCAAAACACCTGGGGAACTCAGGGGATACAGCAATGGTCACAAACCCACTGGAGTCTCAGTAGACCCAGTTATCACTGTGACTGAAAATAACCTGTTCTTTGATAAGTCTCCAGTGTACTCCATCTTCTCCATTATCTTTGTCTGTGTATAGATTGGAGACAGAAGGTGCAGATCGTCTTTTCTTGATTCATACAGGGTAAAAGGTGTTAACAAGAAAACCACTACCATTCCCAATAGTAGATTTACGAGGATGGCTAATATTTGGATTTCATTATCGCATCATTCATTGCTGTATTATTTTCCTTTGTATCTGACTACAAGGCGTGAGTTTGTCCATTTGCTTAATGCCTGCCCAGAAACTGGTTACCTGAGTTGAACTGCATTGTATACATATATATTATACAGGTTAGGAAATGGAGTCTCCATCCCTGAAAGTTTGGAATACTTGTTCAGACACATCACATCTAATCTGGTGTTGGTTAGTACTGATGAGCTGGGCTGCAGGTTGGACTAGATGATTATCAGAGGTCTATTGCAGTTTACACTTAGGTGATTCTGTAGTCACAGTCTTCATAAAGAAAGCACTGTGAACACACTTTTAGGAAACACAGTCCTAGAAGTCTCCTCAGAAAAAGTCTTTGAGTTTGAGGCCTTGTTCTTTACCCATTCATGCTTGTTGATTTAATTTTTGAGTGAAAGGGTAGAGGCAGACAGAAAGTACGAAACACATAACACAGTTACAGAGATCTCTGTAGTTCAAACTGGCTTTCCTTGGTTCTGGAGGGTACAAGTTGGATACAGGTCTCCATAGAAGGGCCTGTTCTTTCTGAAAGTGGGAGAGAATCATGGAACAGACTGAAAATTAATCATGGTCATATCCTTTCACTGACCTGTAACTTCTATGTGCTACTTTTCTCTGCAGGCCTGGACAAGATCGAATTCCTGCAGAGCCATGAGAATCAAGAGATTTATCAGAAGGCCTTTGATCTGATTGAGCACTACTTTGGAACAGAGGATGAAGACAGCAGCATTGCCCCACAAGTGGATATCAACCAGCAACAGTACATCTTCCAGCAGTGTGAGGCTCCCATGGAAGGCTTCCAGCTTTGAGGTGCCCCTGTGCTGTGTGCTCCTCTACCTAGCCAATCCTGTTGTCGAGCCACAAGCCACCCGTGGAGTGATTTCTCTCAATGTTTTCCATAACCCTGTTTGCGCTCATTTGCTTGCCTTGTGCACATGCTCTTACATACGTCTGGAAAACTTTTGGCTCTCCATGGCAGGATGTCCCCTCCTTGGCAAGGGGTCACCAGAATCACCCTTCTCCTCTAGATTCTGAATCTCTCCACTGTCATCTTTGTGGAGTTGAGGCACCTTTCTATACTTTGAGAAATTCCCTCTTCCTATTACAGGGAAGTAATCCCTCCTCCACTTGACCCCCCACTCCTGGCATCCAAGAGAAGGCTACCTTGCTCTTGTATTTGCTGCAGAGTGTGCCTGCAGTCCAGGGAGACATTCAGCCTTTCTGAGAACGTAGCTGAATTCATCCCCCATGGATGCCTCTTTGGATGGCTGCGAGAGATGCATTAAACCTTCACACGCGATGTATCTACCTTGCTGTATGTGCCAGCTGGGGTTATTGGCATGAGGAACATGTTACAAAAAATGGAGTAAGTTCTCTCTCCCCTGCAACAACAGGCTGCAACGGACATGTTTTGTGGTTCTTAGGAGTACTGAACACATCTGGCCCCATCCTGTCTCAACACTGAGCTCCAAAGTTGGATTGCAGACCACTGTGGAGATTTGTATACCTTCCCAGTTTTTCCTCTCCATCCACAAAAAAAGAACCTGTGAATAGGTCACTCTTAACACCTCCCCAAAAATGACTTTCCAAAACAGCTTCTAGAATGGAGAAACTGCCCCCACTTCAGCTTGCCAGCACAGTATGATCCAGCCGGGCCTTCCTTAAAATCAAGCCCTTTCTGGCTCCATGCTCCAGAGTCTGGTCCCTGGTATTCTAGTTATGGCTGAAAAGTTCCTGTCTGCCTCTTTACATTTTTACACAGCTTGACTTGAACAGATTTGTCTTCTGAAAAGTTAACTTCTGAATACAGAAATCTTAATTTGTAAAACTCGGCACAAGGAGCATTAGGTCTCCTTTTCATTTTCACGAGACAAGAGCTTCCTCTCCAGCTCACCTGATGGAATACAGTCCTCCTGGTCATGGCCCTTATTTAACAACTCAGATGACACTACATTTGCAGGATAGTACTATTACATCTGAATCCACCTGGCCCTCTCATTTCACTTTTCCCTTTTGCTGTTTAATAGACTTCAGGTGAATTAGCATGGAACGCATGGTTCCTCCAGGTGACATCTGTAAGGCATCGCTGACTGCATGGCAGCTGCCGTGCGCAGCTGGAGACTGCCCTTCTGCTAGCAGCATGTTCTTGGCTCCGCAACCTGCTTGGATCACAGACCTCTGATGCAAAGGCCAGCCACTCCTCACTGAGTTCAGCTGACACTGACACCAAACTCTTCACACAACTGGGGAGATGCCACATGATTGAAAGTGGCAGTTCCATATCGGAGAATGCAATGGATTCCCTAGGCCGTCCGCTCCCCCCTGCATCGGGCTATATTCTTTCAAGCCATTTTGGATGCTTGGAACACATATTTGTCCAGTGTAAACATTTCAAAACCGCCACTGGCAACTGCAGCGTCATGTACCTGTGGTAAACGTTTGTGGCAGAACTGTCTTGAAGATCTTCATGACTCCTCTCAATGATAAGCCACTGCAAAAGCAAAACCAGCCCATTGGATACAGAGTTATAAAAACACATAAGTCACTTGTCATACTGCTGAAAGAAGCTAGGCAAAGGCCTGAACATCAGCTCTGTGTGACCATTATTTTAAAAGTCTTTCATTCTGTCTCTGCTTCAGGATGGAGACTCTGACCTGTGTGGCCACTGCAGAAGCCACCTGCTGCCTCCCTAGCTAAGCCAGTTGGCCTCCACTTTCCCTCTCCCAGTTATTTTCTCTAGTGCTGCTTTGTGCTGAAGGAACATTTAGTTTACTGCACTTGATCTGTAAATGGACTTCAATTCTTTGTAATTTTAGGGGGTTAAATTTGGTGGTTAATTTAAAAAAGCAAAAAAACCCCTCAGTGTTGCCTTTACATCACATATAAATAACTGTGTTTCTCTTTTCTTGAAGGGTGATAGAAGCACTGATTAGTAGCAAAATCTTGTTTTAGCTTTTGGATTTTTTTGTGCTGGATTTTTTTACGTGTAAATTTCCAATAACATGTCATTTCTATAAGATTTGTTTAAAACCATGTACCTCTTACTGGATGGTATAAAAATGCTACATATTTTGTAAACAAATCTGAGCAAAGTGTGTGTGCATATATTCTGTATATTCATATATGTATATTCTGTGTATATATGCACTAGCGTGTATATATACATATATACACACACACATATATATACACACATGCATAAAGTGTGTGTATATATATATACATACCTATATATCTATATATAAGTGTTTTCTCTTCCAGGCTAGTGAAAACAATGTGGTGCATTGGCGTTTCTCTCCCCTGCCCCCCCAAGAAAGTAATGACAATTGCCTCTAAATGAGTGAATTAAAAAAGAGTCCATTTAAGCTGACTGGTGTGCCTTCCTGTGTAAGGAGCTTGGCCAGTATTTGTTTCTTTTGCCGTGGATATGTGAATTCAGAGCAGATAAGTATAAATCTTTAAACTTGGTATGTTTGTTTGAAGTGACAGGCCTGGTTGATGCAGGTAATATTGTTGTCATAAATACTTAGACTGTGTAAGGCATTTGAGTGGTACTGCCTAATATTTTGAGTGAAAACCACACCAATACAAGAATCAACATGGCACACATTAAATGGATTAAAATGTGGCTAACTGATAGGTCTCAACGTAATTTTAAATGGTGCTTAATTCAGTGTATTTCCATCAGGATCTTCCAGCAACCAGTTCTTGGTGTTGCTTTACTTAGCCTTATTAATAGGTTGAAAAGGAACAAAATCTACTTCTAACAAAGGCTGCAAATTAAATGGGTACAGAAGGGAGATAAGACTTGTGAATTATGAAAGGAAAAGCTCACTTAAACAGACTGATCAGAATTACTTGGTAAGCCAATGGCAAGTAAACTACTTGGATTTTAAGAGAGCCAAATGTAGTGTAATGTTACCCATATAATAAATAACATTCAGGCCACAGATGAAGGACGCTCTTTTGGAGGAAAAGTGCCACTGGAAGTATGAGGGTCATTATACCATATTGCTTGAACGCTGCTTCCTAACACAGTTCTGTGTGGCCGTGTCCCCTGCTAGAAACACTGAAACCAGTATTCTCTGCTCTCCTGAAGGATGTGCTCAGACAGGGACCATCTCAGAGAATGCCTCTAGCTGCCACTTCTGCAAAGATCACACTGTGTTTTGAATGATCTGTTGTTGGTTTGTGTCTAAACAAGAGGCAGCATGGTCTAATGTAGAGGGTAGGTGAGGGAGCTGTTGGAGTTCTTGAGTTCTTCTCTTAGCTCTGTCAAGACAGCATGTAATGCTAGAAAAGTGATCTCATATTTTCTTCAAAATTGAAATACTCTCATTGGTTTCTGTCTGCTTGTGGAGATCCAATCTAAGCACCTTCCAAAAGCCCCACAGGCTGGTAATGAGAATTTATTGAATTTGTTTTGAAACATCAGTAATGAGGTGGAAGCACTGTATTGAGGTTTTAACAATGCCTGTTTTAAACTGGGTGTTGGAGAGAGGAAGATGTAGGACTGCCTGGAATTGCTGTCTAGCAGTCCAGCACACAGATCTGTAATGCCATTAAAGTTGTGGTTTTGTTGGGGCAGCAAACAGGAGCCATCTTTCTGTTGGTAAAGTTCCCAGTGGAACATGGCAGGTAGGGTCAGTGTCTTCGATACAGGAGGATAAAAAGGATGATGGAGCAGGTTATGGAAATCTCAGTAACTAAGCCAGGACCAGCACTTGGGGCTCCTGGGAAGACACTACACAGTCATTTGAGGCAACTGCTGCCTAGAGACTTCAGCCTGTTCTTAAATTCCTGTGTTTGTTCCTTGATGCCAACCAAATACAGGTGGTTGAAGGCCCTTTGCCTAATATTAAAAGAAGGGAAGAAGGCAATGACCCCGGACCTAAGTGTTCTTGGACCTTCTTGCTTTTTTTTTTTTCTTTTGCTGCCAGCACCAAGACTGTTGAAGAACTAGATTGCACGATGTCATCCTACATGTGACAGTGCTCCTGGCAATACACTTGTGCTTCTCTGGGGACTTCCAGAACAGCTGTCTTACCTCTGTGCACTTTGATCTCTATGCCACCTTAATGTAAATCCCCGTCTCTTCCAGTATGATTTTTTTTTGCTTCTGGAAATTGGCACAACACACCATTGGTACTCTCCCATGCCAGTTTTAGACATTAAGGTCTTTCTTCAGTTGCCTGCGTCTTAGTAGAAAAGTAAGCAAGACCTCTTTGTGTACTGCTATGGCGTGTCCTTAGGGCTCCTGCACATTCCACTGAGGCAGTGTTGAAATTGTCAGGTGATTGTTGCATTAGGAAGTTTCAGTTGCCTTTGGAGCAGGTACAGCAATAAGGCACATCATATAGGATTGATAAATTGGACTGTTCTGGATAAATGGGAATGGCGTTACAGACCAAGCCAAAGGGGAGGAAGAAAAAGATACCATTTAAGGGCTTAGTATGTTCATTCCATCATGCACTGTTGAAAGGCTTTGGGCTGAAGCTGTGAGCTCTCAGTCCTCTGAGGGGTGTTAAGTTCTCCAGTCAGCTGGACTGGCTACTTCAGCCAGAAATGTGTGCTGGTTTTGTAACCACTGTCTGTGTTTAGAAGTGCTTCTTGGAAGCCACCACACCAGGAAAGAGGTGGTTCCTTTCATTGCCTCTCTGAAAAAGATCTACATCATTTTTTAGTACTCAGCTACTTGCAAAGAAAATACAGCAGTGGTTGGGAGCAAACTGGAGATCACACAAAGCTCATTGTCTTGGGCTTTTGTTTGAGACTCAAGTCTACACAGAAGCTGGAAGAAAACACAAAGTTGGGCAGTGATGCAGTCTTTATAGCAGATACTGAAATGGTGGAGATACCAGGGTGGCAGAAGGATACATGGAGCTTTTGTCAAACCACTGGACCAGACTTCAGTTTTTGAGTAAATGGCATAAAGCTTATAGAAATTTAAGTAAAATGAAAAACTGGTGACTGTTGCTGCTCTGAAATGTTGCTTTCTAAGTGGTATTTTGCATATTTTTATTTGAAGTACTTTACCAGCTGGATGAGTCCAAATAGTTTTATTTCCAAAAGTAGAAGAGGTACCCGCCAGTTCTGTTCACAGAGCGCACTCAGAGGTGTGTATTGAAGGGCTGATATTTTTGAGATGCACGGTTTTAAGCTTTGCCATCACCAAGCATAAATCACAAGTTTTTCTTCATAGAGACTTGCAATGCTGTCTGAAATGCATGTTCTCTTTTTTTGGTGTCATTCAGTATATACACGACCACAGGCATGTAATCTGGCAAGATTTTGTTTTGGTTCCCACCTGTGTGCCTACTGGTGTGGCAAAGAACCAGAACTGTCATGGAAAATCTGTTCACATACCTGCAGTGAAATTAAACATGGCTTGGATTCAGTGCTAATTAGGTGGACAAACCTGTGGAATCCTGCTCTGCTTGACTGACAGTGTACTTATGATAATTTCCATCCAGAGAATCTGATGACAGGTCATTGTGTCACCTGAAGGTTGTAACTTCTGTGGCACAGCTTGTCTGATGGGTTACATCTCATTGTGGTACCCCAGAATGCAATTCAGTGAAGATTTACCCTGCATTTTTGCAGGGCTTTTGATTATTCAGCAATACTGCTAATTTTTAGGAGCACAACAAAAATAATCTCCCTCCCACTCTGAGTAAGTTCACAAGCTAATTCTGGCAAACTGATATGTGTCTTCTGGTTTTGGAGTCCCCGAGCAGGAATGCCTGATGGACTTTCTCATACTAATATGCTTGTAAATAGTAAATCTGACAGTACAAGTTGAAGCTGTTGTTCAGTATTCCTCAAAACAGTCATCTCTGTTCCCTTAGCTTGGATATTCTCTCATCGCACTGCCAGCTCTGCTGGGACCACCCTTAGGGTGTCAGCTGCAACACTCTGGTTCTCTGGAATGCTATTTCACTCTTCATCTCCCTCTCATTTTATTGAAGGCAGGCAGTTCTTCACAGAAGGTTATCCCTCACTTAAACAAATATAGCCAGAATAATAGGACCTAGAACAGGGAAGCAGCCTTTCTGATGACTTAGGATCATTTTGCTGATGTTAATGCAGGTCAGACAGGAACTTTTGGCTCAAGGGCTTTCTTAATAATTGTTCTGTCTTGCACAAAGAGGAACATGTGGACTGTTAAAAGTAGCCAGTACCAGTACAGAATAAATACAGTTCCATTCTTGCTGAGGGGACCTGAAATAGTCAGTGATAGTGGATGACTGGCCAGTGAAGGTATATTGTTTGTACAAGCATGGATGTACAAGTGGAAACCAAGTGGACTGTCCTTTTGTGTTACAGTTACCTTTCTGTAAGGGGTAAGTTAAGAACATGATGAGACTTCACACAGGGGATTGGTACCAAGAATGCAGGTACAGGTCCTGCTGTAGTTCAAAAGATGCTTAGTCTGGTGCACAGCACGTGTGAAACAATTAACATTGCTTATCCAGTTTGCTCATGTGTCCTGTCCCACTACCCCTGAAGAAAAGAGTGTGGAAGAAAGGGGCAGTTATTAGGAAAAGAAAATAGGTATTTCTGGTTTTATTGATTACAGGACAATGAATTCATTCTTTCTTGAACATGAGTGTACAGAACTAACATACAGCAAAGATGTGACTATATCCTCCTCTGTGTGCTGAAAAGGAGTTTGCTTTTCTACCCCAGTCCTTGGTCTCTTTGTTTCTTTGTCTAAGGTTTAGTGGATGTACCTTCCATTTTCCACTGGGCTTTCTTCTCCAAGTTTACGTTCGCAAGAGATTCATGTCTTTTCATAGCCTACAATGTAATAAGATCATCAGTTACCACCTGCAGGACCATGGAGTTGAAAGTTGAATCAATAACTTACAAAATACCTGGCCTATCCTTACCAAGGCACAGTTCTGTCAGCTTTAGTGCCAGGAAGCCAAAAGGGTTAAAATAAAATGTTGAGAGATTATTTTGGCTGAAAGTAATTACCTCTCTGGGAATAAATTAAACCCTTTTGTCAACGCACTAGCAGATACATTCTGTGTGTCTAGGCAGTATTTAATAATGATCTGATTTCCGCCAGAGAGAGGTACTAGAAACAAATCAAAAGTTAAACAATCACAGATTCACAGAATATTTTGAGATGGAAGGGACCCACATGGATCATCAGTTCCAACTCTTCAGTGAATGGTCCACAGGGGGATGAAACTTGCAACCTTGGCATTATTAGCATAATTCTCTGGCCAACTGAGCTCATCTCAGGAAACAATTCCAGCTGCTTTGAAAACAAGGACTCCAAAGTAGCTGTCCTGTCTTCCTGGTGTTTGCATTCATACTACTCCAGTACAGAGGAAAATGCTCTGGGAACCATCAGTGTTTGATTTCTGCTGTTAAAGCCAGGAAAAATCCTTCACTGTTCATTTCGGAGTGCTGCATCCTTTTCATTCTAATACACAAATCCTGACAGAAATGTCAGGTGACACTCAGTAGCTCACAGTGCTGGGGTTAAGACTGTCACTACTTTCGAGGTTTCTCTAGAATACTTAATAGTCCATAGAAACAAGACGTGAACATTGTCATCAGAAGAAAGGCTTCAGAGAAAGGCAGCATAACAAATAAGGTTCTTCTCCCATGCAAATGCTTTAAGCTCAGGGTTTTTTGTTTTGTTGTTTTTTTTTTAAAGGAAGCATCTTAACAGTGACATCATCCTTTTCTGATAGGAATTAGTCAATGAGGGTCACTTCTGGGGAACCAGCAGGACTTGTTAAAATTTTGTTCAGTGATAAAATGACAAAAAACCCAAACCAAACAAAAACCCAAACCCCCAAAGCAAGACAGTACTAAAAATCCATAGAGGAACTGAGAAATTTATATGAAGATTTATTTGCCCTCATCAGCCCAAATTCTGTGCTCACCTGCTTCCCTCTGACCACCATGATGATGCATCCCAGTATTGTCAAGGCAATCATGACATAGCTGAACTTCACACGCAGGGTGGTCTTCGCTGCTCTCACTGTTTCAAGCCTCAAGAAAGAATAAAAGAACAGACTCATTACCAGAGACCCAAATAATTCACTTGGCTAATTATTTAATTTCTCCTAGCGTGCTGTCTCGGTAGTTTTGTATAATGCTAACAGTACTTGGCTCTTTTCCCAAAAAAGTTTTACAAGAACAGGCAATGCTGATCCCTAAGTACCTTGGGGGATGCTTGGTCACAAAGGCATTCCTCTCAAAGCTGGAAACAACCACAACTTTAAACTTTGGTTACTCAATTGTTAAAATACTGCCTTTGCAGACTACTTGACTGCAATGCAAAGGAGGAAGGCTGCAGTATTTAAGTATGTATGTTCATTATGGAAAGAACAGGAAAAAGAGGGATGGTTTTACTAATACAATATTTTTTTACTGTCAGCTCCCTCTGTGCTCACTACCACCTTCCAATATCTGCAAAGTCAGGGAGAACTCATCCATATTATAACTGTGATGTATTTAACATTGTAATTTTTCTCTCAATAGCAGAAGCGTGGTAAAACCCAAAATATGGTGTTGGAACAGTTGAGACTTTCTTGGGTAGAGGGAAGCATTAGCACAGCTTTGCAATTTCTTCTGCCTAAATTTCAAAATGGTTTCATTTATGATGCAGTCTTATTTTCCAGCAAGGTGCTTCCTCTGCTACAGGACTTGACAGTGCTATAGGTGACACACAGGCTGCTGAATGCAACACTCCTCAGAAATTCTGAACAGGACTTGGTAAAAGACCAGTGGTTCCCACTCCTGCTGGAGTAAATGGTCTTAAAGTGATCTACTTTCCTGAGAAGCTAAGGAGACGTGGAGGATCGTCAGCTTTCCAACATCAGCTTTGGACAGAGGAACTCTTTACATTTTTTTAATTTCTTTTTTAATTCCAGGGGGCTTACCTAGCCACACCAGTAGCTACACTACCCTTTTGGGAAACCTGTTGCCTACTCTGCTGTTGTGTTTTAAAAACCAGAAGTCTTCCACCAGAAGAGTAGCAGTTATTAACACCTTCCAGCTGTACATGTGAAGAGTTAAAACAAAAGACCATTTATTTTGAGTTAAACTCTGAAGATCATTCTACCCAAATGACATCTTGGTTACAGCAGATTTTAAGTCTGTGTTAGAGAGAACAATGCAAGAAGGGCCCGTGAAGCATTAATGCTTTTTAGAAGTGCTTTCCACAATAACCAAAGACCTACACCCTGTATATTTAACTCTCCTTGCAGAATTTAGAGCAGATGACTCCCTTCTCAAGGAGGTCTGATATCCTCACTGATTATATTTGGCACATGATAAAATTCCAGAAGACTAGAAAAGCACCAACATTGTGTGATGAAAAGAATAAATGCATCAAACTAGGTTAATTATACCCCAAAACTAACATGGAGAATGGATTTAATGGAACTGGGAAATTATTACTGTACATACACGAGTGAATATGGAATCTTTACTACATTTTGACCCTTATATTTGAAAAAAAAAGATACTTAAAGATCCATGATAGTTCAGTGTGGTAAATCACATAGGACCTGAGAGCTGGGAAGTTTTGTTCTTGTTTTTGTCAGAGTATTGATTTGAGTACAAGATTTCTGATCATAGGGAACAAACACATCCATCTACAATGAACTAATGGTTAATTTTAGCATCCAGGTTATTTGCTTCTGCTAATAATCTGCAGTGAAAGCCTTGAGTGCAGGCTGCAATTAAGCTGAAATGCACAGTAATAGGATATAAAAAGTTTGCTAGTTAATTTTGGAAATACCTTAGATATGTGTTAAGAATTTACAAGAGCAGAAGGTAGATACCTGAACACAACTTACATTTTAAATCAATTCAGTGGCTAAGTTTAACATTTGTTTTATAAATAGGTTGCTTCACCACATTTTACAAGATTACTAAGTTATATCACAAGCCCTTACAACACACAATTAATCTCAGATTAATTAATTAATTAATCTCAGAACAGGAAAACAAGTTTTTGTGCTTTTATAGTTCTCAATTGTCTTCTCAGATTTGGCTGAATTATTTGTCTAAATAAAAAGATTTCCCTTTGCACTTGCAAAAATGGTCAGCTTTTATCAGAAGTTGGTTTGTCCTTTCAATAAACTACTGAAATCAATCACTCTGCTAACTCTGTTTTCTTAAAAATACTCACAACAAGTGTTTGGTATGCAAAAAAATATGTAGTGATAATAAGTTTTAATAATTTACTCCTGTATGTATTTCAAATGTAATTTTAAGAAAAATGATTCAATACAAAATTGAAGGATTCCACTTAAACAGAATTCATTCATTATGATACATTTAAATACAGGGGTGGATTTTCAATTCCCACAAGGTTCATCCAAACAAACAAAATATTTAGAGGGCAACTACATCATTTTCTTACTCAAGTAGTGCAAGATTTACTGTTTCTTTTTAATTTAAATAAATACATGTATTTAAAAGCATTACGAACATGTTTTAAAAGATAACTATACTACCACTGGGAATGTTTAATAAACTAATAGTTGTCTGCTGTTGATAAATTTGATCTTTATTTTTGATGTGCAAACCAGAACATCCAGTTTTATTTTCCACTTTTCACACTGGACAAAGCTTTGACATTTGGACTCAGCAGCAACAGGGAAATTTTGGCTATATATAGTTAGGGAGCCTTTACACTGTTTGTCAAGTTAAATTCCAACTGTAAAGGAAGTTGGCCCATGCCCTTTAGGCATTCATTAATAACATTTTATATGAGTTTCAGTTATTTTATAGCTGTATATGAAAGTTTCCCACAGCAGGAGACTGACATATAATGAAAAACACTAGAAAAAGCTCACACTAATGTTTGAAAAAAGCTTTCTAGTTGTGAAGAAGAGTAAAAATGAACTGATCTGTCATGTTTTTCTAATGAAACAACTGATAAATGCTGGTCATCCTTTTGCAAAAAAAAAGAAAAAAAAATCAAGAGGGATACGTTATCTTAGCACAAGAGAACTGCTCAGGTAATTTCTTCTACAAGGATGACACACCAAACAGCAGGGCAAGATTTTTCAGCTGTGCAAACCCATTCCTTTTTAGAAAAGCTATTCTGGAGTTGAATTCAAGTAACTTATTTCTGCATAGACAAAGTCTCTTTTAGAGCTTCAAAACCAACACTTACGAGACAGTCTCTGGTATATCCTCTGGCTTTTTGAAATGGCCTGCCCACAACAAAAACCTTCTCTCCCAGTCTGTAGGTTTGTATCCAGGCACCCCTGAAGCAGATCGACCTAAAAAACCCACAACAAAACACACAAACAAAAACAAAACAACAAAACACCATGAAAAACAACAGTCAGAAAGGCTGGATGGGCAGAGCTGCAACAAAACCAGTTAGGGTGAGCAATGCAGAACTCTAAATATGATTGCTAGAGTTGTTTAGAGAATGAAAACTGTTTCACAGATTAACAAATGTGTAAATATGGATTGAAATGAAGCCATGTGAGGAAGGCCAAATCCTTCCCAAAACCTCTCTGGCTGCAGGTGTAAATATGCAGAAGCTGCTCCACCATCTAGGCCTCCTAAGGTGCTGTTTTTCATTTAAATAAGGTTAAAAAAGAAATCAAAGCGAACAGCTACAGAAAAGCCAATATATTGCACAGTAACAAAAGCCAATAACATCACAGAATGTTAACTTTTTCAGGCAGTGAAAGATTTTATCTGAAGGTATAAATAAACAGATGACCATAGGCAAAGATTAGACACATTTTCAGCTCAGTCTTTTAAACTCCATATACAAAATATTCATAATGTAACAGGGGAAGCTTTTCATACATAACATACCATTCAAATCTAGCAAACAAAGTGCAAAGATAGACAGCTTTTTCCTTTTTTCTTTTAAACAACGGGCAGTATCCTGTATGGCCGTGTTCTCCCTCATGGATTCATGAACTATCTAGGAAATGGGGTGGATGCACAGTTTGCTGACAGTGCCAGGTTATTGAAAAACATAAAGAAGAGGGCTGAGCCCAAAATGCTGTGGGGTTTCAGAACCCAGAGTCAATGAATCAGCCTGGGAACTCCCTAGTATATAAACAGGAAGGAATTCCAGTTCACACATACACGATAGACTCTACCCTCACTGTTATTAATCATTACCTAAGCCTGAGCAAGGCCTCGGGGTTTCACAGTGCTTTTGGCAAGACGTTTAGTAACAGAAAGGAAAACAGCGTAACTTTCAATGATCAGGAACACAGGCAAACACAACAGCATTCCCGTGCCTCCGTGTAAAACTGTGACTCCAGCATTTGGAAAAGCATGGGAAATACTTAGACGGAGCTGAAATAGAACAGGCACGGAGAACACTGGTAAGGGCAGCCACAGGTATGGAATGGTCACCATGTAAGAAGCAGTGTCACAGACTGAGACCCTTCGGCCTGGAAAAGCAGTGACTGAAGCTCTCTTCAGCCCAACAGAGCATTGTAAGGGACATTGGGAGTGTGGGTTATAATGAAGTCCTGTTTTGGAAGGGGTACTGAGTAAAGGAAAATCAGATTGTAAAAAAGTGCACATCGGGTTAAAAAAAACCACAAGACTGTACTGGTTCTCTCACAGCATGGTTCAGCTGAGGAATTTCTTCTTAGATAATAAATTCTTAGAGAATTTTAGCATCCACATTCTTAGAGAATGTGGATGCTAAAAATACATCCAGCTTCAAGAAACTGGGCAAATTTATGGGGAAAAAAAAATCCAGTGAGGACTATTAAACACAAAGATGCCACCTCTGGGACAGTGGTATAGAGGAACCCTCTTCCTTAGGTTCTTGCTGGAGGTCACCATTCCCACTTGTCTTCACAAAAACGTAACGGACTTCCTTTACTGGCCCCTGCCGGAGACATCACACTTTAAAGGAGACCTTTTGTCTTACCCAGTACAGCTGATTTATGTTTTTAACACCCAATCATTCCAAGTGCTTCACATCTGTGTGCTTCTTTTCTCCTGAATGGGTGGGCCATAAGGAACCTGTGATACAGGGAGCAGAGTAACTGTCCCATATGTAGTGAAAAAAAGTTTCACGGCCTGAGTTTTCCCTGACAAACTCCACCCTTAAACATGAACCAATTCAGGATCTTTCCTGCAGGGCACATTCAATTTTTGGAACAGCTGGAGCTGGCTGCACTCTGAAAAAGTGCAAAAGCCTTTTAGCTCACACAACATTCCTAAACATGAATAGTTTACAGTGGGGCTGAACAGGCAGTTCCAGAGCACAGCTGAAGAGCCTCGGTGTAGGAGTGTGCGCTGGATAAGGTCCCAGCGATCTGCTACAAAGTGAAAGCTGTGTGACCATCATAAGTGGAAATATCGACCCCTGGCTTTGTTAGAAAACACAACTTTACTAAACTGAATGCTCCATTTTTCAGTCTAGAGATCAGAACTTGCTCTCACAAAATCAGGGATATGAAAATCTATGTCAGCCAAATGCCTGTTCAGATGATTGAAGCATGGACATGTGAGTATTTTGTGGCAGGAAACATTCCACGATCTTATCAAAGACTCTTACTCTTTGACTGAAGGTCTTGCTGGGGTTTAATGCACAGCCTTCTGCTTATCTTCAGGTCCACTCCCTCAGTCATCCTCAGAACTGAGGGAGTATTTCTTCCCAGCAGTTTAACAACCCTGTCTGGAAGAGAAAGCAGAGGCCAAATTTAACTCAGAGCAGTAGAAAGTGGGAATGCCAGCTTTTCAATGGAAGCATTTGGGGTTTTTTCAACACAAGAGCAAAAAAAGAAAGAAAACCGATAGGCACAAAAGTAATATTAGGCACGAAGTACCAGATTTAGTTGTAACAGCGCAGCAAAGGAATCAAAACTTGTCTATAAGCTATGCCTTGGGCTTGCTCATTAACCTTACGTAGAAAAATGTGAATGCAATTAAATTCATTTAGGAAAAAAAGAGAACGCAAGATAACATCCTACCAGCAATTTCTAAAACACATTACACATCATAATTTCCAGGAACTCATCTATACAAATGTTTCAGATACACTTTGGATGGTGCTATTTCAAGGACTGCACACCAGCATTCTACCAATCTTGTCACATCCCAAAAGCATTGACAGAGTCAAGGGAAAAGTCAAAAAAGCAGAGTCTTGCAGCACTGAGAGGTAACTACTTTGTACTGCATTAGAAAAGGCTAGGGGACCTTATATATGAAAACATACTTTAAAGAAGGCGCTTCTAATGCGTTAATTAATAAAATGAAAAAATTCTGGAAAAAACCCCCAACCAACCAAGCAAACTAACTCTGAAAGGCAAAAAGAGCACTTCTAAAAATATAACATGAGTTCTTTTTTCCCTTCAACATGCTGTCTGAAGGTGTCTCTCCTAAGGCCCTTTACTTTCGAGGTATAATACACTCCCGCTCTAAAAAACCAGTAATTTACATTTGCAGGAGACGCCCTCCAACGAAACCAGACCCTTTTCAAGCTCTTCAGAGAAAAGTGGGCACAGACGCACTCTTGTCATTGTTTTTAACGCCAGTTCAGACTGGCGGCCCCTCACGCTCGGCTTCACCCCCGCAGCAGCGCCGGCCGGGGCCACCCCGCTCCGGCTCCGGGCCCGGCCCCTCGGGGTCCCGGGGAAGAAGCGAACCGGCGGCAGCCCCGGCCCGGCGCGGCCCCGGTGACTCCCTCCCTCCCTCACTCACCAGCGCGGCCCCACATGGCGCTGCCTCGGCCCTGCTCGGCGCCCTCAATGTCACCGCTGGGCCCCGCCCCGGGCCCGCGATTGGAGGGAGCCGCGCCGCGGGACGCTCGGGGCCGCCAGAGCCGGGACCGCCTCCGGTGGGGGCGGCCTGGGCTCTCCCAGCGGCTGAAAGAGGCGAAGGGGCTGCAAGGCCGCTGCCGGTGGAGATGCTCGGCCGGGGGCCGCTGCGCCAGGGGCCGCGCTCCGGCGGGTCCCGCC
>VZTH01004617.1:165121-271032 GCA_013397815.1 Aleadryas rufinucha
AAGGGAGCAGGGTCCGGCCTTGCCCCGCTCCCCTTCCCTCGTCTCTCCGGCAGGAACGGGGCCGGGCTTCTCCCCTTTCCCACAGGTCCCTTTCCCGGGACGGAGCGCTCGCGGCGCGGGAGCCCCCGCGGGCGGCGGGAGCTCCGTGGGTGCCTCCGCGGTGTTTAACGGAGCGTGAAGTGCCACTCGTGTCCTCAGCGGTGCGAGCAGGGCCCAGGCTGGCGGGGCGGTGAGAACCGGCCTGATTCTCGAACACAGAATCCCAGAATATCCTGAGTAGCAAGGGACCCTCAGGAATCACCGAATCCAGCTCCTGACCCGGCACAGGACACCCCAAGGGTCACACCCTGTGCCTGAGAGCGTTGTCCAAAGACATCTTGAACTCCGTCAGGCTTGGTGCTGTGACCACTTCCCTGAGGAGCCTGTTCCAGTCCTCTACCACTCTCTGTGTGAAAAACTTTTTCCTAAGATCCAACCTAAACCTCCCCCAGCTCAGCTTCATGCCCCCCGGAATGGTGGGGGGTTTTATTTAAAGTTTGCAGTTTTGGTGCAGGTTGTGCCCAGTTTCCCATCTGGAAGTGGGGATGGGGACTTGGGCAGAGGCTCTTCAGCCTGTCCATGCTGCCTGCAGGGCCAGGGGACTTCAGGGGGCATCGGTGACTCACCCCTGCTCTGGCCTTTTGCTGCCAGGGAAACTCCATGGTTTGCAGCACATACTCCTGCATGTGGGATTGTTCCTTTGGTGTGTTTCTACTCCTTGTAAGGAATCCTGTTTAGTTTCTATTAAAACGCTTAACTATGCAAATTTTTTTGTAGTAGGCTTTTCTCATATATATAACCAAGTCTCTCTCTCTCTGTTTTTTAATACAGGAGCTGCTCAGGGTGATGAGGACGATTGATGATAGAATTGTCCACGAATTAAACACTACGATTCCAACAGCTTCCTTTGTGGGGAAAGTTGATCCTGGCCAGACATGTAAAGAGCTGTACCAGTCTGTGAGTGCACATGCTTTCCACTTCCAGCTCTCTTCCTGTGGCTTTCTCATGTGCAGTGGCCAGTAAAGCATTCTCAGTGTCTGAGGAAAACTGCCTTGGTAGATTCTGCTTTGTGTATTCCTAACTGTCCTGCTCGACATCTCCACGCACCCGTGTGTGTAACGACTGCTTCAGTTTAAAACCGTGCAGGGAAATTCTTTGTTCTGCAATAGTGATCCTTTGAGGATCTTTTAAAAAGGGTGCTCGCTTTTCCTATTGCTCTGCAAGACTCCTTCTCATGTTTACCTTTGACTTTTGATTGACTTGGTAAGAGCAAGAATGACAGAATAGTCTGAGTTGGGAGTAGCTGCTGTTCAAAGCAGTCGTTTCCTACATAGGGATTATGAATTCAGAGGGATTTCTATAGGCACAGCAATACCATGACTTTAGAAAGTGTCTCTTTTAATTTGTAACTTGGAGGTTTTTATTCCCTGATGAGTCACTATGACTTTCTTTCTCTCCCCACTTAGTTGATGGATGCTCACACCAATAGAGAAAGAATCATCAAAAACTGCATCTCTCAGACTTCCGCTGTAGTGAAAACTCTCAAAGAAGAGAGGGAAAAGGCCCATGAAGATGCAGCATTATTAAAGCAACTCAGGAAAGAGCAGACAAAGGTGAGTGGTGGAGCCTTTGAGAGATCAATTATTGAGGAAGAAGAGGGTGTCTTTCCCAAATGGAAAGACCAGTGTGATAGAGAGAACCCAAAGTGGATCCTGAGTCAAGCAGTCTTTTCAAGGTTCTTGTTGGCTCTTGTTGGGTCTTGTGAGAACTATTTTCCCAAGGCCTCAAGGCAGAGAGCTGCTTTTATCCTGCAAGCAGAGCATTTTCTGAGATTCTTTTACACAAATGCCATAGAAAAACACATATTCTTCCCCATGGTGGATTCTAACCTTCACTGACTGACACCACTGAGGCACAGCTTAACTTTTCCTGTCCTCTACACGATGCTCCCAGGCAACCTTGAATTCCACTTACACAACTTTTTTGCTGTTTGGTATTCCTTGGATTAATATTTGGAGTACCTTGTGATGGTGTGAGAGAGACTTCTGGGTTTGCATACGGAATTCTAATGTGCAAATGCCTTCTCAATCTTCTGGCCTCTGGGTGGAAAGTGTTCTTTACCAGAGGTGGCCAGAGGTGATTGAGTATCAGAAGTGGAGAAAGGAACCCCACTGAAGTTCTCGCTGCAATTCCAGGGCTCCCTTTGTAAGGAAAAGGATACTGAGAGAACCATGTGGCAGACGAGTGGTTTTATTCTTAAAGCCTCACTTATTGAACTACTAACAAACATGGATATTAGTTTGGAAAGCTAGAATGGTAGCTTAGTATTTTCTACAAATTTTGTTAGCAGAGCCAATTCTTTAAATCATTTAGTTACTGAGCCCAAAACTTCTCACTGAAAGCACTGGGAGGATCACAATCATAGTGTTTAATGATCGGAGGTTGCTTCAAATGTTAAAAGCAATCCATGATTTAGAAACATCTCAGAAATTTTTTATGAGATCACCTCAGATTTGTACTTGGACTTTATGACGTGTGATTCCCCCTGCTTTTTTTTTTTTTGGCTCTCCATGAGAGTTGTGTTTTTTCTACAAGTCAGAAAAGCTATCTTGACAGAACATATCCTAGTTTTAAGACTGAGCATTTCAAATATCTATTCACTTGATTGCAATACAGATATCTTTTCCCTTGTTATATGTGTTTTTCTCACCCTGCTTATTGTACAAATTGGAGGACTTTATGCAAAGTTATTACTTCTGGGGCATTGAATGGGAAAACTTGGAGTAGTAGTTTCTTTGAACTGCTAAAGATCCTCTGAGTGTTTATGTTGTAGAGACTTATCCTGGTCGTGCAGTCACTCTGTGGATGGTGGATTGTTATTTCAAACAGTTTGAAGTCCTGTTGAGTTGGGGAAAGTCCATCCAACAACTGTAGCAACTCTGTGTGCCTGGATACCTTACTTGGAAGGTTTTTAGTGGGATTGCTGTCTTGGCTTGCACTTGTTCACCAGGCCTCTAATTGGAACCATGTATTGAAGATGGATAAACTCTGACTCTTAGTCTGTTGTGTTAAAGAGTCCAACAAGAATACATCCTAAATATGGGAAAAAATGGCAGATGATTCTTCTATCTCCTACTATTCCTTCAGGGCCAAATTACCTAACACAACTGTCACACCTGCCCCTCAGGGTTTCTAATAGGTGTGAAACAAAGAGATTCTTACCCTTCTCATGGGTCGAGTGAGCGCTCAAGAACTGTGTATTGTGGTAGTTCTTGCCAGAGCTTTTGCATCTGTGTAGAGCTGATTTGTCCTGCAGTGATGACATAAAATATTAACTGGTTCAGACAGCACAAACAACACATGATCAGACTGCAGACCCTTTTTGGTCAGTGCACCGAGTAGATGGCAAATGAAGCAGGGGGGGTCTGTTCATAACCTTAGTTTTAAATCCAGAATCCCAGCTGGATTCCTAGCTTTGCTGCCAGCTCCATATATGACTCTAATAATGCAAGAGTGGCAACTCAAAGCTGCAGAGCTAACCCCAGCCCTGGCATTCCCTATGCTGAGTGCTTGAATTAGGTGCAGTTATTTATGCCTGTGAGGCCATCAATGTTAATCAATTAATTGCTAGCAAATCTTGATGGGCAGTAATTAGGAATAGAACATGAGTAACCGGGATCTCCTGCCAAGCTTGCTTTGCCAGTCTGCCCTCACTGTGCCCTTGCAGACTTGTGTGTGCCCTGAGCACTGGCTGACTGGAAGGGCCAGGCTCCCAGGGTGATTACGCATTGTGCCCTTTGGTTTGCACCATCAGAGGACGTGTGCACCTGGTGCTGGGGTTGTGAGCTGGAAAGTTGCAATGGTAGTAAATACTGAAGGCTGCAGGGAGACCTGTTTGACAATAACCTCTTTATCTGTTACTTTCTGCAGTTGAAATTGATGCAGTCGGAACTCAATGTTGAAGAAGTGGTAAACGACAGAAGCTGGAAGGTACTCAGTCATTTAACAGTGATGATGTTCTGTCCCAGCAGACAGTCCTGCAATGCCGGTGTGGGACTGGTGCCTTATGAAGCAGCTTAACTAGAAATAGATGAGGGCATTGCTGGGGGAAATGCTTCAAGTCAGTAATTTTCCCAGTTCTGGATGCAGAGAGCAAAACTTTTCAGTTGCAATGCCAAGAGAAGAAAAGCATCTGATTTTGGGGGGAGGAAGGACAGCGGATTATTCTCCATGTCCCTTTCTCCCCCTTGCCCAGTGGCTGAGTACTTTGTAGGCTTTTCTGTGGTGACTTCTCTGAAAAGCTTTGCTGAGCATCAGAGAGATGGGTCTTTCACATTTGCCTGTATCTGGTGCTGATCACAACTCTGAGCAGAGCCCAGGGGAGGGTACGGCTGTAGAAGCTGAACCTTTTCCTGACGGAGTTTCTTCAGGCCTGAACCGACACTCCCTGGTGCAAAGGGCAGCCTTGCCGTTGCTCTCCTGTGTCAGCAGAGGGTGCAGATCACCCTCTGGAGTGATAGCCCGAGAGTCTCTCTGGTGATTTTAACACTGAGCTTAAATTCTGAGGTGGCTGTATTGTGTCACTGCAGCATTTCACATCTGGCATCCTTTTCTGGTTTGGTGTAGCTTTTCAGAGCTTTCAATACTGCAGAGAGAACCTCTTTCCCTCACTAAATGCAAAAAGAAATTTTGCAAATAGCTAGTACTAGCTACACCTTCCTTTTTAATCCCGACTTCATGTTAGTCCTCTAGATTGTACCAGTGTAAAACCAATACAGATTTAAGTCTCGTGTGTTCTTCAGTAGCCTCAGTGCAGGCTGATGAAATGAGCATTTACACAGTTTTTCATATATACTTTGCTTTTAGTACACCTCTGTACTGTCCCAAAAAGCTAAGCATGCATTTCAGCTTAATTAAATTTAAACCAGCTCAGATCTGACTAAGCAATTCCACAGCCTTAACAACAACACGCTGCAGGTCACCACAGGCAAGTATTTTTTGGCGACTCTGCTATAGGGGAACAGCCCCCACCCTAATTTTCATTCTGAAGCACCAAATTTAGTACTGATCTCAGAAGTTTCTTGTAGCTGCATTAAGCTGTTACTGGTGACAGAACTGTCTAATCTTTCCTGAAGATGGAGAGTTTATAAACAGTGAGGTATGCATAATGCAGGGTACTTTAGCCTGCTAGTGTATTCCTCAGCCAGTGTTCAGAGTGGGGCTTGAAGACATAAATATTTCTGGGTTTTATCTCCAGCTCTGCTATACTGTGCTCTGAATATACACATAAATGTCTCCTTTAGCTGCCTGTAAAAATGCCACTGATGGAATTAGAACCAGCCGTGGTTGCAGGCTGAATGCAATTTGTTACATGGAAGTGATTATTGGTGTGCAGGCTGGTGTCTTGCTCTCATAAACTTCTGGTTGGGAAGTACACTTGTGTATTTCTGTTAACCCTAAAAAACTGAAAACTGATTGGAAAAATCTGATTAGGAAACAGTTTTTTAAACACTGGCTGACTATAATAATAGTGGCATACAGAAGGATGCTACTTTATAGAAATGCATGCAGTGGAATTTGGATGATACGAAACAAGGAATTGACTTTCAAACAAGACACTTGCATTAGTCTCTGTCCAGCACCTCCACATTGGAGTTTATTGCTGGAGTGGTTTATACAAATATGTAAAAGCCAGCAAAATCAAACTTCTGCATAGTAATGTGAATGTTAAGGTTTCTCAGCCATTGCTTTTCCTGAAAAATGTCTGACAAATGAGAATAGCACTTCAAAGGTAGACCAATGGATTAAAGTGGCCTGAGTAACCTGAGATCTGTGATTCAATGATCCTAAAAGTAGGAGGCAGTGTTAGTAAGACTGCAGTGTTGATCTTCCTTCCATAGGTTGTGGAGTTACTGTTAAAGACACTTTAGAAGTTTGCATGATAGCAAGCAAGCTGGTGTGTTGTTTGATGCTAGAGACCCTTGCAGTGCTTTAGAGAGTATTTCCCGCACCCTTTTAGACACATATGCCATTAAAATGTCATTAACAGACAATGGACAAAAAATGGTGCAATTTGTTTAGTATTAAAAGGTCTCTGAATTGGAACCCTCTGTCGCTTTTAATTTCTACAGTTTCCTCCTATCACTGATCTCAAACCTTTACCTTGTCTGAACTCTTCCTGAGGTGTCTATTCCATGTGGTAACATAATGGCAGCACAATTTCTATGTGTGAAAGAAACTATATCACAGCTTTTGTTTTCTGCAGTATGAAGCAGTTTGTAATACATGTCTGTTTCTTAAAATAAATTAAATTTGAAAGGAAGTTGAAAATTACTCCAAAATTGTTGAGAACCAATGCTGTAACTAATGTGTGCTCCAAGCTTCACTTTTGCTGAAGTTGCCATAGGTTCTGAACTGTGAATAAGAAGCTCAGCTGTAGAAGATTCTAGGAAGATAGAGTTTGAAATAGTGTATTTATATAAAGTGTTGGATAACTTCCCCAAAATTACAAGTCCACTCAACTTTGCACATAAAGCTAGTGGGAGAGTTCACAAAACTTCATACCCTGATGATAACAGGCACTTGGGTCTGCCAAATCCCTGGACAGCTTGGCAAAATATGCTCTTGTGGGAATGCTGGTGGGACAACCAACACCTGCCAGAGCCTCAGCTTGGTGTTGGGTGGTGCTTGTGTCACTTTCAGGACTTGTGCCAGACGAGTTTGGATAAAAACTGATAAATAACTAAATGGCTTGTGAAGAGCACCTGCAACCTTGGTGGGAGCCTGCGTGTTTTGCTTTGGATTCAGACTGCCTTACTTTAAATAGTCACGTTTATTGGCCCTCCTTAGGGCAGGCCGGCAGCAGTTCAAGCTAAATATATGCAACCCTCAGTATCCAGTTCTGTAGGCTAAATTTTACCCAGAGAAAGTGCCAGAGGTGAGTGAGGCAGGAGTGGTGTGCCCTTTGCAGGGAGTGCTGGCAGCATTGGCAGAGGCAGGCAGATCACTGGAAGTGTGCATGTGGCTTCCAGGAGCCCTTGCCCCTCTTCTTGGCTGTCATGACAATGTAAAATGTGCCTGCTCAGGAAAGACAGGAATACAGCACCCAAATTTGAATGCCAGAGTGAACCTAACAGAACACAACCATTCGGGAGCATTCCACTGATTATTTCCCTCCCTTTTAAAAACAAAAAGGCATCAGCATTTTTGATGATAACAGGCTGCCAGGATTAAAAGTCTGCATTATCTGAGGGAGAACACTTAGTGCTGTGCAGTCTCCCAGCATCAGGCTGCAAAACTCTGGATTTACTAAAGCCAGGAGAGAAGGTGAATGGAGATGGATGTCTTGGTAAGTGCCATTTATTGGTACCTCAGAGCTGGCCAGCTTGAGATGGGTGCTACATGAAGAGATAGTTGCCTGAACTGTCTGTGAAGTTCTGCTCATTTCCTGGATGGGGCTGATTCACTTTTGCTCTTCTGTTTTGGTGTCTCAGGTATTTAATGAGCGGTGCCGAATTCACTACAAGCCTCCGAAGAGTCAATGATGATGTGGGGTATTTTCCATCAAGGTGGTCCATAACTGTGAGAGCCAAACTGGAAAGAGACCTTGGGTGAGCTGAATTGGGACCCTCCAGAACCAGTAGAACCCAGTCTTTTGTTTTGGACCTACTTAGCTGAATTCTCAAGCTTGAAATGATTCTCCTGTAATTAAGAGAAAACAACTCATCTTTTGTACAAAATATGTGAACAAATGAGTTTTATAGTATTAAAACAATTTTGAAATGGAATGCAAAACTGGCATCTTTCTTGAACTTCCACAGCTTCAGTGATCTCAGAGGGGAAGAAACAGTAAAACCCATCCTGAGCAGGGAGGACAAGGCTCTCCCTGAGCTGCTGCCTGCTAAAATATCAGTGAACATGGTCTTTTTGTGGAAATAATCTGCTTCAGCCTGAAAGGAAATAAAAATTGCAGACTGATCAGCAAGTGTAGTAAGTTCAGCATCTCTGAAAGTGAGAAGTTAACAGCCTCGTTCTGAACTGCTCAACACAAGCAGCAATGGCCCAGAGTTGTGAGTGGATACAGGTTTGCCATTGCTCCTGCAATGCTGACAGGCAGCATCTGTTGCTTACTCTCTTCTTGTCTGTGTTACCAAGTTCTGGAGTTTTCCTTTATATAGGGAGTGTGGTGTTGACTAAAAACACTTTGGGTTGGAGCTGAAGATGTGTCTCATTTGGGAATGAGACTGTCCAGGGGCCCTTTTTTGTCCCTCCCTCTCAACCTTTAAGATTAGTCGTAAAGGTGAATTGTGTTTGAGCTGAGCAAACAGCTGTGCATACCTGATCCTGTTCATCCTGGCCATGGTGTTGTGTTTAGAAAGCTTTAATGCAGCACCCCTGCAGTAACACAGCATTTAAAGGCAGATAAGTAGGAGGAAAGCTGAATTGCTGTAATTACACCTGTATATTTTATTTTTTATTTTGTATTTATCTCAGATTGGCTGACAGTCAAGTGACAAGGGCTGCGTGGTTGTCAGCTGGTTTTATTACTTAGCAATACAATTTTAAGAACCAGTGAACTTAAACAGAGCCCTAAAAATACAGGCTGTCTTGCAAACACTTTGGAATTCAGCAACAGCAATGAAATTACTGGATATACTTTCACATTCCTAAAGCTTTGCATATATAGGGAGTGGGAAATAAATGGAGGAATGTACCTGTGTTACTGAGAGCTGGCAGAGATCTGTGCAGCAGCATCTGTTTTATAGTTGTTTGTGCAGTAGAGACTCAATCTGCTTGGAGGCCTTTTATTTTTAGGCACCAGGGTCATTTCGTCTCACCTTTTTTTGAGAATGACACAGAAATATATTTTAAGTCTTTGAGAATGTAAATCCTAATGTTCAAACTTCATTTTTTTCCCCTTTTTTTCCTCACGGTACTGCAACTGCTTTATGCCGAACTTTACTTGAGTTGGAGCACTCATTCTTGGAGATTTCTCATTGTTTTTCTGCAACTCTGAAAGCAGAAAATGTGTTTGTTCTTCAACTGTTAAATTCTTATAATTGTTTACCATCAAAGTGTAAATCAAATACTGCTCAGAACTCTGGGCTGAATTGGCACTAATGTAATTTCCACAGGAGATGATAGTCAATTAATGAGATATTGAGAACAGTCACTTTTGATTTCAAAGTTGGTACTTTAATATTGATCTCTAGTATAGGTGTCTAAAATACGTGTTCTCTCCAGGGTTTGGATCAACTGCAAGAGCAAATTCTCCTTTTAAGCCAGTTGCATGATAGAAACTTCTACAAGTGTGTATAGACTTGGATTGACAGTCTTGAAATATAATCTTTTATTTCTGTATAAACTAGAGACTGTATTGAGAATTAATCATTATCTTTCTTTATCCATCCAGATGTTTGTTCAGCTGTTGTGGAAAGCTTCTTCATTTAAGCAGATGCTGTGATAAATGACCTGTGAAATGGATGTGATACACAGATGTTTGGGGTTTTTTTTGCATTTGTTATCAGGAAACTGTTTAAAAAACCCAAACCTCACAACCCCAAAAAATCAGCCCAACATAGAATTATTTTCAGTTTGAATATAAGGCCAAACAAGTAGTCCTATACAAACCTGAGTATGAAAAACTGATACCATGAGAAGACTCCTAAATCCCCAAGATCCCTTCTTTGGGTGTTTGCAGCTGGCATACAGAGGGTTGCCCTGAGAAGTTGAATTGCTGTATTTAGTTTGCTCTGAGCACAGAGGGCTGTCTCTTAGAGTAGTCCATGGCAAATCAGGTAGCTCAGAGGCTGTTTGAATGTTGCTGTTGAGCTCAATGGAACACGAAGGTGAGTAAATGGAATTGCACGCCACACTTTGGTGCTCGGGGCAGGAGAACGCGGCTCTGCTCTTTCCCGAGTGCCTCAGAACTGCGTGTGGAGTGGGATGTTCTGTGATGTGTGCAAATGGCATTGGTGTGAGCTGTGTGCCACCCTGAACACAGGCAGGTAAATACTCTGTGTCTAGGGACGCCTGAGGATTCCACGATCCTGCTTAGTCGGGGATTGAACCTTGCTTAAACATTACCGTCAAGCTAGTTATAAAATTACTGGGCTATTTGCTGTCATATGGGGGGTCAAATAGTGGACCCTACAAATAGCAAGATTTCATCCTTTCCCTGGTTTTAACTTCTATTTCTGCAAGTAAAGGCACATGAGCACAACTGATGGCCCTGTCCAGGCTACTGTGGGTGTCCTGCCTCCTCTACTGGGGCTTTCCCATTGCTTGCAAGTGGTGAATAGAGGTGGGCAGATCCTGCTTGCTTGGAAAGTCTTCTCAAACTTGTGCATTTTTCCTTCTGTTAAATAGAAAGAGGTGTTCTTTTTCTGGCACTCAGTGCTGTTGTCTTCTGCAGCCTGTAGGCATGAAAGACTGATGAAACAGGTAATTTCTTTATAGAACATTTTTAACAGTAGAATTCAGTTGTCTTGAAGCAGACTGAGAAGAAGAGGCTCAGCATAGGTTGGGCTATGGTAACTTTGTGCTGCTGAAGGTCAGGTTTCTCTTGATCCTTATTCATATATGACGTCAGAAATCTTTTGAAATCAGGGTGTGTAGCAGGAGGAGAAACCCTTTTTGCAGTCCAGCACTTTGAAAATCAAGGGTGTTGTTCCTGTGATGATGAAAACAGATCTTCAGCTGATACATGGAGGGCTGCTTTCCTCTAGAAGCTCTTTAAAGACATTCAGACCATGTGTCATGTCCAGTCACAATTACGTGTCTTGTCATGGTGAAACCAGAAGACTGACCTTGCTGACTCAGCTTTCACAATCATTTCTACAGAGCTGACTTCATTCCTGGTTTAAAAATGACTTGAAAACACATAACCCTGAGGTTTGGATTTTGGTGTTTTTTTTTTTTTTTTTTTTTTTTTTTTTTTTTTTTTTTTTTTTTTGTTGAGGGTTGTTTTTTTAAAAAAAATTTTAATATTTTATTTTGTTTGCTTTGTTTTGTTACTCTGCTGGTGTTTTTATCAGCTATAGCTTGTACCTCTTAAAACTGCTTAAACAGCGCCAGGGAGTAGTGGCCTGCAAGCTGTAAAGATCTGTTCCTTCTGTGTTGGAATAGTACATGGTGCAACATGTTACTCAGCTTCAAAGCTGTACAGAATGCCAGCGGTGGTGTCCCAGCAGAGATTCTCCAAGATAACAGCAGTGCAGTGAGGTGAGGGGAAGCTGCCATCTGTGCCAATGGAGAGTGTAGGCTGGCCTGGTACGTGATACCAGCCTCGTCTCAAACGCTACAGGGGGGACACACCAGCTTATCAATGTTGTGCAAGAGATGAGGTGGGGGTGGCTGTTCTTTTCATGGCAGTGTTCCAACTCCTGGTTCATTACATCCAAAACATAGTGTAGAGAGGGGTGGAGGTGGGGGTTGCCCAAGATAAGGTTGATCAATTGCCACTGATCATCTTTGATCACAGGTTTGTGAAAGGTCAGCAATTCAAAGTGGTTTGATGAGATACTTGTGCAGGATGAGCACTGCATCCCACTCTTAGAAATATCACTGGATTTTGGGACAATCAGCACTGCTGTGGAAAGGAAACAGTCTGATTTGCCTCTGTTAACTTGAGCATCAACTTGCTGACAATTAATGTTGATTTTCCTTCCCTTCCGCACAACTCTGTGCATTTTGGGGAAAAAAAAGTTGTTATGCTTTAAAGTCAAAACCCAGCAAACCCAAAAATATGGAGTCTGGTGAATGATTTCCACATGTTAACATCTTTAGTTTCACACCTAGAGTCTTTCCAAGATTATAAATGAACGCTCCTAGACTTTGTGTTCAGTGTATTTATTGCTAGACAGAATCAAGAGTTCTCCAGGAGTGTACTGCTGCCCTGGGGATCTTAACATCCCTTCCCAAGGAAGTTGGGATCTGTGTCCTGGTGAGTGGTATAAAATACCCTGTTTTACCACTGGTGCTGTGTGGTTGTTGGATTCTCTGACTTCTGGCATCAGTAAGGTGAGCTGGCTCTTCCAGTTCCTTATCTGTCCTGGGGTGTGAATAAGGCACAAGTGGTGGAACACGTGTGGAATGATCAGCATTTATTTGAGTGAATCAGCAGGGTCTTGGGCAAAAGAAGGTTTGAGTTGTCATCAGCTCCACGAAGAGGAGGAACTCCTCATCTGAAGAGGAGGAGTTGGTAAAAGTGGCAGAATTCCAGTTTTAACAGCTGCCTCTCCCTTTATTCCTGGGAACTGGAAGGATTTTTCTCTTTGTTCACAAAAATGTTTTCTCAGGACAACTGTTTTTCCTCAAATGCTTTTTGTCCACTTCCATAGCACTGGTGCTCAAAACTCTGCAGTATCTTTTTCAGTAACATGCTGTAACACTCATCAATACTGTTGAGTGTAGGGCCCCTACAGCCCCAGTTTCTCAATTTCAGGGGCTTTGTACCAAAACTAGGGCTTGGAGTCAGATCTGGAGTACTTTTTTACAGTGTGTTGCATCACTTGTTATCTGTGAGGAGGAGGGTCAGTAGTATGGGTAGGACACAGATAAGTTTGTTGCTATGGCCGTAAACCCACCTGTTTCTAGCAAATTCCCTCATGCTGATCCCAGCAGAAATGCCCATTGCCTGTGTGCAGCACATATTCTCATTTCGCCTGCTCTCATGTACCCACCCCTAGAGACTAAAAAGTGTCTGGTCTGTTGCTGCTTCTCTGGTCCTCGCTCTGGAACAATACTCCTTGTATTTGCTGGAGAGGAGGATGTCAGGAATACCGACAGGGAGTAACGTTTTCTGTGGTCTTGAAGTGTTAGTTCTCCCTTACCAGGGAGGGCTGCTAGCAGTTGTTAGCCTTCCCCCAGTAGGTTTTGAGCTTTGTATAGTCACATTCACGAATGTGACTGTGCCATGTGACTGTAACTGCAGAATGAACACTTCTGACTATATGTTCTCATGTTATGTGTTTCAGCAGTGTACCTTGAAATTAGGACAGCTTTTGTGTACACACTAATCTTCTCGTGAGGGGGATTGTACTTTGTCTTCCAGGAAATTTGCACTGGAGTTAAAAAGTAGATTTTATTGCATATTCTGTTGCTACTATGATTGCCTGAATGCACCTCTCGGTTTGATGGGAAAGAAGGAGAAATACCTTATTTGCAGTACTTACCTGAATCTGGGATTGATTTTTTTTCTACTTCTGGTGCTGGTGTTTACCTTGGCACCTTTCTGGTCAGGCAGAGGGAAGTCAAGTCACTGAATGTAAGATGCCATCTGCTCCCATTTCCCCACTTAGAAGGATATTGAGACAATACAATTTCAAGTTGAATAGGACCTGTGCTAAGGAAAGAACTGCATCCTTTCCTCTGATCAGGAAAATTGTTGGGAAATACTGGGTGTGTCTTTGATCTGTTTCCCAAGAGCTCAACCTAGTCATCTGCACATGGGTGGAAAGGCAAGAGGTTCCAGTTGCAGCCCAAACCAACTCTCTTTAAGATGGGGGTGACTGGAGGCTGATGTTTGCTTTTCTTTTTGATGTGAAGACCATAAACACTTCTTTAAGTGCTTTTTACATTTATTATTAATATTGCCAGTGCTTTACATTGCCTTTCTCCCTTCTTTTTCCCATTTGTCTCGTTCTCCAGTTCAGTAATGGTAGGCTCCACGTGTTGCAGGTCACATGATTCCATGACACATGTGTGTGTATATATGTGAGATGCCTGGGGACTCTGCTCAGACTGCACTGAACTTCCCTCTTCAGAGCCACCTGTCACTTCAGAGAAGTCACCTGCCACTATGATGCCCGGGGGCTTATCTGATACCATGCCTGCTACTCCAGAAATTCAGCAGATTGCTGACCAGGTGAGTTGCACCCTGTCTGTAGATTAAGTTACTTGTGTGCAAAGAGGTCATTCCTGAAGCTTGTGTAAAGCCTGGGAGACTGAGCCGGGATTTAAACTGAAGAAGCTCATGCTGAAAGTGGGAATCCCCTTGACTGGCAGTGTTTTCTCAGCATTCTGTGTAGGCAGTGCCCTGGTAAGACTGAGACAAACCACTTCTCTGTCTCCTCTGTCCATGGCCAGGCATGGTACTGGCTACCTTCAGTTAATGTCCACGTGAAGTTCAAAGCCCAGCTGTGCTATGCCAGCACTGAGATCACCTGTTTGAAATGAGAGGTGGCATACTGGAAGGGAAAAGCTTGTACCTGGTAGAATTAATTCCTTGGTGAAGGACTGCGTAGGACAAACCACATGCAAGTATGCAGCAAAGAATTATATATGCAGGACAAAGCTATTTTTAAATTGTGTGTTGCCTGCTGGCATGCAGTGTTTTTCTAGAGTCACAGCTGTGATGCAGGGGCTGCTGGTGGGGCAAGGTGAGCTTGGTACAAGGCAGGCCAGCGAGTGAGCCCAGTTGCCAGGTTACAGGCAGTGGTCCTGGAGCAGCTGTGTGAGCAGCACCTCTGCAGATCCTCTAATGCCCTGCAGTGCACCTGCTCTTTTTAAAGAAAGTATAAAGTGCATCCTGAGGAATGAAAGGGGAACAACATGGCATGGGAAAACTCCCATCTTATGCTCGCACCCACCCAATCCTCTTCACCCTTCTGGCTCTGAGAGATGAGCTCTCCTCCTTTTGGCAGTTGCACTCATGTGCTCTTTGAGGAAACAAAAAAAGGAAGTAGTGGGGCTGAATGCATTGGCCAATACCACTGCACACTCTCTATACCTGGTGTGCAGGGCTCCCAGCTCTCTCCTTTGCTGTGCCACCGAGGACAGAGTTTGCACCAGCATCCTTCCACGTCTCCTGCGATCCTGCAGGCTGAGATCAGGCAGCCCAGTACTGTGACAGGGTTCTTTTCCGTAGTCCACAGGTAGAGGGGATAACGTTTAACATCCAGTTTACTGATTTGCAGAGATTCCATGTTACCCGCGGCTTCTGGTTTAGCAGAGTGATACAAATATACTGGTAACTTGATACAGGTCTAAGTTACTCTTAGCAAAATGTAGCGACTGCAATCCCAGGTCCCTGAGGACACCAGTGTGTTCTGCACTTTTGGTCTACGCTCCATGTCACAACACCGGCCAGCCTCAGCCACTGGGAAAGGGGATGTGGGTTTAAGTCAGCTCTAGCCAGCTGTTTTCAAAATTCTTTTGTCCACTGTTTAGTTTTTATACTCAGGGTTGGACAGAGCCATGTGTTCACTCCCCTCGTGCTGGTCTGGCTAACTCAGGGGTGTGTTCGCTTTCTTTTAATGAACTCAGGGAGTTCCACCACTACATGATCCCCTCGACTGACAGAGCTATTTATCAAAAACACCCTGTGGTCAACCTTTTTGTTGAGATAAAGTCAGCTTATTTGCAAAAGCTGTGATCAGTCACACCCTGCATTATTCCCTGAGTTTTGTGGGTGGCACATCCTCCTTAGCTCCTCTGAGCCTTCTTCCATTGTAGGGCTTTATTGGTCAGTCACAGCTGAGGTCACCAGAGTGGGGGACACGTACATGGGGGAAGGGCTGGAGTTTGGGGTAACAGGTTAATCAGAGGAGAGATGATTTACTGTAGACCAGAAAGAGAAATGGATGATCTACAATTGTTTGGGGGACACCGACTGAATTACTTGGGAGCAGTATCACTATTCCTTCTATGCTGGTGGGAATGTTTGAAGGAGCAGCACTTGCAGAGATCAGAAATTCCCTTTTACCTATGGAGGGGAGACCCTAGCGAGTGACTTGTAGCACCTTTGTAAATTTGCCATTCTTGTTTCCTCATGTTTAAGATGGGGCCAGCTGAGGGCTGTGAAATTTAATTGATGAGTCTGTGAAATGCCTCAAGCACCTATGCCAGATACTGAGCTTCGTTTTCAATGCTGGGCTGTGTTGTTTATGGGTGATCAGAAGTCTTGCAGTGTGTATTAGAGGTGAAGCCACAGCACGTGGGTGTCAGTGAGCAAACAGGCACTAAAAAATGTGAATGCTGGTTTCAGGCAGTGCTAATACTCCCAGACTTATTGCTCCCAGGGCAAATATGGAATCTGAAATGTGCATGGTACAGAGTTTCTGTTTGATTCCAGAAAAGGACTGATCCTAATTTTAGTGTTCTTTTGTTCTCAGTAGCTTCAGAAGAATGAAAACAGATTGTTCTTTGCTCTTTATTTTCTGCAAGGTGAAATTTCTGCCCTGTGCTGAGAGGGGGAGAGAGAACTCTTCCTGGTCCTCTCCCCCCTTGCAGAGGCTTTGGTATAGTTCTCTAAGGAAAATATTCTTATGGAAACCTTATGTTGGGGAAATTCTGCTATGCTTCCAGCATAAGTGTCACCCTTTCCTGAAGCAATTCTGTGGGATTTTATGCTCTGCTGAGCAGAGAAGCAGTTCCTATGATTCCAGTGAAGTTGTGAAGAGCATCTGCAGAGCTTGGGATGCTCAAGGTCTGTCTGCTCTTGGGATTACATAATTATTTATTTACACCTGTGCCTTGTCTCTAGCCATCATTAGTGAGCTGGGGAATGTTATTTATTTGGTTTCCTTGTTTTACAGCTGTTGCCCAAAACTGAGGAATGTTTTGGGTTTAGGGTGCTGTTAGATAAGAGCTTAGGAATGTTATGTTTTTTCATCTGAGGATTAAGGAGCTGATTGCCTGCTTGATTTTACTGAAGGCTCAGTCTGTAAATAACAAATGGGGAACATAGTGGCCAGAGGAGAGAGAGCAAAACTGGAGAGAAGTGGCTTTGTTTTGTTTTGTTCTGAGAAAGGAATATGATGTACCAAAATTGCCACTTAGGAGCATTCTAGGAGGCCCCTGCCCCAGTCAGCTGGAAGGGTGTTGGGAATTACAGTTTCCCTGGTTTGCCAGAATAAACAGCTCTTCAGTTGAAAGCATAGTTGTTGGTTTCTTGGGATAGAAACCCTGTGGAAGCTGCTCAGCAGAAGAGCAGAGTAAGAGATCATGAGGAAGCTGAATAGGATGATCATTTCTGTCTCTCAGGAAATGATCTGGATATTCCTTGGGTGCTCTCCACGACTTCCTGCTAGGAAGGAATGTCATGGGAGTGGCAGCCAACTGTAGGAGCATGTGCTGAGAAAGCAAATTAATTCTGTGCATTCCTGTGAAACAGGTGGGTGGTGAGAAGCGCTGAGGTGATGCTGGCCCTGCCCAGGGCAGCCTGAGCAGGCTGACACTGACACTGCTCCTCTGCCCAAACTCAGTAATGCATCCGGTCATCAGCATGGGTGTCATGTGCAGAGGGGCACCGCGTCACCCAGCCTAGGAAAGATTGTTTCTGCTTTCTGGGTGGTGGTCCCACAGTGATCATGAAATGAGAGAGTTTCTAATTCTTGAGAAGTAAAGAAGGGCAACAGCAAAACCACTGCCTTGGACTTCTGGAGGGCAGACTTTGGCCTGTTTGGGAGACTGGTTGAGAGAGTCCCTTGGGAGGCAGTTCTGAAGGGCAAAGAGAATCAGGAAGGCTGGTTCAAGAAGGAAATCCTAAAGGTGCAAGAGCAGGGCGTCCCCATGTGCCAAAAGAGAAGACAGTGGGGAAGAAGACTAGACTGGCTGAACAGAGAGTTTTGGCTGGAACTCAGGGTCAAAAACAGAGTTTATGAGCTTTGGAAGATGGGGCAGACAACTCAGGAGGATTACAAAGATGTTGTGAAGTTATGCAGAGAGAAAAGTTAGGTAAAACTCCTATCAGAACTTCAATCTGGCTACTGCCAAAAGATATGACAAAAAGTATTCTTTTTGATGAATACATCAGCAACAAAAAGAGGGCTGAGGAGAATGTCCCATCATTTGCTGGATGTTGGGGAAGTCATTGCCAGAAAAAAATAAAGAAAAGGCTGAGGTACTTAATGCCTCATTAATAGACCAGCTGTCCTCAGGGTACCAGCTCCCTGAGCTGGAAGACAGACAAGGAGCAGAATGAAGCTCCCACAATCCAGCAGGAAAGAGTTAGTGACCTGCTTCTCCACTTAAACATGCATAAGTCTATGGGGCTGGATGGAATCCACCTGAGGGTACTGAGGGAGCTTGAGGAAGAGCTCTCCAAGCCACTGTCCATGATTTACCAGAGGTCCTGGTGAACCAGAGAGGTCTCGTACAACTGGAGTTTGGCTAATGTGATGCCCCTCTAAAAGAATATCTACAAGAATGACAGGAAGGAGGATCCAGGGAACTAGAGACCTGTCAGGCTGAGCTCAAGGCTGGGGAAGGTCATGGAACAGCTCATCCTGAGTGCCATCACATAGCATGTGCAGGGCAACCAGGGATTCAAGCCCAGCCATGATGGGTTCATGCAAGGCAAGTTCATGCAAGGCAGGTTCTGCTTGATCAACCTGATCCCTTTCCATGACAGGGTGACCCACCTAGTGGATGAGGGAAAGGTTGTGGATGTTGTCTCCCTGGACCTTAGTAAAGCCTCTGACACCACTTTCTGCAGCATTCTCTTGAAGAAGCCTGGACAGGTGCACTGCTCACTGGGTGAAAAACTAGCTGGATGGCCGGGCCCAGGAAGAGGTGGAGAATGGAGTTACATCTGGCTGGGCAGAGGTGGTGCACCCAGGGCTCAGCGCTGGGGCCAGTCCTGTTTAGTATCTTTACTGATGATTTGGACGAGGGGTTTGAGGGTGCCCTCAGTCACTTTGCAGACTTTCATTAAGGGAGTATGTTTGAAAGGATGAAAATTGGAGTGGTATATGTGAAAGATATCCCTAAATATCAACCTGCCAGTCATTTTTTCCTTTCTTTTTACAGGTGAAGGCAGAGTTTGAAAGACGGGCAAACATGAACTGTGTTGTCTTTACAGCCATAGAATATAGGAGTCAAGTGGTTGCTGGGATAGTCTACTTTATTAAGGTTTGTATATATTGTAGGAGGGAGTGTTTTGGAATTAAATGATACAGGTGACTTGCAGAGTGGCTTACAGCTAGAAAGAGAAGCAAACATCATAGGAAACTGTCTGATGTGAGTAATAGAAGTGGGGACTACCTCCAAATTCTTATAAAATTCCTGTTTGGCACTACTGTAAGCAGGAATAGAAATATTATAAAACATACCCTGTGCTTATTCAGATGTGACTGGTAAGCTTCTTGGGATCACCCCCTTCAAGCACTACAGATTGCCTTCCCAACTCAAATGATTTAAACAAGTCATAACTGGTGTCCTGTTTCCTTTCAAGACAAAGTAGCGTCTGTGTCCTTCAGTTGTGTTTGTTAGGATGAAATTGAAGTCAGCTTGAGGAACTGATGGAGAGAGAGAGTCAATTTTGTAATGCAGCATCGCTGCTGGTTCTTTGTGTGTTTTCAAAACCCCCTCTCTGCTGCAGAGGAACAATGCGTAATGCTTGATTTGGAGTCCTCTGATGGCACCATTCAGCCTCTACTGGAAGCCCTGACGGATGGATGTGAGCAGCTTTCTGTGAAGTAGCACAGAAGAAATGGCTGGGTGTATTTTGCATCTGAAGGCCAGCAAGCACTGCTGAGCAGCAGGCTGGCCTTCTGGAGCAGAGCAGGCATGGCCTGAAACCCCACGTATGTGTGGACATGTGCCTGGCAGGATATGCTCCTTAGACACGGGAATGGGAAGAATTCTTTTATTAGAGAAATTGGCCTGTAATGTTTGGGGGAGAATAATTCTGCAGAGGTAATTCTGCAGAGAGACACTTCTCATATTTACTTGATCTCAGGAAGGACAGATGCTGCCAAACCTTCTTTTTTCCCCAGGTGCTTCCTTAAAATAACTTTGTTATTTGTGCTCTGTGGGCACCAGGGGATGGTACTGACAGACTACCTATTATGTGGCCAGTCAGAGTCTCACCTACATGAATGATGTTTATCCTTCCCTTGCTCTTGTGAGATGTGCTTTCACTTTGTGGACAAAACACTGAGTAATGAAGAGTAACAATTTGCAGGTACAGACAGAAGTCAGGCCTGGTTAGATTTCTACACTTAGTGCCATCTTATTGCTGACCTAGGTAATGTAAAATACTTGTCTGTTGTCCCTGCTAAGCCTTGTGACCAAACTACTCAGAAATGAAGACTGGTGTGTTATTGAACTTGGAAGAAATCAACTTGTAACACTGAAAATGGATGATTTGTGTCTTCTTTCCCAATTTTACCAGTGACGGAAAACAGTTACGCATTTTAGCATTAACTGGAAGAAGCTCTGCCGCAAGATTCAGTCTTTTGTATTTCTGAATCTTCCACATCACTGATATTTTTCCAGGAGACTTACAGCTGAGATGCAACCAAGACCAAGCATAGTGCCACACTGCAGCCACCAGAAAGCACGCAAAAACCTCTTGGAGCCTAAGGCATTAAAGTTTCCACATACCTCTGAGGGAGACTTTAGTGCCTGTTGTGCTTGGCTCTGTAAGAATGAAATTTTACAGCTTCCTACCAAGTCTTTATGTGATGACTTTTGGGGGTGGGGGGAAAGGTGAATTTCTTTGGAAAAAAGGAACAAAGATATTCTTTCAAGAATGTAAAGAACAGCCTTTTGTTTGAACCCGCTTTGAGCCCATGATCCTCACTTCCTCACTCTTTCGGTTTCTAGGTCCACGTTTCCGGTGATGACTATGTCCACTTAAAGGTGCTTCAGAGTCTTCCTTATGAGAACAAAGGTCCCAGCCTTGAAGGTTTTCAGACTGGCAAAACCAGAGATGACGAACTGGTCTACTTCTGATAGACAAGGAGGTGCAGTGCCTCACCTCTGCAAGTCCTATGGGGGTTCTGCCTGTGACCGTAAATAAAATAAGTTTGGAAAGCTATTGTCCATATTTTCCTCTTGCTGCTGATATACCTGCAGAGGTCTTTCTTGTTATCTTTCATGTCTGTCACAAGATTAAAATAAAGTATTTCTGATTAAGACATAGAATAAACATAAGGTTATCTGGAATATAAAAAAGACTTAAGGAAAAAAAGCTGAGCAAGATAATAACCAATAGTGAAAACCAGTGAAAACACTAAAGCACCACTCAAAGAGGCCATCTCAAGTCAAAGAAATGTTTATTGTTATAAATGCAGAAATGTTTGTCCAGCTTAAGTTCCTTTCCAGGACTTTTCCATAGGACTGAGAACATAAGCAAGCTGGTTTGGTATTTTAAACTCACACACCCTCTACAGGACATTACATGCTACTGCTGCAAGAGGATGAGCATGATTACCAAGGGAATGTTTGTTTCAAACTACTGTAAGCCTCTTTCTCTTCCTTGCAAAATTGCTTCAGCTCGAGTCTCTCATCACGTCTTTGCCCATAAAATACAAAGTACAATTTAAATCTACCCATATATTCACAGTTGCAAAACAACACAGAAAAGACTGAGGCTTTCCTCTTGTTCCTTGCTGCAAATATATGAGTGCTGGTGTCACTCCCCTTCTGATTTCCAAGATCAAGGAATTCCACAAACAGGACTCAGGCACAGTATTCTGGTTAAGTTGCACTAAAGTCTAAGTTAAGCTGCAAGAGAAGCTGGGTTTACATTAGTGCAGGTAATAGGAGGGCCCTGTGACTCTCAGATTTGGAGATTGCACAGGAAGGGAATGGCATAAAAGAAATTGATTTTTTCCAGCATTATGTTAAAAAAAAATACACTCTTTTTCTGCCTTTGTTGGCACAGGAATCAACATTTTGCAGCCTGTAGAAAATGCACATAAGAACCAGTTAGGGAAACACAGCAGAGGTTGCTAGAAATAAGCCAGTTCATCGTGCTTTGTCTTGCTGGCCTGGTAACTGTGGAGGCTCAGCTGCTCATTCTCATGGGGGAGGCTCTTGAACACCCGCAGGTGCATGAACTCCTCATTCCCAACATGGACCTGCAAAGCACGAAACCCAGTGAGATCCTTGGAGGGGGAGCAGCCTGTAGCAGGAGGGGTGACAGAGGCTGGGCTGGTTTGAGGATGGAGCAGCAGACAGGCAGTAAGAAAAACCATTGGCTTGTTTTAAACCAGATTAGGAGCCATGACTCTGTGGAAATACCACCTAATCTTCCCATGAAAATGGAGAAAAGAGGATCTTTCTATTTAACAGATAGGGAGAGGGGCTGGGAGGTGAATATTTGCGGTTTTCTATTGCACAATTTTTTTCTTATTAAGGCCATATCACAAGCATTCTCCTCTAGATAAGAAAGAAAAAACCCCCACCATTCCAAAGATTATACACATTAATATAAAAAAAACAACCCAGTGTCCTCTACCTTGATGAAGTAGTTTGTTCCAGCAACCAACTGAGTTTTAAACTCCACTGCAGTGAAGACATCAAAGGTTTTCCCTTCTTTTTCTTCTAGCTGAGCTTTTACCTTAAGGAAATAATAGGTTCTTTAAGACTGATGCAAGATTCAAGTATTTAGGACTTAAGGCTTACAGGTCACTGCTGCTGAATTCCCAGGCAGAGAGTTCCCGCTTTTCCAAGATATTAAAAGATCAAAATGAATCATATTAAGTTTTGTGAGAAAGCAGGACCAGGAATCTAGGAAGGTGGAAAAGCTGAAACCGTGGTGGGAGTTAGTCACGACAGGCTGACACTGAGTCTGGACAACACTTGACAGTTCTTTCAGCATGGAATCTATCTTTTCAAACTTCAAATTAGTGCTCAAGAAGTCAGAATAACCTGACCAGTAGCCTAGAGGGAGCCATGAACTCCTGAGATGCAGCTCTTCTCTCCTGCACTTGGCCCTCTAGAACATTGTGGCTATATGGAAAATTCTTGGTCAGGAAAGCAGAAGATTTCAGCCTTTGTTTTGCACGGCAAGATGAGTTAGTCTTGGAGTCCTTGCTTGCAAGTCCTTGCCTGCTCCAGGCTGTACCTCCTGCAATACATCACTGTCTAGCCCTCCCTCCACTCCCAGGGCAGTAGTACCAGCAATGAGTAGATTCTCCAGCTACATGGTGTACTTCTTCTTCCTAAAGTCAAGGGAAATAGATATTATCTGCTCTCCAGCCTAAATCCCTCATGCTTCCTCTGGGAAAAACAAGTGCCAACTTGCCACTGCTCAGGTGCTGTAGGTGAAGCAGGAACAGAAACAATTCCTGCAAAAGGGTATGTTCTCCCACCTCTCCAACACCCGGAACTCTGGTGCCTTTCCAGTGACCATCCTGTCCCTGGGAGCTGTGTCCGTGCTTTTCATCTTCTCTCAGAGGCCATACCTCTACACTTCCTCCAGGTTATGAACAGTATGCTACAAGCAAGATAATGATGTTTAGACACTTTTCTATTTGTTTTTTGCCGTATGGAAATCCAAGCTGCATTCTAAGAAGCACTGAAGGGCACAGCCCCAGAAAGCACCATGATTCAGTCCTACCTCCTCCCCTTCTTCTGAGTCAAAGGATGGAGCAAGTGGTTTCAGTTTCCATCACCAGAGCTACTTCTACAAATTTTAAGCAGCAGGGCAGACTTAAGTATCCTGCTGACCCTATCCTGTCCTGTGCTCCTTTAGCAATCCTAGGCACTGTGGGATGTTGGTTTCTGAGGTCTCTAAATCACCCCAGCTCAGCACATTCTGTATGTCCACCAGTGAGCTGAACACTGGGCCCTTCGTGCAGACAGCTCAGAGTCCTGCAGCTGCAAGCTTGTCAGGGTGTTAACACTTGTGGCAGTGAGTCACCACAGCATGTGACAAACGAGCATCCTGAGTCAGTGTGGAGAGGGAGATCCCAGACAGAAGTACTCTCCCAAAGACCTGGTACCAGCTCTGCCTGCCAGTTCTTGATCTCAGTCTGGATCTGGGAGTCCTCAAAGACAGGAGCCAGCATTGTGTCCTGGTGGTACCAAAGTTAATGGCATGCTGGGCTGCATGAGCAGGAGCCTAGCCAGAAGACAGGCAAGTGATTATTGCCGTTTACTTGGCCCTTATTAGAAAATGTGGAACACTGTGTCCAGTTTTGGGCCCCCAGTACAAGACAGACACCAATAAACCGTAGTAAGCTCAGTGAAGGGCTGCCAGGAGCACTCCATGAGCACACCAGGATGGCTGGAGTACTTGTGCTACGAGAAGAAAATGAGCTTGCTCAGCCCAGGGAAGAGAAGGCTTTGAGGAAAACCTTTCAGTACCTACAAGATGCCAGGCTCTTTCCAAGGAGGTGATGGCAGAAGAATGAGACACAATGGTCACAAACTGAAACTGGAGGTTCAGACTGGGTAAAAGGAGAAACATTTCCCCTGGGGACACTCCTGCAGTACAGCAGGAGTGTTCAGAGAAGCTGCAGAGTTTCCATCCTTGGAAGTTTTCAAGACCTGACAGGACAAAGCTCTGAGCAGCCTGAGGATGCTGACCCTGTGCTCAGGCAGGAGGTGCAGTCCCTTCCCACCCGAACAATCCATGATTCAGTCATGGGGCTGGAAATGATCATGCCCTGAAGGCTCTCCACTGCCCTGCATGGCCTGTTTGTCACGCACTCCCAGAGCAGTTAACTAAATAGCAGATGGTTCAGAATCATCCTGAATAAGCTCTGCCACAGTTACAGTGAGAAGCCAAAGCTGAATAGGCCTGGGTGGAAATCCTTGCCATGAGGAGGCTGTTCCTATGGGATTCCTAAGCCAGACACTGCTGAAGGAAGCTGTCCTGCCCTGTGACGCTACACCCGCTCTGGGTCACAAAACTGAACAACATTCGGCCCTCACAAGGATTTTTACAAAACTGTAAAATGAAGGCAAGAACTGGAAAAGCAGGAACAGGGACTATGTTTATGTCAAGCAAACTGGCAGACTCTAATAAATCTCCACAAAGATCTGACTTTAAGCAAACAAAATGATTTGAGAAGTCTACCTCAATTTAACAAAACTAATGTTTTCTCCAGCAGTGTCCAGATGAGGATATGAGTACATGGACAAGTTCCAGGTTTGGGTTTTGCCACCTACATTTAATAAAGTAATTTAAACTAATCAATCAAAACAAGCTGGTCAAACTTTAAAGTATTAATGTGACTGAAATGAAAATACAAGATATTTGGTTAATTCTGTTCACTTCTGTATCCAACGGGGTATCATTTTCATACTCCTTATTTTGGGATTTTGTATTTCCACTGCAGTCTGCCACAGAACAGAAAGTCAGGATCATGTGCAATGTTAATTGCATATTTGCATTACCTTTAACGTGGCATGTAGGCCTTTTCAGGTCAAAGCAATACTTGTGATTCTCTTAGCAATTCTCAATCATTTGCTTATTACTGCAAACTGTAGCTGGTGCTTAGGAGATGCATATCTCTCCCTTTTTTAAAAAGACAGAATCATCATATTTTACAAGCTAAACACTAATTTCAGTGACTGCTGCAGCCTGGGGAACAAACCCAGGCAAATGACAGAGTGTCAGAAGCTGGACCGCATCCTTCATCTTTGCTCTCTAGCTTACCACATCCTAGCCAACAAAGCCAAAAAGCAGAAGGAACTTGAGCTTCCATGACAAAAAGAAGAACATGTCCTTTGAAAGATCTTGGTTGAACACTGGCATTTTTAGAGTAACAGCATGTGCTCCAATAACACGAGCAGTAATCTAAGGTAATGTAAGTAGTATCAGGATTTGGAGCTGGCAGTGGTTGGAGCTGAATTCTGTGTTGGGGAAAAGCAGAAGCAGCGAAGAAGCTTTCTTGCTTATTCCCCATTCCGCCCCCTCAAAAACAAAAACCCCATAGAATCCAAAACCCAACCAAACAAAAAAACCGAATCAAAAACCTCAAGCCAACCAAAACCCAAACCCCAATGTGTGCACAAGGTTCAGGCTTTGTAGGAAGCGCTGGAGCTCGTTCCCCGAGCCCAGTGGCCCTGTCAGGGCCGGGCCGTGCGCGGGTTCCCGGAGGTCGCAGCACATCCCCCGCCCTGCCGGGACCGGCGCTGGCTCCATCCCAGCTCTCCCCGCGCCCACAGCGCTGCCCACGGTCCCTCTGAGACAACAGAGCCACGCCAGGCGGGCACAGGGAAGGCGAGCTCCGGGAGCCGAGAACTGCTCCGTGCATTCCCCATTCCTTCCACCTTCTACCCTGAGGGGCGGGGGCGGTGTCTCGGCGCTCAGCCGCGCAGAGCAATGGCCGAGCACACCTTGGGCCCCCGGACAGGCCCTGCACGGGCCTCTCCCCCACCCGTGGGACCCTCCCGGGGCGCGCCCCGACCCCTCACCTGCTCCGCGATCCGCTGCGTCTCGTCGGTGGCGGGCCGGGCCGCCGAGGGGCCCCCGCACAACATGGTGGCACCGCTCCGGTCCTCTTCGCTCCGCTCCGGGCCGATCCTGCTCCCTGGGCGGTGCCGGGGCGGTGCCGGGGGCGGTGCCGNTGCAGTGAAAGCTGCCGGCAGAATTTATTCTGCGCCCTGGACGGAAGGGCTGCAGCCGCTCCTCAGCGAGCGGCGCCTCCGTGACAGCCCCGCGTGAGGACAGGGCTGCCCTCAGTCGCGGCGTTTTCCCTTCCTGTGTGTCACCCTTTCCAGCAGCGGCATGTTCACTTTAGCCGCATGGAAAGTTCCATTTCCAGACTCCCTAGTTCACCACGTTTATCATTCCCTCTCCCAGGCTGATTGTGCAGCTCCTCAGCCAGCAAAGTGAAGGCAGTGGTGAATTATCTAGCCCCTGGGAAATCCCTGGGGAGATTTCAGTCTGAATGTTCAGGTCTTTACCTAAAATTCCCCACAATTTAAACCTCCAGACTCCTTGCAAAACCAACAACAAACACCTACCTTCCTCCTCCTGCTTTGCAGCACCCCTTGGTAAAGTTGGTCAATACAAACCTAAATTTAACAACAGCAGGTATTGCAAACTGAACAGAGCTCATGGACTGACAAGGACATGGTGAGAAGCATGAAATATAATGGGGAAGGTTTTCTTTCCTCTGGTATCATCTATAAATAAATACTCTGCTGGGGCTTTGGGTAGGCAGAGCTCTGACAGGTTTGTGACGAGACTGAGGATGAAGGGTTGGGCTCTTCACTGGGGCGGTTCCCAAGTTTTCCAGTGGAAATCCTACCAGAGAGGTGATACACTCTGTTGTTCCTTCACTACTGGATGGTTCAGGAAACCCCACACTGGGGCAGGCTTTCCAGTGGGTTTTTGAGCCATGGTGGGTGGGATGAGGCAGCCATTCATGTGGGCATCTTTGGTACGAAATGTCAGTGGAGGTTCTCAGGCTCATGCTTTCAACAGAAGAATGTTCCCCAGTGTGTCTTCATCAGTGTTGTTGTGTGTGACAAACTGCCAGGCTTTTGGACAGGTGTCTGACCAAGCCTTCTCTTCTCCTGGACTTGACAGGATGAGAACATATCCCCCTCTCTGTGCACGGGGAAAAGGGTTTGGTTACAAAGCGCCTTCCCAAAGGGGTCGTTTCTTACCGAACTTCCCTTGTGTCCAGGTGTGTGCCATTGCTATCAGCTGCAGCAGCAGCTCTCACACTGCATTGGAGCTGGAGGCTTAGGGCTCCAAGTATGAGAGCAGGGAGGGTCGGTGGAGCTTCCCCAGCAAAGGTTACACAGTTGGCCATGCTAAAAAATGATTGCAGGTCTTGGACACTCATTGTGTGCCAAGGTATAAATTCCTTTTAAGTAAATGTAAAGAGTGAAAAACACCCAAGGAATGAAAAGCACCCAAATGTCAATATTATCTACTATATACATAGCTAGTGAATATTGCTGTCCAAACAAGGCAGCTGATGGTGACTTTCTGTTTCTTACACCGGTGTGTTTCTGCACACCCTTTGGTTTGTAAATTGCGTCGTTTTCATTTCACTCATTGAACTCTTACATGTTTCAATGCTGTCAGCTTCACTTCAGGGGCTACTGAGCTGGGTTTGCTCCAGTAGGAATGATTCACTAGCACTAAAACTATTCGGCTACTGCAATTTTTGGAAGTGTAGGCCATAACCAAAATGCTTTTTTTAGTCCTTTCTGCCATCTAGTGCTCATCCCTGCTCGTGCAGTTAGACTCAGGAGACCTCAGGGCTCAATTCTGTACCCTAAGCTGAGCCCACACACCACAGCCAGCAGCCTGGGGAAGGGACCTGGGTTTCAGAAGAAGTGAGCAACTCTTGCTGGGTCCAGGGGTAGAAGGTGATTTCCAAAATTGGGGGTAGAAGGATTTGTGTTTTCAAACTCACTCTTTTTTTTTTTCCCCCCAACCATCTGTGCCATAGTTTTAATCAAATACTGCCTTACTGTTATAGTTTGATTGGCTCTCATGTGGTGTAATTAAAATTTAAGCCCACTGCAAGGGGGATATAACAGATCAACAAAAGTGTTAAAATAACTTCTCTGAACAGTCTGCTTCTCGGGGTTCTGGACTTCCACTTTGCTCTCCTAAGTCAAAATGTCTCTTCCTTGTCAACAACAAGTGGAGGTGGCAAAACAAAGCTTTTATGCAGTAATGTCACCTGTAAGTTTTATTTGCCTGCCCTGGCAAAAGAACAACCAAGCAAAAACAGTAACAAGAGAATTGTGGTGTTTTCCCCAGTGCATTCGAACACAGTCCTTTTGTCTCTGCTCACACTGAGCTGCAGGCTCACCTACCTTTCCATAGAGGTCTAGACTACCTTTGTGCTTAATTGAGGGAGGGTACTGATGTCTTCCTGACAGATGCTTGTTCTTGCATGGGGAATCTGGGAAGAGGGAAATCAATTCTGCAGTGTAACCCTAGCCCCTCCTGCCAGGCTGTCCAGGGGTGCTTTTTCTCTCATCAGGCTGTGACAAATCTCTCTTCTAATGACTCTTTTCAACTTTTCCAGCATGAATCAAAAAGAACCAGGCATGCCTTGCAAAACCAAGAGCTTTAGGAAGCTTATGTCTGCTTTAGGAAGAGTGGGACGAGTAATGAAGTTCTGCTATGCTCTCTGCTGAAGTCTTTACTGTTTTTCTTTAGATACAGTCCACCGTGGTACTTGTGCTTAGTGCCCTCTCTTCAAAATGGGAAATAACCTAGTAGGTGTCCTGTAGGCACCAAACTATATCCAGTTCATCCATTTGTCTCTATGTGTGTCCAAGAACCTAGGCCTGAATGTTTTTCTCACCCAGTCATCTACCAGCACACACGCTTCAGATATTCACCTGCTCCGGCGATCTTACTACCACAGCTGGGGGCTCCTCCTCCATCCCTAACTCCTCCATTTCTCCTTGTTTCATTTGCTGTGTCAGGCCCACCAGTACCACCAGGACTGGCGCAATGCTCCGCGTAGGTGTGAGGCAGATTAATATGGCAAAGCACAACACTGACTATGGTGTGAAAGGGTTAGCCATGTATGCCTTGTGGGATAGTACAGCAGCAACACTTGGTTAAGCATACAACTACTAGCGACATAATCAGTCAGGGATACATCTCATTGGGCTCTTGCAACGTTATCCGGGAGGGATTTACAAGCTGTTCTCCCCCTCCACCAAAGCAGGCAGGCTGGAGGTAAAGCTACTCCAGCTGGAGGGAACCAGTAGGAACCTAAGTGGCTTGGTCTAGTGCAATGGAGTCTGTGGAGAGTATTGTCCAATATTTCCTGTAGGGCAGAAAGGAGAGACTGGGACATTACTAAATATAAATAGCAGGGCGCTCTGTCGCATTAAATACTTTACATGTTCACACCCTTGGCTGTACACAGCATGCAGGATGTTGGGGGCTTTTTTATTTTCCCCATGACTGTGCTTTCCTGAAGTGAAACCGTGTACCTTGCTTTTGTAGAGCTGAGAGTCCTGATGCACATGGTTACAGATCACATATACTGGATAAAGAGGGAATATTATACATAGTGGGAAAGAGGAATATTATACATAAATGTAAAAGCAGGGTATAGTGGAATTGCCTAGTGCCTCCCATAGTCAGCTGAGTTGCAGTCTGGCAGGAAAAGCTTACGGAGGCAAGGCAGCATGCAGACTTCTGCTTAAGCCCCACCAGAGGCAATCTTCACTTGTCCTTCTGAGATGTCCTGGTTTCAATAAAGCAAATGCAAATTCAATCCAAGGCTCCCCAGACACAGTCCTTCCTCTGGAGGCACATGTGTTACCCTGCCGGCGCTAACATTAAGGTGTGGTGGGGCTGTGTCACAGCGGTGTGTCTTTGTTGCCTTTCCCATTCAGAAGCAAGAGGTGAGCAAGTTCCTCTTGGGGGCTGGTGTACTTTTCACAATCTTCTTTCGTTAGGAATGTACCGTGTTCTCTGTGACAGAGCCACCTCCAGTGCCTACAAAATTTCGTGAGTTAGCCGATGGCAGGGAAGGCTCCGCCTCAGGGCTTGGTACTTCTTCTTTGCTGTCTCCCACCACTGACTCCTGTGAGCTGGTCTCCGGGCTGGAAGCTGCCTGGAAGCCAGGCTCAGCCCCGAGGGGCTCGTTGATCTGCAGGGGAAGCAGGGCTCGGTGCCGCATCAGGCTGTCGTCGCTGTTCTGGGCCTCCAGTGAGTTCCTGCGCTTGGCGTTCCTGTTGGCCATGGCGTTCTTCTGTGGCTCCTCAAAGCTGAGCGACAGGGTCACTGTGCCACTCCCAAAGCTGACCTTTTGCTTGCACCCGCGCTGCTGCTGGCGCTGCCGCTCGGCGCAGGCTGGTAGAGGAAAAGGGTCCTCATGGTTGCTCTTGCTGCTGATGGAGGAGGAAGGGGTGGAGCCGGTGGAGCCCCCCAGGCTGTTGGAGCGCTTGCGGGACACATTGCTCCGTCTCAGCGTGGCCCTGGCGGCCACTTTGAAAGCGTGGGCAGCTGTGCTGCAGCGCACCTCCTCGATTGTGTTGCGGGAGGGCTTGAAGAGGATGATGTAGACTTTGTTGAAGAAGATGCAGGCCAGAAGCCCAAAGCTGGCAGCCAGTATTGCAATCACCTCCACAGCAGACACAAACTTGCCGTACGTACTGGCGTAAGCAGGGATGAAAGAGATCCACACTATGAAGAATATCAGCATGCTGAAGGTGATGAACTTGGCCTCGTTAAAATTCTCAGGCAGCTTTCGAGACTTGAAGGCAAAGAAGAAACAGATGGCCGCCAGTAGGCAGGTATAGCCAATGAGGAAGCCGAGGGCCATCAGGGAGCCTTCATGGCAGGTGATGAAGATGATCTCATCCTCCAGTTCATGGTTTCGGTAACTGGATGGTGGGGCCGTATAGAGCCAAATCACACAGATGACAATCTGCACAAACGTGCACAAGAAGACCAGGAGGAACTGAAGGTTGAGGCCCCACCACTTTCGGTGGAGACTCGTGGGGATCTTTGCCTCAAAGACGAGCAGGACACGGTTGGTTTTCACCAGGATGCAGGAGATGCAAAGGACAAAGCTGATGCCAAATGCTGGCTGCCGCAGACGGCAAGTCCAGTTCTGGGGCTCACCAATGAAGAACAATGAGCTGGAGAAGCAACACAGCAAGGAAAAGAGAAGGAGGTAGGATAGCTCCCGGTTTGTGGCCTTGACAATGGGTGTGTTGCGAAATTTGGTGAAGACTCCCAGAACGAAAGAAGTCAGGAAAATTCCAAGCACAGCAAAGAGAGTCAGAGCAATCCCAAAGGGCTCAGTCCAGGCCAGAAACTCTATCTGCTTGGGGATGCAGGACGTGTGGTTCTCATTGGACCAGTAATCCTCAGGGCACTTGTCACAGGCACTTGCATCTGAAAAAGAAGTGATAAGGAAAGGGTAGAGGGTTGTCAGAATGAGAGGCTGAAATGTGGGATGACATATATGGCAGCTGTGCACTGGCCTTGATCTTAAATGCACGGAGTGTTCCACTCCTGTGTCTGCAGATCCCCAGAGTCATATATTGATGTCTGAGTTTCTTACACTGAAACAACCAACGTCCCATGGGCTATAGAGCAAAACACAAAGCATGCTTGGCTCTGGCTTAAAAGAAGTCCTGCCTCTATACTCATGTTTTTTTGTAATCCATTTCTGGGCAAAACTTTGCAAACTTTGATTGCTATCAGCTCTTACACAGGCTCTGTTTTTCCCTCTTCCTTGTTCCTTCACTTTTACCTTCTGCTTCTGCCTGTCTTCATAGTTCTCACACTTTTATCATCATTGGAATATCCTGCCTTTTTCTATTACAGAGAAAATTAAAAACGTGCTTGCCTCCTTAAATGCTTTGGAGAGCCTATTTCATATTCCATGGAGGCAAGTCTTAGTGTTTAAATTGCTCTTCCCTGAAGGCAGGCAATGCCCTTGACTCCCAGCACATTCTCATTTCATGCTGGAATGCCAGGGGAAGATGTGTCTTAATGATACCACTCTCCCTACACCCAGCAGATGTCCCACTAATACTTGCAAAGGGAAAATTGGTGCCTCTATCTCCTTCCTCTACATGAAAGTAGTTGTGCCTGCTGTGATGGCATAGTCATGCCAATGGCTGGCATGATCAAAAAGCAAGGAGCTGCTGCTTCTGCTCTTCTTAGATTCAAATAGGTCTCGTGCTCCAGCAGAGAGGATCATGACTCCTTTGATGGCAGTAGAAAGGGGCTGAGAGCAGAGAGTTGGAGGTCTCAACTTACCTCTGCTTTTGGGATTCCAGCAGGATAGCAAGGGGCTGCAGTGACACAAACCCCTTTAACAGCAAGCACCCTCTGAGCTTTGCACCAGAGCACAGACACAGACTCTGACCATAGCTTCCAGAGCAGAGATGGATGCTAATGGGAAAGTCAGGAATGCCCAGCTAAGAAGGGCAAAGGTTTTCAAGCTCTCTTGATCTTGAGGTGTCGTTGGAGAGAGCATCCATGACCCGATATGGTACTGCTTTCCTAGGGACTTTTTGCCTCACCTAAGCTGTTCATTTGAAAACCTGGTACTAGATGCAAAAGCTCAGTCAGAAGCTCTCATCACCAGGTCATTTCATTTACATCCATTCAGCTAATAATTCTTCTTTTTTTTTGTGCCCTTTACCTGGAAGCTTATTGCAAACTGCAAGCTGCAGACAAAGCAAAGCTAATTTTGTGTAGCAGGGAATCCAGCTACCTCTACCAGAGACAGGGACATCTATTTAGCACTGCTCCTAAAGATATGCTTTCACTGCTGTCCTGTGGTGGCTCAGAGACTGTGCTGCCACTGAAGGGAGTAAACCAGGTCTCCCTCCTCCTGCAAGGCTGCTCATTCTTGCTCCCTCCTTTGTGTTGATAACACTAGAGGGCATGCAGCTTCTCATTCTAGTTGGAAACTCAGCCTCCCAAGAGCTTGTTTTCAGGAACTCCAAAGACCTGATCCAACTTGTGTCAGTTCCGGGGGTGCTCTGGGTGGGGTGCTATGACTCCGAAACCAACTCTAACAGAAAGTCGCTCGGCAGCTACTGCACACACACAGACACAGACACAGACACACACACACACAGACACAGACACACACAGACACAGACACAGACACACACACACACAGACAGACAGACAGACACACACACAGACACACACAGACACACACAAAGGCACACACACAGACACACACACACAGACACACACACACACACACGCCAGATAGCTTCTTCGACAGGTAATGGCAAAGAGGCAGGAAGGGTCCTTGTGTGGAATTCCACGGCAGACTTTTGTTCTAGCCTTGCTGCTCGTGAGTGGGGTCAGTGACAACGACCCAGAACAATGCAGAATTGAAGGTTAAACACGAGGGTGGGGAGAGCTGAAGGCATGGGGTGGTACATAGGTGGGGCTAGGATATGGGAACTAATAGGGAAACAGTGAGGGATGAAGGGACAAGGGTGAATGGGGAAACGGGGAAGGGAGAACATTCTGGATTAGGGCCATATAGGGTAGAAAGGGGCAGGGGAGGCCACTGGGCCAATAGGGGAAACAGAGCCAGGGTACATTTCTGTAACAGAACAGGGCATCCTTGAGAGAGGCCTTGTTAGTCACTTTAACCTGGGGAGAATTTCTCCACTTAGCTCCAGGGGGTTCTCATAATCCCTGGTGCCATGGGCTCACTGTCTACTACAAACTTGTTCTATGGTCACACAAGTACCAGCACTGCTCCCAGACAAAGGGTGGGAGCAAACAGCTGGGAAAGGACGGATTGTTTCCTTTGGTAGCATCACTGTCTCAGCTGGATGAAAGTGGTTGTAAAACTGCTCTCTATGCCTATAAAACTGGCGAGCACAGGAAATAAAGACCATTACTGTCAGCTGAAATTGCAGAAGGAAACTGTAGTGGCAGAAGACAGTTGCCACCTCAGCCCCATAAATTTCACCTCCGCACCAGAGGTAGCTCCCAAAATTATGTGAAAAACACCAGAAGACCCCTATTACACATGACCAGAATTGCTTCAATCTGAAAATGCTGCTTTCAAGCATCCTGTAGTACTATGTGGTCATGCTAAAAAAATAACATTCCTGTCTGATAGGACACAAATTAGATTCTTCCAAAGAACACATGTTCAGTTTTGCAAGCAGTTTACTGAATTGTTCGTTTTGTGTAAGGTCTGCAGTGTTTGCTGGGACCAGTGCACTGGAGAGGATGTGAGGAGGTCCCAAGTGCCCTACAGCATGGAAAGGACTGATGTCCTAATAGAATTTACTTGCCTTCATTACCCTGGGGATGCCCAACACTGAGGGAGCACTAGTGGTGTTGGAAATTCAAAATTTTTCATCCATTTCTAAAACTGAGGTTACCTTTTCCATCTACTGCAGAACCTGAGTGGCTTGATCCAAGCTAGCAATAAAACAAACAAAAAGTATGTCCGTGGGTGCTCGGTAGGATCCACAGATTCTGATCTTTTGCAGTGCCAGTGATCAACAGAACCTGTAGTTGGTGAGTCCGTAAAGGGTAATATTCCTCTCTGCTTGTGAAGTCTGGGATGTAATGGATTTTATTTCTTTGTAAAGCATGAAATAAAACCCTGGCAACATGAGGAAAAGATGGAGGCAGACAGATAGCTACAGAATTTAGGATGGGGAATACCTCCCTCGTCCAGGTTTTTGGAAGAAGAAAAGCTACTGCTACAGTGCAATGGAGTTTGCTTGTGGCTGCCTGAGAGGCTTTCTATATGCAAGTTGTTTTTCAAGTTCTCTGCCTTAATTTTCCGAATACAGAGCAGAAGGGACAAGCAGGTTAAGCAGTAAACAGGATGTGAGGACCACAGGACTCAACTCCTGTCAGCTTTTTGGAAGTCCCTCAGACTTTCTGTGAAGCCTCCTGGCAAGGCAGGCACCAGCCCAGCACTGCAGGGAAGCGATTTCAGCACAACTGCAGGTGATGCCCAGAGGGCACCGCCCTCGACAAGGCCCAGAGCAGCTCTGTGGGCGTTACCTGTCTCGTCGCTGTACTCCCCGTCGGGGCAGTCCACGCACTCGAAGCAGCAGGTGGGCTCCCCCTCAATGATGCCCTTCCTCGTGCCCGGCAGGCAGTCCCTGCTGCAGTTGGAGAAAGGCACCTGCAAGAAAAGAGCCCGAGCAGATTAATGATGCCAGTGCCTTTCTCTGGCAAGACCTTGGGCTTCCTCCAAGGGTGTTATTGCTTGGTTGGCATGCTGGATGAAGAGCCTCAAATGTTCACCTCTTCCCCCCACAGAACAGACACATTTTGCACAATAGTCCTTCCCCAACCCACTGCAGTGGGATTTCTTTGAAGGAACACATGAAGGGATGGTAAAGAAGATCAGCAGATCTTTGTGATCTGTACCGTGTTGTGGGCATTGCAAACTGGAATGTGATCATGATATACATAACCCGAAACCGTCATTAGATGGTTAAAAGAAAAGACAATCAATCTCTACTGGCAGGAATTTGAGTCAGCCTTGGAGATGATGGGCTCTGACTTCTGATCCCCAATCCCATATATTGAATATTATCTGCTAATAATTTATGGTAATTAAAATGGTTTTCTGAAACTCACTTATTCTTTAGGAGCACTGAGCATGTAAAGATGCAAATCAGTAGTGCTATACAGATCCAAAAGTTTCCAGACCTCTGCTGCTGTAAATGATGTCACCTGCTGGCTGTGCATTTATGCTGTGCCTGAGCCCACCTGAGCATTGTTGTGTCCTAGCAGCAAGTGGTTGCATGGGCACACTCACTGCATGCCTGAAGTACACTGACACAAGGACTTCAGCATGATAAATGGAAGCCTGGGCCTTTGTCACACAGAGTCATGACCCGAGGGTGAGCTCACCTTTTCCCAACTAAATTAAGGAAAGACAGTTGACACAAAACATGGCTTTCTCAGCTCAGGAGAGTTAAACCTACAATTTCCACTGCTAGCAAAGTACCATGATCCATACATACTTAAGGGCTGTTCTGTTTGGAAGCCTCCATTCACCTTTTTGGAAGTTTGATGCTAGTTTACCCAAGTGCTGCCAACCAGGAATTGTGCTGATGCACTTACACAATGAGTCCTAGGTATGGTTTAGAGGTTGCCTGCATACAGGCATCGACCTCAGCCCTAGGGGAAGCAAGCCCTCAGTAATGGCAACTCCTATGCAGAGATGACCACTCTGTGGCTCAGGTGAGGGCAGTCTCTGTTGCCTATCACTCTGAAGTGTAGCTGCAGCACATTTTGGGAATGCTGTTCCTAAGCTGATCATCAGGCTTACATCATTGGACAGACACATACCCAGGGCAAATCCCTGCAGCTCCCCACTTGAAGCACTCTTTGCTGTTAGTGCCTATTGCTACTAACACAGTGTTCCTATTCCTTGGGACAGTCTTTGAGCAGACAGTGCATCCATCAAGAGGACTTCAGTCTAGGCTGTCTTTCCCTAGGCTGCCAACAGTGATTTTGAACAGGGCTGAATCAAAGGCCTGGCTCAAGTCACACACTGCTTCCCCATTATCTACTAAGCTGATTGAGTTTCCAAGGAGGAAAATTAAATTGGTTTGGCATGATTTTATCTTGACAAATACATGTTGGCCTGTTCTTATCAGTTTATTATACTCTAAGTGTTTATAAACAGTTTAGTTTTTTTTATCAAGTCTTTTAGGTTACTGGAGCTCAACTCAATTGTGTGCAATTCCCTTGGCTCTCCTATAACTGCTTTAAAAACAGGTTTTATGATTACTCTCTAATCCTTTGAGACATCGTGCATCCTCCACATTTCTCAAAGATGAATTGCTAGTACTTTTGTGATTGCTTTGGCTGAATTCTTAAGTATTCTGTGGGGAATTTCATCAAGTTCTGCCAAAATGAATCTATCTATCTTACCTACTCCTTAATTTATTCTTTTGCAAGTCTGCCCAATGCTTGAAGTTCCTGTGTTAAAATTACCTACATTTAAACTTTTGTTGGGGATGACAAGAGGCACAGTGAGTGAAGTACTGGCTACTCTTTTTGAACAGAGCCTTTTATCTGAAAGAAATTAGAAGTCTATAAATTGAAAAAAAAGGCTGCAGCAGACATAGAGATTGCAAACCCCTCCACTGCACAAAGTTTACATGCCCTGGCATTACACTCAGCAACATCCTGTCACATTTTTAACAGTTTAGGACAGAGAATGAAGTTAAATATTGCACTGCTAGAGAAATTTAGACCATGAGAACACAATTATTTGGTTTAAGTAAAAAACAGTAAATCCTAACTGTTGGAAAAAGTGTAAGTTGCATTTGCAGCAATCAGAAGGAGGGATTAGAATATCATGGTTTTTAAAATTCCACTTGTAGTTTGTTCTTAGAGACTCCAGCTGGGCTTAGAAAAGCTCTGAGCTCAGTATTTCTGTGGTAGTATGCTCTATTCAATTCATACCTCCTTCAGAGTGCTCTGGACTTGAACCAGAAGTGAAGCTGGAGTAAAGGAAAGGCTGAACTGATGCTGTAACTGTTTTGGGCAAGCATAGCGAAGGCAGAAGCATTACCTGATCTGGCCGCCAATGTGAATAATCACCTGGAAGTGAATTGCCTTGTTCATTAATCATGTGCTGGTTTAACACATCTAAACATTGCAGCAGGGCCTGGCAGTGACATTTCTGAGATAATACTCTACTCCCTGTGTCAATTCCCAGACCACAAACCACATGCCCACTCGGCATTACCTCTGCGAGTCAGAGTTTCTGCCTAGCTGGCTGCTGCCAGCTATGACCGCAGTTCATCTGGCTCTTGTCTGGAGATGTCTGCACTATGTTTCCAGCATGTGGGTCAGACACAGCCTGGCTAGTGACAATAATTATGCTGAAAAGATTTAACATATGCAAGACAGTGAAGAAGGACTTAGGCCTGACTAAAGTCAAGTCAATTGATACATCCTGAGATCGCTACTTCTGAGACTGCTGAAGCACCCTCAAGGAGAATACAAAGAAAGGTAGCAGGTGTTGGCATTGTCCACTATTTGAGCACCATGTCCAAGTTAATCCAGGCAGACTGACAGGGCTCGTTCTGTTGGTATGCAAAGCAAGGGTGTGAGGAAGGCTCTGGGACTTGGTGGGTGAAGCCAGCAGAAGGAGTTGCAAATGTAACTAAGAGCAAGAAGAGACACTTCTTGATACAGAGATAATGGGAGGGTAACGAGATGGCTCTTTGCAGCAATGAAACTACTGAGCTCAGGAAAACTTGATTTAGTCAACAAGCAGACTTGGGTAATGAATTTCTCATCCCTGTTGAAACAATACTGTAAAATTCTACTCTATCTGCTTTGGCCGGGAAAAAAAGATATAATTTAAAACATTAACACCCAGGGTCATCAAATGTACAGGAGAGGAGGAGATGTTGTCTGTTATTTCAATGTATAAGAAGGGTGTGAAAGACTATGGTGGAGACTGTGTGTACAGTAAGGTGAATGGATCTTTTAATGAGACATGAAGCCATAATATGAGGAGTCTGCAGGGCTAGTTTAAATTTCAGCTTGTGCAAACCTGGAAAACATTGCTGTGAGGATTTAAGCACTTACCTCCTTAGAGAATCCACCCCATAGGATCTTGTTTTCATTGATAAAAAGCCTCTCCCCTTTCTTGGCATAAACGTTGTAGTGCCCAACCTCTTCAAAGACGACTGAGCCGTCCTCCGGAGAGAGATGCCAATTGATTATTGAGTAATTTCCTACCAGGTCCCCAAACTCATCAAAATCCACTTGCTCCCCCATGTTATTGGTGAAATTTAAGTGTCGCAGATGCTTGAGAACCTAGAGAGAGACAGAGAGACACTATAAATGCCTGTGCGTTACAACCCTACTGCAGCACACATCTGCTATGGGGACAGAACCAGGAAGAATCACTTTACTACAGGCCTTAACCTCTTCAAATCTTTTAATGGAGGCTTTCTATCACATGAGCACACGGAGCCTGTACAAACCTAGTAGACAACACAAGGTATCATGGCCCTCAAAGTGGCTGGCAACCCATATGTAACACTTACTCATGTTCTCCCATCATCCACTTAGCATTCTTCTTTGGTTCTCTGAGTCATCTCTGCAAGCCCAGAGCTCTTTGTTAGGGCCAGAGAAGTGGCAGCAGCCTCTGATGTGTTTCAGTCACCCATGCATCGCTCCCACCCTGCTCTCGCAACCACTGCATAAATGCTCTCAGTTGGTATCTCTAGTCTCTGAATGATCAATTACTCAGAAACAGGAGTGCTTGAGAAACAACTCAGACTTGGCTCTGAATTGAAAATACCCAAGCCCAATGCACTTCAGTAAGAAAACCCCCAAAAATCAAGCTCATTTGCCATATGGCAGACCTGGGGAATTCTTACCACTTTTTTTGGCTTCTGTCTCCTGGTTGCATAGTAGAAAGTAATCACATTCTGCCTGTTCCCAGGAATTCTTCCCTGTAATTTTCATCTCATGCCTTCAAGTGTCATATAGAATCATAAAATCATTAAGGCTGAAAAATACTTCCAAGATCATCAAGTCCAACCATTAACCGAGCACTGCTGTATTCACCACTAAACGACGTCCCCACGTGCCATCTCCACACATTTTTTGAACACTTCCAGGAATGGTGATTGCACCACTTTCCTTGACAGCCTATTTCAATGCCTGATCACCCTTTCAGTGAAGAAATTTTTCCTAATATTCAATCTAAGCCTTCTCTGGCACAACTTAAGGCCATTTCCTGTCATCATGTCACTTGTTACCTGTGAGAAAAGACCAACCCCCTCCTCACCACAACCTCCTTTTAGGGAGTTATAGAGAGTGATAAGGTCCCCCTCAGCCTCCTTTTCACCAGCTAAACAGGCCCCCCCTTCCCTCAGCCACTCCTCATCAGACTTGTTTTCCAGACCCTTCACCAACTCTGTTGCCCTTGTCTGGATGTGCTCCAGCACCTCAATATCCATCTTGTAGTGGAGGGCCCAGAACCGGACACAGCCCTCGAGGTGTGGCCTCACCAGTGCCACGTACAGGGGGACAATCCATGCCCTGGTCTTGCTGGCCACACTATTGCTGATACAGGCCAGGTGCCATTTGCCTTCTTGGGCACCTGGGCACATGCTGGCTCGTGTTCAGCTGGCTCTCAATCAGTATGCTGCATGTCCCTAATCCCAGGGACAACTGCAGTTGTAAAGTTCATGATCTAGATATCCTGACAAGTAGACCTAAGAAACTGCAGCATGAAAGAAAGCCTGTACTGGCAACTGTGATACAATTAATCCACATTGTAGTTCTGTTCAAAAGGTAGTTACTGCTTTATGCGCTTATCAGATTTCTCCCCACGCTCATCCATGGAAAGATGAGGTGACTGTGAGGGCACCTGGCTGTCAGCTGCCCCTAGACCACAGCAGCATAGTTGCTGCTGTGATTCTACTGCCTGTGACAGATTCTAAACCCAGTCCTGCCTCCCCACCCCTCTCTCTCTCTCTCTCTCTCACCTGTGAGTGCCCAAACATACAACTCCGGATGGCAAAATGTAAGAGAAACCAAAAGTAAATGAATTTGTCTGGGCAGGCAGAGCCCTCTTCACCCCACAGACAGAACAGACAATATTGTTTTGAAGAATCCTTTTCACCTGGAAACACAGGGACAGGGGAATAGAAGCACTTCATTAATTCCTGTCAGTTTTGCTAAATTGTCTCATTTTTCGCTGTTTCATTTTGGGATCCTCCTATCTCAAGCTATAATCTCCAGAGCCACAGATACCCTCCTCTCACTGCCTATATCACTGTGAGCCTGAGAGAGTCTAGAAAACATTGTAGTGCTACACTGAATAACATTGCAGTGCTACACAGGATGTGGCCAACAATACCTTTTCAGCTTGTGTGATGTTGATGGAAGGATATCAAAATATTTCCACAGTATTCAGTCTTTGAATAATGGGTTAGATAGAGAAGGCAGGACTTTTTTCTGTCTTTCTCATCCCTGCTGCCCAGCTCACCCATAAGATGTGCGGCTGGAATGATCTCACTGAAGAGCCAGGACCTGTCCTTGGAAGATCTCACCCTGTGATGGACACAGCAAAAGAAGGTGCTCTGTGCTGGCACTTTGCTGTGGAGAGCCGGGGCATCGCCTGCTGTGGGTAAGGAAATAGGAGACTGCTCCCCTCTCATTCCCCTCATTCCCTTGGGGTACCCAGGAAGATGCTACTTGCCCAGCTCCATCAAGGGACAGTAAGAACAGAGCAGAAGCAGCTCTGCGGTCAGAACGGGTGACAGGGTCTGCAGATCCGCAGTGATGTGTCCTACTGCCTCACCTCACTTTGGCCTCATCTGCATGGGGGCTGCAGTCTTGGTCTGGTTCTTACCAGAAACTTTGTCTGTCAGCAGTGCAGGTGCTCAGCAGGGCAGCTCACATTCCTCTGCAGGCTCTGGCACCTACCACAGGGTGACAGCTGCAGCTTTGATGGCCAGATCAGGTTTGTCCTTATGCTGAGCCTAATGCCATATTTCTCCTCACTCCAACTCAGCATGGCCCTCTCACTCAGCAGTACTGCATCCTTCTGAATGACACCAGGATATCCTGACTGAGTATCACTGCTGGGTTGACTGTTACCTGTTTAGACAGGAGACCTTGCCCTTGTTTTGACTGCAGTTGCTACACACACTAGGAGACAATCTTGCAAGAGCAATATTGAAGATTCTTCAGTTCAAGTCCTGCCTCTCCCAGTCAACTGCAGCAGCAGGAGGCTCACTGGTCTTAGGGTCAGCAAGATGAATGGCGGAGAAACTTCTGGATTCCCTGAATGCAATTTTTTCCTTGTTTAATTTCATAACAATCATCTCAATTAGTCTGTTCCTTTGCCTTCCCTCCTGTCATTAGGTTTCTTAACAAGCAATACGTACCCCTGGCTTTTAGTGGGGTTTTGTAGGATTAGTTTGACAGGATCTTTCCCTTCGTCACGCACACACTACACCTGAGGATTCAGGTTATAAATGATTTCATGTATGACCTGTTATGTCTGACTGTTAATTCATATAAAAGCACTGATCTGCAATTAATGTTGTCTTTTCCCAGGCACAGTATAGCAGCTTCAGCTCTGCAACTATAGCTAGGGAGCAGGAGAATGTGTATCAGTTCATGCAGGAAAGGCACATGACTTGATTAAAATCCCAAATGGAGAGGCAACAGGAACAACAGAAGTAGCAAAGCCTGTTTTTTTCTTTACAGAAAACACCAAAGTTTGGCTTCAATTCTAAATTCTGAGGGGCAGCTTGTAAAACGAACAACTACCAGAACATGTTCCTTTTTTGGAGAGCAAGAAAATCCCAGGATCATATCTCTATATTGCACAAGTTCTGCTCTTTACAGGGTGAAAACACAAACAAGGAATATATGTGCACTAAACATTAAAAGAGGAAGTTGTAGGCTCTGAATAACTGCAGCACTATTTTATAGCCACCAGTCTATCAATGATTAGCTAAAGGCTTTACAGTTAAAAATGTGTCACTATGTTTTGTAACTAAAGATAGAAACATAAATGACCAGGACTCAATCCATAAAGACCTAAAAGACCCTGCTTCAGCCAGGCCAAGAGCATGTGTCAGAGGTATGTGTATCACACCCTGGAACCAAGAGTTTATGAAAGAAGTGTTGACCTTGTGGCTTGGATATACCATCAGCTGCTGGTGGAGCAGCTGCTCCTGCAGGGAGAGCATTGTGCAAGCTGTTGTCTTCAGATATTTCTTTCTGTAATTTTCCCTTCTTTTCTTTTTTCTCTGTCACAGACTTCATATTGAATTGCAATGCCTTTTAATTAAAACACCTATTATCGGAAAGGACTTGCAAGCTGCTCTCTAGTTCACTCTCCCATAATTCCTGGTAAGGCCATTCCCAGCCGTGCTACATCCTATGCTTTATTCAGGCTACATATTCTGGGTCATGTGGCTTCCACTCGTATAGGAGGATCATAAAGCTGCAACATAAATACAGTTGTATTAGACCAAGCTGGCAACTCACCTGCCCAGGACCTGTTTCTGACTGTGGCCAACAGCAAATACTTACACAGGAGCACATGGGGACGTGATACTTCCCCTGAACACGCTCACACATTTTGCAGCTCAGTGACTTCCTGAGCCAGAGGCTTTGTACCTGATAACCTTTGAGTGGATTTTTCTTCCATGACGTTGCACATTTGTGTTCTGCACCTGTGTGAACTTTTCACAGCCACAGCCCCCTACAGCACAGAGACCTACATTTTATGAGACAAGCACCTCTTCATCCCTTTTGGAACAGAGCAGCTACTAATCTCTTTTGATGACCTTCATGCTTATATTGGCAAAGAACTGTCATTTGCCAGTCATCTTTTCCATGCCTCTCAGGATCTTACAAACCTTTGTCAAATCTCTCTTCAGACACCTCTTTCTGAGGCTGATGAGCCCTATCTGATGTTGCTACGTCTTGTACAGATGTTCCACTGACCCTTCTCTAAACATTCCCAGTCTTCTTCATCAGTTCTGAGCCTTGCATGTGATACTGAAGTGAGATGCACCAAAGGGTGGAGAAAGTGGCCCCAGGACACTCTGTTTACCTCTCTGTCCCTTTTCCAGTGCAACTATTAGAAGTGTGTTTGCTTTTTTTGACTACTATTCAGACAGACCTGAGGAGTCTACCCACAGACTTGATCAACTTCATTTATGATAAGTCAGGTCTCATAATTTATTTTTATCCTCTGCCGACTATCTTTCAACCAACACACACACAAGTTTTGAACTTGCTGCCAGACTACCAGAAGGTTCTTTTAAGAAGCCTGAGCATACTCTATTGAATAGAAGTTCCCTTATCCATACACGTCCCAAAGCCTTCAAAGCACTTCAGGAGTTTTGTGAGGTAGGGCTTCTCTTTAGAGAAGTCATGGTCACTCTTCCTCAGTATATTTTATTTTTCCTTCCTGATTTTTTTTAAACCCCAGTTTCTAATAATGGGCTCAGTCAGGCTCTGCTAGTTCCTTGGATCTCCTCCAGAATGCTTTCAGAAAATTGATGTCACATCTGTCAGCTTTCTAGGCCTCAGGGCCTAAGACTTTTCAAGTGAGGAGTTGGACACCACAGCCAGCTCTTCAGCTACTTCATCTGTGAGCTCTGGCAGATCCCTTGTGTGAATATTGTTCACTTGCCCTGAAGTATCAAGGTTCATTTTGCTCTTGTGTTCTATAGTTTCTTATATAGTCAGTTCAATTAGACAGATTCTCTAAAAGTCCCCCATAAATAAATTAACCTTCTTAAGTTTGTCCATGAGGAGCACACTTTTCTTCTGTTACAGCCTTACCTTGTCTTTTGCAGGGATAATCTACAGCTCAACAGACAGTCCTACTCCTGAAATGTTTAAAAAAGGATTTATGAGCTTTTACCCCATTTACAAGCTGTTGTTCATTCGGTTTTTTGGCCTGCCTTATTTTATTTTTACGTTTAACCTGCCAGAGTTTATGAATCTTCCAATTTTATTCACTGGACATAACTCAGTTATTTGAAGGATGCTGTCCTCACTTTTAACAAACACCACATAATACCTTTGTTTTGCCTTGACAGCTTCCTTTCTCCACCTTTTCTTGATCTGCAGTATACACTTACTTTCTGTCACTCGTATTGAGGCTGGTAGCAGGCAAAAACATCCATTTTAAATTTTGAACGCTGTCAGACAGCAGAGAACTGTGTGTGCATACATGCCCAAAGCTGAACTTTGAGCTTTCCTCTGAAGCACATGGCACGGACTAGTTGTACATTTTATAGCAGCTGGACTAAACAATAGTGGCATGTCCTAAATACTCCACTTAGTAACAAGATAAGAGACAGATCCACCAGTTAGGAGGCTGATTGCAACCAAAACCTAGGGCTCAGGGCTAGAAACAAGAAAGCGAAGATCATGTCTGCATGAAAAACACCAGAAGTAGGGAAAGATCCTGGAGATGAAGGAGATATGTGGAGATGAATGTTGGGGAATGCTCATTAATCTTGGCCAGTAATGCTTGAGAAAGGCAACTGAGAGGAGCTGCACAGCATAAACTGACAACTTCCACCTTGACAGACCTCCACCATGTCCCTGCCAGAAGGGGAAGGTGAGACTTGGTGATGTAGAGCTGTGGGGAAAGCAAGAGTGTGTGAGATACTAAAAGCTGTTAAAAGCTGTAGTCTTGTTAATTCTTAAATAAATGTAAATAAACGTCAGTATCCAGGTGTGCTATGAGCTGTTCTTTACTCTGTCTCAACTGTGACAGGTCCTTAACCAGTTTCCATATACTGTCAAGGGTTTAATATCCTTGGCTTCCTTCTGCAGTTTCTCTCTGATGTGTTTCCTCCCTAGGTCAAACGGTCCTGCAATGGAAGAGAACTTGGGCACATTACAGGTGTCTGTCACCATAAAAGACAAACAATGCTCCCTCTTAAAACACAGTTGCAAGCAATCCTGTCTTGGCAATTAACATACATTTTTCCATACTTAAGTTTTAATTTCTGTCGACCTCTCTGCAGGCCTGTAAAACAGTTCTGGACTGATATGTTCCAAATGTTTTTCTCTTTGGATTGGTAGAATGCCCATGCTGAGAGCAGCCAACAATACCATGTCATGGCTCAGTGTGAATGAAGATGAAAAGCTGGCAACTGTCCCAAAGATGGCAAGTCCTGACTTTCACTTTGAATTGCAGAGGGCCCAATTTCCTCTTGCTTTGGATCCCTCATCAAGCACATGGAGAAGATGCCTTCATAATGCTGTGACAGGCGTAAGGACTTGAGAAATCAGCTATCACATTAGGCCAGAGGTCATGGTGCGCTGGACTTGGGTTTTGCCAGTGGTCAAATATCACGAGGAAATATGCCCAGGCCAGTTCTGAAAGAGTCATTCATGAAATACTTTAAGAGGAGTGTTGTCTGAAGCAATAGTTTTTTGGTGGGTTTTTTCCTTCCTTTCACTTTCAACTACCTTCAATCAATCTTCATTTACAGGCTAGCAAAACTCAAGTTTTTACTTTCTGTATCAAATCCTTAGTTCCTGCTGCTTTCTCTACTTTGATATGTCTTGTTCTGCCCATTTTTTATGTAGGGCCAACTCTTAGGCTCTCCCAAAGGCAGTGCTGTCATCACAGCATCAACCAGTTCTGACACACAGGCAGGAAGGTGCTGGCCCCTCGTGTCAGTAACACCTGTTTCCAGAAGCCTGAGGCAGGGGAAGATGAATTTCACCCTTCTGTCCAAAGCATTCTTCTTGCTAGCAGGAACTGAACTTCCCTTCCCCTCTATAATCTGTCCTCCTTCCCTGCTGCCCTTTGTACACGAAGAGGGACAGCATGTAGTGCTGATGTTGTTTTTAAAACCAAGATGCCAGAATATGCTAATACCATTAATCTCACCTTTTTCCAAAGGCCATTCAGAAGATAACAGAATTCTTCAGCCAGTGAAGGATCTAGTTTATTGCCTCACACCTTGTTACATTCACAGAATCATGGAATATTCTGAGGTGGAAGGGACCCACAAGGATCAAGTCCAACTCCTGGCCCTGCACAGGACACACCAAGAGTCACACCATGTGCCTGAGAGCATTGTTCAAATGCTTCTTGAACTCTGCCAGGCTTGGTGCTGTGACCACTGCCCTGGGGCGCCTGTTCCAGTACCCAACCACCCTCTGGGTGAAGAACCTTTTCTTAATATCAAATCTAAACCTCTCCTGACACAGCTTCAAGCCATTCCCTTAGGTCCTGTCTCCGGTGCCCAGATTCCACTTAAGCTGCCTGGTTTCTATTGGTTTTCTGCTCTGAAGAATGACTGTCAATACTTTTTATCACTATACAGGTAACTCAGGTGGAGAAACTGAAAGGGACCCAGGAACAGGGCTGTGATTCTCACTGTAAATACCTCACAAAAAATGTGGATGTCTTCCTGTTACACACATCCAGCTTCATGCACAAGGAGTGCCTGGTGTGTAGTTGGGATACTGAGCACTTCATGCCAAAATAATGAAAACCAGTCAGCACCTACTGTACAAGGCCTGAGCTGTACTCCAGGATTGAAACTCTCGGGTTTGTAATGAGGCAGATGAACAAAAAGAGACAGACTCTGGAAGAAGGGCTGGTGTCCAAGAGAGAGGAATTGATGGTCAGCCAGAGATACACTGACGGTACTCCAAGGGAAATTTGGCAAGATGGGATGGGCATCCCAGCTCTAGTGAAATGCTAGATCTGCGCTGACTTGAAAAACAGAGTGAAAGCAAGAGTTCATTCAATACTCAAGAATAGCTGTGTGAAGCCTGAGAATAACTCAAGAACATTCAATGTTGTTATGCTTTGATAAGAACGGAATGACTTCCTTGTAAAGCTAGCAAGGTCATTGGATAACACAATTAAATGTGTATGACAAAAACAATGTGCCATATGTTAGAAGTAATAATTTAAGCTATTCATAATCTCTATTGAAGAAAATTAACTAACCGCTCAAGACAAAGCCCTGTTCATTATTGTAGGCAGCTCAGTAAAAACACTCTATGTGTTATGCAGTGGAAAGAACAAACAAAATATTAGGATATGAAAGTAAGAAAGAAAATTATACTGAAAATCTAGTGCCAGTAGTACAAGTCTCCTCTGGAAAAAGCTGTTAGCTCTAGTCATTTAATCAGAAATGAAGAATAAAATTAAATGAAGATCAGACAAGTCCAGAGGTGGTGATGATAGCTCTTGGACAGGCAGTCTTCCATTTCAAGAGAAATGAAAGCATGGAATTATTTAATTCTTTATGACACACATAGTGATTTGTGGGAAAGAGGTGATATATTCTCACAGAATCAGAGTCCCCTGTCCCTGCAAAGGCAACTGACTTTATTCAGGTCTCCAGAGAAGTACAGGACATCAAGCTGACATGACAAGATGTGCTGATTGTCATGTTGTAACTGATAATTGGTTCATTCTGCTTCTGACCAGGATATGATCCCTAGGCAGATGGGGGCTGGATCTCTCTCTGCCTCTTCCATTGACCAGTGCCTTGTCCTTGTGGAGGGGCAGCACTGATGCTGATGTAGGGACCCATGCATACATTATGTCCTTTCTTTGTGAGAGAGAAGCAGGATCTCCAATAGAAACTTGCAGCAGAAATAGGGAGAGGAAGGAACTCATGTGGACTGCACTGGAAACACGCTCACCTTCTGCTCAGAAGAAGGTGCTTGGTGCTTCCCATGTCTCATTCTATGCTGTGAGTGCTTAGTCTGCTTGGAAACGGGTGAAGCCTAGAGTTTCCTAAGACAAGGACCAGTTTTACTGCCTGTAACTGGGCTTGATGGGTCAGCTTACGTGGTGTTCTCACCAGCAACCAAGCGACCTTGCTCTGCTGATTAAAACCTGCAGCAGCTTTGATGCTTTCTTGACAATGAAAGGTGACAAAACTAACAAATTAATATCTACTACTACAGCAGTAGTAGTAGTACAGCGCAGTAGTACAGTAGTAGTAATAGTAGTAGAAGCAAATAACTTAAACCAAAACTGTCAAAGGCAAGCATTTCTAAATGGGACTTGATATAAAATGGGACTAATCTGATTTAGGATCAGATTTACTACAGTACCATATTTACAAGGCTGTCCAGAGAGAAATCAAAAGCCCAGGCCTAGTGGATTTCACACCAGAGGCTGCACAAGTCAGGTCCAACTGAGATACTTCAGAAAAACCCATTAGGTATTTACTGGTGTTTGCAGATGCCTCAATTCCATTACAGATCTGGGTTGGAAATGCTTCTGAAAGACCTGTCTGATGAGTCACAGAGGTTCCCAAAGGAATCAAGTAATGACCTTGCAATATTTTGGCATTGCATGGCTGCTTTTCTAGACTGATTTAACCATCAGTTAGGAGGTTGCAGGACATAGTAAGGATGGGACCAGGATATTTTGTTTCCCCAAGGTCCTCCACAACTTCTGCTGGCCCTGTGCACACCTACAGTTCTAAATGCAATTGTCCATAGAACACCAGTCCTGAGTCTGTACTGTGTAATGCTCAGCTAATAGCAAACAGCACCTCACATAGGTGTGCTATGGTAAAGAATAATTATTCCAGTGTGACCAAAGATTTACATAGGAAAACATCATGTGAAATCCTGTCAAATGAAATTCAGTACAAACATATTTTTTAAAGTCAAACTCAAAAATGTGACCTTCAAGTGCCAGCTCCATTTTTAGCTGTAATTATGTTTTTTTTAGTGGGAAAAAGGGGAAATAATTAATTTTGAGTCTGTCAAAATGCTGGTTTGGACAGCCTCAGTCCCAGTTCAGTGCCATCCCAAACAGACTTAATCTGATCTACTGACTGCACTAGGTTTCTTCTGGGGAGAAATGGCTGGACTGACAGCAATTCTCCTTTCCTTACAAATTCTGTGAGTTGAGCATTGATTCAGTTCCTAGGAATCAGAACAAAAATTATGATAGGAAAATGGAAAATAATGTCTGTGGAAAACCCCTAGATGCAGGATATAATGCTATATAAAATCAGGGAAGCTTCTGACTTGTCTCTGCTCCGGCGATATACAAGCATAGGGCAGTGATGATGGAGGCCTCTGAACTCCGCAGAATGGAAAAAAATCCATGACAAGCTAGAGGAAGGGATTGACTGTACCATATGCATGATAAACCCATTATCAGTTCAGCATTTTGCCTGTGTTCATTAAAATAAAAGCTCATTAATTAGGGAGTAATTTGTATGATGAGGATGCCATCCTCATCATACAAATAGAGCTCAAACAGCAGTATTTATTATGGTGGGCTCTAAAAGCGCTACTCCAACACAGAACATCCAAATAAGGCTGAAAAACACAGGTGTTGTGATGACAGAAAGTAGAACATAAAAAATCCTGGAGAACGAAGAAAAAAAAATCACCAAGCAATGTATTAAGAAGTTCCTTGAACATATTAAAATGGAAAGGTGTCATGTATGCCAGATCCTCATGACATTAAGGCTGTAAGAGAAAGCTAAAGAGAGAGCTGAGGAGGAGCAGGAAAGCTAAATGAATGATGTGTTAGTACCCTTGCTATCAGAAAAAAATACAGACATTCTTATCTCAAGGGCACTTGTTTTGGAGCCGTAATGTGACATTAACTGAGGTAGAAGGTCCTTAAAGGGAGATTAGAGGGCAACCTGAGCAATTTAAATTGGATCTAAAAGGCTGACAGAACCAGACAGTTCATCACAACACTCCATGAGCAATAAAGACAGCACTAATGCAGTAGGTTTATGATATACACATAAAAATGCCACTGGCTTTGAATGACAAAGTCAATATGCTATCTAATCTTATTCCACAGCAACCCCAGTCCACCTTTGTGCTACACCTGCAAGTGTAATGCATTCCCAACCCTGTGTCCAAAGTTCTGCTCAGTGTCAGCCTCTGGTGGGCTGCAACAGCTGCCAAGAAAAGACAATACTGTAAAAGGCAGAGNCCATTATCAGTTCAGCATTTTGCCTGTGTTCATTAAAATAAAAGCTCATTAATTAGGGAGTAATTTGTATGATGAGGATGCCATCCTCATCATACAAATAGAGCTCAAACAGCAGTATTTATTATGGTGGGCTCTAAAAGCGCTACTCCAACACAGAACATCCAAATAAGGCTGAAAAACACAGGTGTTGTGATGACAGAAAGTAGAACATAAAAAATCCTGGAGAACGAAGAAAAAAAAATCACCAAGCAATGTATTAAGAAGTTCCTTGAACATATTAAAATGGAAAGGTGTCATGTATGCCAGATCCTCATGACATTAAGGCTGTAAGAGAAAGCTAAAGAGAGAGCTGAGGAGGAGCAGGAAAGCTAAATGAATGATGTGTTAGTACCCTTGCTATCAGAAAAAAATACAGACATTCTTATCTCAAGGGCACTTGTTTTGGAGCCGTAATGTGACATTAACTGAGGTAGAAGGTCCTTAAAGGGAGATTAGAGGGCAACCTGAGCAATTTAAATTGGATCTAAAAGGCTGACAGAACCAGACAGTTCATCACAACACTCCATGAGCAATAAAGACAGCACTAATGCAGTAGGTTTATGATATACACATAAAAATGCCACTGGCTTTGAATGACAAAGTCAATATGCTATCTAATCTTATTCCACAGCAACCCCAGTCCACCTTTGTGCTACACCTGCAAGTGTAATGCATTCCCAACCCTGTGTCCAAAGTTCTGCTCAGTGTCAGCCTCTGGTGGGCTGCAACAGCTGCCAAGAAAAGACAATACTGTAAAAGGCAGAGGGATGTCCTCTGTAGCCAAAGGCTGGTTAGCCTGACATCAATCACAGGAAAAACAATGGAAAACAAGAGTTTAGGGCTGAGGGGCAATTAATACAAAACCACAGGTCTAAAACATAACTGCTGCCACCTAAAAGCATTTGAAGAATACAGATTTTAAATTCAAATTGAGCTGACAGACAAAGCCCTTCAGAAGTGAAGTAACTGAGCTTTATACTTCATGTAACCTGGATCAAGAATTGCCCAACAGAAATGAACAGAGGCAGATCATCAGTTCATGGGGAATTCCTCCAGCCTCAGTAAACAACTCACTGTTTCCCAATATGTTCATCAGTAGTCTGGCAGCAGCTACAAAAGCACTGCTGGGAAAATTTGCAGAAAATTCATGGATTAAGGTAACGGTAAATAATATCCAAGAAAAAGCACTTCCCCTCAGATTGCTTTCAAACATCTGTGTTTAATACAGTGAAATTCGGGCTTGTGCATCAAGGCATAAAGAATTCACGCCAGGCACAGAAAGGGTACCACCTGCTGCAAAGTATTACTGGCAACTAAATGTGACCTTTCCATTGCAAGCAGTGGCATGGAAGGCTCAGGTACCTTGTGCTCCTACAAATGAGGAAGTAATAGGAATATGCAAATGTGATTTTTTTCACTGTCTGACTGTGCTGAGTCTGTTGAAGGAATACTGAATACATGCTGAAAAGAAGGATGAGTGAATGGACAAGATACAGAACAAAAGCACAAAACATACCTTATGACTCGAAGTCCACTCTGTTTAAATTATCAAGGTAAGACCGAGGAATAATCTGATCAATGTGCATAAATATTATACGGAGAAAAATGATGCATACTTCATCTGGACTTTTAAATCTAATAAAGCAAGCCCAAGTAAGGACCAATGAAACTAAAGGTCAGTAAATCCCAGCTGAAAATCAGAAATGATCTGTGACAAGAGACGTGGCTTGCCATGGATGATACTAATTAAAAAAAAGGTCTACTAGTCATCATGTCTTTGGGGAAAATAAATCTTACTAAAAACAAGTTTGGCTGTCAAACACAGCCCTTTAGAAGTGTAATACCTAGGTTTAACATCCAATGTGAAGCAGCCCTTAGATGGATCAAGATTACTTACTTTCCTGAATGTGGCATAAATTTACATACGTAATTATACAAAGGATTTCAAGCTGCATGATCATTTGGAAAGTGACTCCATTTGAACATTTTTTAGGTTTCTGTTAAGGTTTTGTGGGGAGGGATGGTCGCTGGACAGAAAAACATAATCCTGCAGGTACAATGAAAACTAATTGTCAGTGTTATTAGATGGTATTTTGTGCTGTGTGCTCCTGTCTTTACCTACAGCCATGACATGAAAAAAATCAGAGCCACTTAGTCTAGACTTGATGTCATAATTGCTTTGGTTTTCACTTGCAGCAAATATAACATGGAGAAACCCATTGGGTACAATAGCCCAGGTTACTGTGTACTAAGGGTGAAGGATCTATTGGCACAAGTCCTAACTGAGTAAACAGTGCGTTAATGCTCTTGGGACATCACCATACTGCATAATAATAATTATGGTGAAGTATCTAACAGCTTAAGATAGAGCTCTTTTTATTAATTTCAGTTTAATATTAAATAATACATTAAAAATTGTCTTATTATTAAAGCTACTAATAGATCCAAAGGTTCAAGTGCTCAGTGTTTTCAAGTAGTATAATTCACATATGTTGTCTTGCGTAATCAAAGTCTGATTTAAATGTTTTTTCTGGGAGGTGTTTAATGCCATCCCTACCCAGCTGTGCAGAGAACAATTGTGTAGATGTGTCCCTTTACACCCCTTTGCTGTTGCTTTCTTCAAACAGCCCTTTATGGATCAGTCTTTTCAAAGTCCCAATGAGGTCTGAAACTGCATCCTGCACACAGTACTGCTGATACTGCTTGGAAGAACTGTTCTGCTCTCTAGGCCAGGAGAAAGTCATAGCTTTCAACTGTAAATTCATTGCTGTTTCGAGCTATAGGATGAATTACTTCAGTGCTTGGGTAAGCCCTTTGTTAGAACGAGAACCAACAGGTTCTGCACTCTAGGTGTCATTTCTTTTAATGAAACCATGGTAATCCATGAAACCTGAGTTCAATGCTTATTTATAATCTATCCAGGAAGTACTATCCATGAAAAAAAAAAAGAGTCCCAAAGTTTCCTATAGTCACGGTGGGTTAACTGAACTCATGCAAGTGTTTCAGACATTCAGAGTGGGCCAGCAGAATCATAGGTCCCATCAATGGTCAGCTGGTGTTCCAGGGGATTCAGTTACCATGTCTGGGCACATGTTCCACTTGGCTACTGGCTTAAATCTGTTTTTTCCATTTCCTCTATTAATGTAAGTCTTGGCCAACAGAGAAATCTCATGTCAAGACTTTGATTTCTACAGTCTTTCATGTCATTCTTCCTACAGACACTGGTAAAAGTCCTTTCAGAGCAAAGTATTGCTTCTAGTCCAGATGGAAGATCACTCTTATAATTCTAAAAGGCAAAAGGGTCACCATAAAAGGTAATTTGTTCTCATTCCTCCTAACTTTTGTGTGGAGCAACACCAGTCCTTCATAGTGCATGAAAGTTCACTTTGGTGATAAAACTCTGTGACTGGTTAGTAAAGCGTTTGTGAAGATGGCTGACTACCCAGAAAGAAATGGAATAATAAACTATGCTAGGATTATCATGTCTTTGAAGTTAGCTTCAACCCTACCTTGGGATAAATGGAAATTTTTTATATATCCACTTGTTTCCTCATCCCACTTTGTGAGTGCCTTTAGGAAGCTCTCAAAAGGTGACCTTTATCACCAGCTCCATTTGTGAATAGTACCAGGGAAGGTCAGTGCTGGAAGAAACTTTACATTCTTTTCTGTAACAAAGACATGCTGTGTCTTTGTAACAGATACTTGTGTCTGACATCTTGGTAATTCAAGGGATAATTGTTATCCGAAGTTGCTACAGTGATACATTATATGAGCATTTAATGGAGCCTTCCCTAAAATTCCCACTATAGGCTGCAAAACTGACTCTACCCCAAGTGACAAAAGTACTTCATAAATGAGCTTCATAAATATAGAAAAGTTCTTTTCAAATACAGCTTTTGTTGTAAAGCAGCACATAAGTGACTATATTATAAGTGACTTTTATGAAAAATTCAACATGTTTGGGAGCAGACAGGAATACTGTGGGTTTGGTCATCAGGCAGTGTGTACTACCTCAATTCAGAAGAATCTCAGCCATTCTTTACTTAGTAATTAATAACCATAACTCCTTTGTTGTATCTGCTGCATGCAGGTCATTCACCCTTCTTCTAGCAGCCTTGTCAGGGCAATAGTTTCACAGCATCTTTTCTACTGGTGAGTCCAGCTAAGTCTTTCTCCTTTTAGCTGCAGAGACATCTAAATAATACTCCATCTATTGTCTGCTTAGTGGAAGATCTCACAAGTGACGCTCTCAGCTGATGGCAAGGTGTTATCTTCAAATTGATGAATAAGCAATTGTCTGTTACTGCCCTTTTGGGAAATAGCTGTGTTTGCTCTACTGACCCCCATGTTTCTGTGTGTGGCTCAAGTTGTGTCCCTCTCAATTCTGTCTCCCACAACAAAGGCACACCTCTTGCCTTCTGTTCACAACAAACACATCTCCAGTGCATTTGTAATGCAGAGTAGGCGAGGTTTTGCAGTTGCCTGACATTCAACAGCTTCCTCTGTTTTCCTTGCGATTCTTCCCAAATTACTAATTTTCACAGCAGCCATAGTTAATAGCTGTTCTGATACTGTTTAATTCTGTATACCACAAAGCAGCTGGTTTGAAATTGTTCGGACAGGCCTCTGTAGTTTAATAGACACAAAAATTGATTAGATAAGCCATTAGGCTCAAAGGTCCATGTCATCTAAGGCATTATTTACTTCTTTAAAGCCTTGCAGAATCAATTTCCAGCCAGGCAGACATGCCTAAATGTAAAGCTGAAGAAGGCATCAGTCCATTTGTACCTCTTGGCAATGCGCATCACCAGCACTGAGGAAGGAACTGTTGGCTGGGAGGTGCACAAGTGTAATAAAAGACTTAAGGTGTTGATAGGTGAAGCCAATTTGTATTTGTTTTTATTTTGTGGAACAGCATATGGCAGCTTTTCACTAAGTCCTAGGTCGATCAGATTTCCGGGCATAGAATAATGCACATGGGCATGTCTCTAACCTGCGAATCATTAGCACAACACATTTTTCAGCCCTTGCACTGTGCTTTGCCTTGGTGCCTAGAAGACCTCTCATTTTTCACTCATGCCAAAGTTCACAGCCTCCAATGTAACATCAACCTGCAAATTGTCTGGGAATCAACCCAAAGATGCTCTGCTCAAAGACCCTGTGACTGCACATCTTTGACTTCTCAAATGCTTGGGAGCCTGTCTTTCCCATTAATCACAATGCTTTTACTGCAAGATCCAAAGAGAGGCCCAGAAGCTGCTCATCAAGAATCCAGATGAATGGGCAGAAACCGAGTGAACACAGTCCAAAGAAAAGACAGTTCTTTCATCTTCTCACACATTAATAATATGAAGTAGTAAATATTTGCCCTGAAGGACAGGTTAGGATTCCCTATTAGTTTTCTCCCTATTTTTTTGCAGGATCGCACAGTGTTTGAAGTGAGAGAGAGACATCAGAGAGGCTCCTGTAAATGCTGAGAGGGGAACTGAAAAAAGAACAGATGGACTTTTTCCTAGAAGTGATCATGGAAATAGCCTCATGAGCAGAGACCAAGAAAATGAAGGAACTTGAGGGACCTGAGAAATCTTATAAGGGAAGATATTAAGAAAAAGGGCTTCAGAATCAGGCTGTTAAAGCAGTTATGGAGAAACGGGCCAAAAATGCAGGGAATTTTGACAAAGAAGCAGCATTGGTACAACAGTTCTGAGCCCGTATCCACTTCCTGCCATAACTTCTCACTTCCATTTTGTAGCTTATGGGAGCTTGTGTTTGGGGTAGGCAAGTCCACGAACAAGAGCAACACACAAAATTAGCTCTACTTGATATGGTCTACTAAAAAGTCAGAACCCCCCAGCAGAGGAGAGTGGTTTTCTGACAGCCAGAGGTATTGGAAACCCTTAAGAGGATTTTTTTCTGTTGTACTATTTGCATTCATGCACTTCAATTCTTAGTGCTTTTTGTAAAATTTTGTCTTGCCACAAAGTGACAGAATTTATATATTTTGTTCTGGATTGCTCTGCACCTTTTTATTACCTGAACAAAACAGTGCAAAAAGAAATAATTGATCTGATCTTGTTCAATATTGTGCAGGACACAACAATGGCACATGCAGACAGTACTGTCTGCCCTTTGCAGGCATCTTGCGAAGGTGTGCACCTCGATTATCTTCTGCCTTGAAGCAGCGTAGATTCTTAAAACAAGACAGCTCAGATCGCTCAGAGTAAGGGCAGCACAGACTTCCTAATAAAATCTGCAATTTTCTGTAGAGTTCTGAAGTGCCAGCTGTCCCATTTTCAGATAAAGGATTCTGAATTCCCTGGCCAGCTCTGTATGTGGAATGAGTGGCACAGGTTCCTTTGAGCACAGCCTGGAAGCTGTCCTGCCTGCTCACCAGCTCTGCCTGTGCCTGCATCTCTGCACATGCCGAGGCAGCTGGACAGCTTGGGCCTGCCAGTCCCATCTCCAGTGGGAATGCCACTGCTTCAGAGGCACTGGTAAAACAAAAGGAAGCATGACTGGGTTTATGGACAGGATTTGTCAAAGATCACTGACTCAGGTGGAGAAAATGAGCAACCAGTTTCTTAAACAAGTAGCTATAAATAAGTAAACGTGAAAGTTGGTAGTATTTGATATTTCAGCTTAGGAGACAGAAAAATCCTGTTCTCCCCATACTGAAATATACATAGAGCCTTCTTAAACAGTAGATGGTAAATTCTTAATAGGAGAACTTCACTCAGTTTAATCAACTCACAGTGATTCCCTTCTAGGCTGTCCATTTCAAATGAATTGATCACTGAGGTAAAAATCCTGAGTTTATGTATGGACCCACACATGCACCTCCACAAATTATACGGAACACATCCCCCAAAAGATTTCTGTTATAAGTACATAAAATTTACAATTAGCAGAAAACAATAAAAACTCATATGTGTTAATAGGATAACGCCATTGAAAGGCAACAAAATTAAATGGTACGTAATTAAATTGTGGAATGTACCATTTTTGCTCCCCAGCCACCAACCCTGCTGGCAAGGGCTTCTCCGGACAGGAGCTCAGGCTAATGGAGCCACAAGTTCAGCAGGTTCACCTTATCTGTACCACACAGCATCTGGCCAGTAATTGCAGACACTGTGAGCAGCTGCCCTCCAGTCACAGGTATGGGGGCCTCCTAACACTGTCCTTGCTCTCTCAGGTCCCTTCCCACGAAGACAACCCTGAGCTGACTGTGAGAAAGGGAGCAGGCAGTGAACACTGGCAGAAGTACCACTGCAAATGAGATTGACTTTACTAGAAAGCTTTTCTTCTGCATGGTTGTCAGAAAATCACTCTCTGGAGATGCTGAAGGCTGTGTGTTTGTGGGGTGAACTCATTACTCCGAGGGCTGAGGAAAGCTTCCTGAGGGTAATGAGCTGCAATGCCTGGTATGAAGTAGGTGTGCACACAAATTTGGCATTTACCTGCTATTCATGTGTTTGATTTGGAAACAAAGTGAAAAAAATGTGCAAGTAGGCTTGAAAGCCAGCACCATATGATGGTGGTCATTATTAAGTATAGCCTGTTCCTTTGTAGCGCTCCCTATTCCTGCCCAGTCGGGTTATTCTCTACATACTTGTTCTTGATGCTGATTCCCTCCTCTCAGGCAAGTATGTATATCCAAATGCCTAGATCAGCAGGATGCTTTACATTTTGATTCATATATCCTTCAGCACCTGACAAGCAACACAGAAATGAGAGGTTGTTCTTCCCAAGTGTGGAATCTTCAACAAACACATTATTTTACTTAGCAATGGCATGAATATCCAGCTTCACTTTCCAAGTCAACAAGGCATAAAGGAATGAATTAAACTACATTTATTCTGGATCACTTTTAACGACAACAGTGAAAGCTAAATCTGTCTGCAACTTGCCCATTTCTACCAGCATTTTCCTGAAAAGCAGAATAGCTTTGAAAGACAGAAACTTCAGAGACAGCCAGCAATCACAGGATTCCTCTAAACCAGGGTCAAACCCTGCACTCATCAACTCTGAGTAAAGTGGTTTTGGTAAACCAAATCAGGCACCTAGAGCAGTGCAGGTTTCCCATAAATGCCAAGACAAAGCCTTTTGCTTCGATCTGACTGATGTTTTTGAGCTGACTGAGACTATTCCGGAACCAAACTGCGCTTCCCAGATGTGAATGTGACCTGACATCTGCAGCTTGTGGCAAGGACAGCCTTTTTTTTTTGGTTAGACTATCCCAAAGAGAGGAAATTACCCATGCAAATGGGGATGTAATCCTCCTTTTACTCACCTGTGTTGTTCTGATTTCAGGCATGTTTGTGCCCAAGCTTTTTGTGACAACCAGAATGGGAAAGACGGAATTTGTTACATATTTGACATACTGTCATTTGGTAGTCCATGCTAATTGTGTTACTTAAGAATGCAGTAGATATTACAACCACTTAGTGAATACCACACTGGATAGCATGATCAAACACATAGTTGGGTATAGAGTATTCATAAAGGATCAGGAGACAAAATGCCAGAATATGATCCATGTGCCAGTGGGCAGAAGGCAATGAATGAATGAGTAAATGGGACCAAGTCATTAGTGTAATTTCATCAGTTCACAAATACCGCTGCCAAATCAAAGCAGCTATCTATTTTCTGCCCAAGAGCCACACATTATTTTTCTTCATTACTCAATCTTCTTTAGTTTGATCCTATATAACCTTAAAACTGAGGAAAAAAATATAGCCTGTATGGAAAATAGCTGTGGTATTGCAAAAGATGTAAAGCTCGCCAAAGAAAATGAACTCTAAAAACTGTTTTCCTTGTTTATGTGTTCTCTCCAGGCCCTCTTGTTTATGTAAGGCTCAATATATGATCAAGTTACCTTGCGTCAGCCAGGCTGGGGTAATTGTCTGTGTGTGCACTTTTGGCCCGCAGCAAATGCAAGAAAATTTAACTTGGTTTAAGCCCCTTTCACTGCAGGCCTAACCCAACTTACCTTACATACCTTGCATGTGGGGTGGGAGCATACACCTACTTCCCACACAGTCACACACTGCATCCCAGGAGCCTTATGCTGTGTCTGAGACCCAGGATTATAAAAGGCACCCTAAAGGGCATTTGGGACAGCTTGTCTTTCCTTCTGCATATATATTGCACAGGCACAAGAATGAAGGGCTTACCTGCCATGCCTCCACCTTCTTAATGTCTGCACAGGACCCATTGGTGAAGAGTCCCTTCCCAGGGGTACAGGTATAAATATCCTGCAAGGCATGGGCAATGGAATACACTGCCAAGTACACATTGTAGGATATCCGCAAGTGTGTGTAGTCCATGTACGGGGTCTCCACGCTAGTGATGTTCTCATCCCCTGTGCACGGAGGTCGGAAGGCAGATGTTCCATTTCCAGCTCCCAGCCCCTCTTCATGGCCCTTGTGGAAGGAAGTTGAAGCAGGAGAATTTTTGGACCCATCAGGGAGATAGCAGTTAAACGTCTCCTCCCAAAATTCCTTAGCAAAGCCATTGTTGGTGGACTTCTTGGGATGCACCTTCTGCAGGAACTCACGGAAGCCTGGGATCTGTCCTGCCTTCAGTGCAAACCCGATGGTGCTGCCAATGACACGGAAGAACTCTGGCATGGCTATTAGGGAAGAGCTGGCCCAAGCCTCGCTTGCCAGCCAGATCTTGCCAGTGATGTTTCGCCTGACAATCTCTTTGATGAGAGGCTCCAGGTCTGGGCCACTGGAGAAAACAACAATCACTCTTGCTGTGGAGTTCTGGATGACCTCTACCACTTGCTGGATCTCCTCTTCATCTGAGTACTGGGAGATGAGCTCGCTAAAATCAATGCAGATATCTCTCTCCTCTGCCTCTTCCCGAAACTTTTCAATCCCTGGCCGGCCATAGTCATCATCAGCTGCGATTGTTCCCACCCAGTTCCAGCGAAAGTACTCGATGATGTCTGCCATGGCTGTGGCCTGATGCTCATCGTTGGGGATTGTGCGCAGGAAGGACTTGAACTGGTTCTTATTGCTCAGGAGACGACTGGATGAGGCATAGCTGACCTGTCAGAGCACGGCAAACAAGCAAAACACACCATAAAGTGAAATGCCTAGAAATAAATTACATCCATTTACCTAGCATCACTGTTGGCCTGTATAACCTCAGATGGGGCAAGGAGGGAGCTGAGCACCACCCTGGCAGCCCCATTTTCTTAGCCTGTGTTTGCAGGTGATCCACTTTGAGAGCCTGCACATTCTCGTAGCTCGCCTGTCCTACAGAGGCACACATACGGGAGCAGCTGCTTGGACCTGAGAGGCTGGAGCCAGCTTGTGCCTGTGAGGTCAGGGATCTGAGGGAAAGAGAAATGGACACTAGATTGGAGGAATGGCAAAGACTTCTCTCAAATCCAGAAAAAAAAAGAATGTGCCATCTAGATAAATGAGGGCAATGCACTTAATTAAGACAAAACACAGGCTTTCTCTGTCCTGAACCAGACATAAGACAGAAGGATGGTATTGCCATCCCAAAGCTACTCTGTCTGTCTCTACCTTGGCTTTGACATCCGTCCCCATCCTTAAACAGGCACCATCAGGCATCATGTGCCTTTTACATACAAACCCTGTCAGTTGACATAAGAAGAATGTGATGTATATCAGCTCCCTTGAAGTTGTAGAGTGCCTGCTCTACAACTGCATTACCGTAACACTCTGCACTCCCTGCAGAGTGTTATGGTAATGCTACTTTAGCAGTGTTTCCTGTTTGCTGGCCAGAATCAGCAAAGAAGCCAGTAGGCATTCCATGCTTCATAAGCCACCATGTTTTATGGTTAAAATTGGATTTTATTTCCTTTTCTAAAACTATCAAGAAATATTTTATTTTCCTAATCAGAACAAGTGCCATATGCTCTTAAGATAAAATTTGAATTATCTAAAAGTAAGAAGAAAACCATAAAATCCAGATAATAACAGTTTAAAGATCTCGAGAACCTCTAAAATGCATTTTGAGATTGGTATCTGAATTCTTTAGGGCTGACTCTCATTTGAAAAAGTCTTCTATAAACAGTTCATTTTGTACAAAGTGGAAATTTACAGAAAACCTTATCTCCTCCTTAAACTATGTTATTTAATGTTTCTGCAAGAAGAAAGAAAAGGAGGTCTTCCAGTGCAATTTCAAGGGCCAGAGGAGTAAATCCTCCTTTCCCAGATCTGTAGTCTCCCCTGGACAGGCTCTTGCTCAGTGCTACTCTCACCCCCTTCGACCTTTTGCCAAGAGGTACAGGCAACGTGTCCCACTGCCACACGTGCTGTAAAGGGACACTGAGGTGAGGTACTGAGAAACAGAACAGAAGTCGTAACATTTTCAGTGTCTGCGTCAACAGAATGAGTAATGAACCGTACATTAATTGTAAAATATACCTCCAACTTGTACTGAAATGCAGGGCCTAATAAGCCTGGATTTGCTAATGGCCTTGCTATAAATGGCTGTGACAATTCTACCTGACAGCTGCCTGTCTAAAAGCCTGCTTTCAGTTGTCATGCCTCAACCACCTGGCTGAGACATCGTGCCAGAACTGAACCTCCTGACATCTACCCTTTTCTGCAGCATCTAGATAAGGTTACTGCCTCACAGGACAAATGTCATTCTCTGTTTAAAGGGAAAGTCTGAGAACTGCAAACATCTCTTACATTCAGTTGAACTCACCAACCCTTCTCGGCTGCCCTTGTTCACCTGATAATATGATGTGTAAATCAACAATGCCTTATAAGACGTCATCAGGGTGTTTATTACATGCCAACTTCCAATGCCACTCTGGGCAATACCCAGATAGCACAGCTTAAACCGTTCCTGCCCTGCTCAGAGACCAAATGCCCAGTTTTTCAGACTCCTGCAAAGGAGTCAGAGTGATGAGACTCAACAGACAAGATATATTACTGTGCACAGGGCAATCAAGAATCCTTCCTTCTTCATTTGTGGTGCAGATGAGAATTGGAACCCTGGCTGAAGCAAAGATATATCTCTCAAGACAGACTGAGAGCACATTGTGACACAATCTTGTTATAAGGGCTCTTGTGAGCTCTGGCACCTGTATTAATTTTGGAAGAGGAATTGGAAGTGTTAGGCTATACAAGGTAACACTTAAATGGATAAGGCTAAGCACTTTTTCCAAAGTTGACTTCAGTGTAAAAATCTAAAATCAAGAGCAACAACATTAAGCCAGCCTTGTACTTTGCTTAAGGTCTTGGAAGAGCAACAAGCCTCTTAAACAAAAGGATGGGACCATGGATGCTGGCCCTGGCCCCAGCAGAGTCAGAATGCAGCCCAAAGGATGCTGCGACACAGGAATTGGCACAAGCATTACCACACAGATGACCTTGGGACAGGGGGGCATATCCACATGATTTCACGAATCTTGTTTTGGGTGCCCTAGGGCAAAAGAAAGGCAAGTCAGCTCAGAAGAAACCTCCACTGCACCTGATCAGCTTAAGCAACAACTTTATATGTCACCTGCTTGAATGATCAGAGATGCTGAGAGATCTAAAGAGCAGCTGGCAATGACTGAGCTCTGCCTTGAGTGGGCTCTGTGGGAGCTGGACCAGACCAGAGAGTCACCACTGTGAAGTAACAACACGACTACGTTGTCAGGGCTGGCAACTGTCATTGACTGAACTAAAATACCTGTATTCACAGATTAAACCACTCTAGAGGACTCCAATCCTCCTAGACTAGGCTGCTGTTGGCCAAATGTCGTTACTGGCTGCTCAGTAACCTTTGTATTTGGGGACTGCAAAGTGCTAGCAAGACACATTTCTATGATAACAACACCCACCCCTCTCCCATCCCCCATTTTATTCTTTCTCTCCTTAATGTTCTATTGGAAATGGCAAAGATNCTATACAAGGTAACACTTAAATGGATAAGGCTAAGCACTTTTTCCAAAGTTGACTTCAGTGTAAAAATCTAAAATCAAGAGCAACAACATTAAGCCAGCCTTGTACTTTGCTTAAGGTCTTGGAAGAGCAACAAGCCTCTTAAACAAAAGGATGGGACCATGGATGCTGGCCCTGGCCCCAGCAGAGTCAGAATGCAGCCCAAAGGATGCTGCGACACAGGAATTGGCACAAGCATCACCACACAGATGACCTTGGGACAGGGGGGCATATCCACATGATTTCACGAATCTTGTTTTGGGTGCCCTAGGGCAAAAGAAAGGCAAGTCAGCTCAGAAGAAACCTCCACTGCACCTGATCAGCTTAAGCAACAACTTTATATGTCACCTGCTTGAATGATCAGAGATGCTGAGAGATCTAAAGAGCAGCTGGCAATGACTGAGCTCTGCCTTGAGTGGGCTCTGTGGGAGCTGGACCAGACCAGAGAGTCACCACTGTGAAGTAACAACACGACTACGTTGTCAGGGCTGGCAACTGTCATTGACTGAACTAAAATACCTGTATTCACAGATTAAACCACTCTAGAGGACTCCAATCCTCCTAGACTAGGCTGCTGTTGGCCAAATGTCGTTACTGGCTGCTCAGTAACCTTTGTATTTGGGGACTGCAAAGTGCTAGCAAGACACATTTCTATGATAACAACACCCACCCCTCTCCCATCCCCCATTTTATTCTTTCTCTCCTTAATGTTCTATTGGAAATGGCAAAGATTATGCGATCTTTGCTTAATCTCCGCAGACTAGAGAAGCAGGCCACTTTTGTAACCTAAATCAATGAGGTGGAAGTGTACCTGAGGTATGTAAAAGAGTCCCAGCAGATTTGCCACAGCAGTGGAGATGCCAGAGCCAGTTGCTCCCACGACTGCAATGGTGGAAGGGATATGTTCTGAGCAGTTACAGAATTCGTCCAGGTTCAAGGAGTCTATCTTGTTCTGGGCCACAAAACTCAGTGTGGCCTCCAGGGCTTTTGAGACTGTATTGCAAGTGTCAAATATCCTGTATCCCAGGGTCATGTTGGGAAGGAGAGTTGGGCTACTGTTTATTTCTTCTATGGCAAAGATCATAGCCTGGAGCCAGCGGAAGCCTCGGAAATTATACCTGGGGGAGCAAAAATAAAAACAAAATAGAATGAGAAGGAAGAAAACCGAGAAGAGGAGATCAGGAATGAGGCAAAGACACAGGGTAAAATTCCAGATACAAAAGACAAAATCAATTCATACTATTTCTTCCATCCTACTAAACTTGGAAAGTTTTGCTTTTGTCTCCAGTGGTTACAGAAGAGGCATGCTTATGCTACGAGGTTTAGTTCTGGCTTTCAGCTTTTCAGTTTGGCACCTCACTCCTGAGGTGAACTTTTCTAAGTCCCCTAAAATCTGGGAAAGTTGAAAGACAGCATGTCTGGAATGATGACTCTGGCCTGTCCTTTGTGCTCAGGACCCTAAACCTGATCTCATGATCCCTGAGGAGATGGATGTGATCCTCTGACTCAAAACTACACCTACCAGGTTTGCTTCCAGGCTCCTCTGACATGTTTCTGAACGCAGATGGCAGTGTCTGCTAAGCCTATGCTGATGCTGCCTGGGACTTAGGCTCAGGGATACTCCCGGAGTGTGTCAGATCCTCCCGGCTTTGGGCGGGCAGAGCAGGCTGAGTCACAGCACTGGCATGCTGCTGGATGCAGAGGTGCCTGGGAGCTCCGCTCTGGGAAATTCGGCCTCACATGCCACACTTCACTTTGTGAGAGAGAGCACAGTCAGACTGTTCATATCAGAGAACAGAGGCATGCTATAAATATAAATCCTAGTGTAAACTGGTAACTTGTTGATTAAATACTTCAGTGCCTTCACTGAAGGAGCAACTTTTCTCATTATTATTGTGCTCTCACACATTTGCTTTAGACACGAACTCAGAAGACGCCCTCAGAGCTGGCCTGTGAAACTGAAAATGTTTTTTGAAGCCTCCTCTCTTCTCTAAGATGGACAAGCTGAGTTTTCTGATTATCTCGCACCTGTGCACAGAGGTAGCCCGGTGCTGCGGATTGGTGGCAAATGCGCTGCAGGAGCTGGGAGTCCCTGTTTACGGCATCAGTAAGCTGGCAGTGGAAGAAGCTGAGGCAGGATGATTGCTTATCCAAAAAGGAGAGAAACTTCTTTGTGGAAAGCAGGAGGAAGAAAGTACCTTTGATACATATTATTCTGAAGTTTTACTGTGTTTTCTCCTGTAAAGTTGCCCTGGCAACCAGTTGTGTGCCTGTGAGGCTGCTGTGTTTTAGGGCAATGTAGCTAGAATGGCAGAATCTTTCATCAGCTGAAACCTGCCCTTCCTTGGAATGCACTGTGGGTCAGGACACCAGTTAGTTTGCAGTTTGTGCTGAGTTGCAGGTGAAAACAGGAAAGCATCGATGCTGTTATGCTTGAGATCCACTGGGAAAAGTGATGGGCTCCAAAACTGGAAAAGCCTGGGGAAATAGCCTGCCCAAGAACAGATTCTGTATGAAATGGTAAATTGTAGGTTTCACATGAGTTATCTTTTGAAATGCTTAGAGAAATGTTTCCATTACTAAGGTGAAGATTTCTAAAGACAAGCTTCATGAAATCACAACCTTTCAATCTCTGAGATATATGACCTGAACATTTTTAATTGCTGGATTAAATTAAATGCTTCCAAAGTTGATGTTAGCTATGTCTGACTTTTTCAAAGCTGAATGAACAAAGCCACATTACTTCCATTCCAGGAGTTTTATCTGATTCATCTGGGATCAGAATTTCTAAAGCTATCACATCTAAGGTTTATCTTTAAGTCTTAAAAACTTCATTTATTCAACTCGACTTCACCTCTCCAGACATCTTTGGTCAAATTCCAAATGAGGTTCAGCTCTGAGGTTGTACCTCAAAGCCCAGACAGCACAATTTCAGTACAGATCTCTTCAGGTCAAAAAGTTTGAGTCCTTAGTTATAACTTATTACCAAAGGGACTGTTAGCTTTATTAAGATTAGTCTTTAGAAGCACGGAAGTGTGGGTTATTGATACAAGCAATTTGGTCATTTAGAATACTTTTTGCTCTAGTTTCAAACCATTAAGGAATGAGATGCAACGAGAGAGCTCTGAAATAAAAGGCCAGATCTCAGAGGGATTGAGTCAGTCAGTGCTGTGTACAGAAAGAAGACGTGTCGGGCACACCATGTTGCCTCACGTGGTCAGTAACGCACACTGGGATAAATGGAAACAAGAAAGGGTTTTGTAACACTTATTTTTAAAAAGCTACTTGTGTTTACAGATATTTTTAATATGAACAGGATTTGAAGCAAGGAGCCATATTCAGGCTCTTCATGTAAAAGAGAAAAATCTGATTGCATTTTCTATCTTTAAAGGGAAGACTACTGAGAATCTGGGAAGTTCAAAGATACCACTATACTACTGGGAAAAGCTTCACACATTTGAGTATATGTAAAAGCAAATATAAGCCTGCTCACTTTAAATTATACAGGTGAAGGATGACACAAAATTATTTTGCCTGCTTGAAAGGAATATGGCTTTATTTTTTTTAAATGCCACAAGGTGGTATCTTCAGACAGTATCTTTGAAAGCAGTGAACTGGATTGTCTTACCCTTTACTTCAAAGAAATATTTGGCATTTAATTCAGTAAATGCAGACTAAGGCCCATGATACACAGTTGCTTTTATTTGCCTTTCTGACATATGCTCCTGATTAGTGTATATTCACAGTATAAGGCCTCTACTTGAGGTACTTGCATTTGGATTAATTTTATTTTGGAGGGAAGGAGAGTAGGGGCTTTTTTCTGGGAGCGAGACTCCAAAATATCTTTGAAATGCTTTCAATAATTTATCTTAAACTAACCTAGGCAGGAGACCTGCAGTTCCCTTCCCTTGCACCTCTGCTGTTAGCAGCATCAGCAGCTCAGGAGGACAGGATCAGATGAGGTGAAGACAGCACTCCTCACTGTCTTCTCTAACACCTGACAGATCTTCAGACAAGCTCTCATTTTGTCAACTGAGACAGTGCTGTATCAGTTCCATAACACACGTATGGTCAGACAAAGGCAGGGCAGGATTTCAATTTCTGTGAATGGATATTTTGTGGATAATTTCTCTCCCACTGTACTGTAAGATCCCAGCAAGGGGCTGCAGATAGGTTCCTCTTGGCTTGGTGTGTACATGAGGGATTGCTAAGAGCAGCCTTTGAACCTGGCAGTAGGTCCCACTGATGCAGCTGACCTCCTGTGCTATGCTGCTGCTGTGATTAATATGATCAGTCACTGGAATGCTCTGTCAACCATGCAGAAATTTGACTGGTAATTTCCATAAAGAAACTGTACAGGATTTACTATCAGAAGCAAGCTTTCATTAGATTTCCAGAATATTTAAATAGCCACTGGTATTTTCTCGGTGGAAAAGAAGCAGCCTTCAAAGCTCATTTTCTGCCATATTACTTTACAGGTATGTTCACATAGTCTTGCATTTTAACAATTCTAAGAGGTGGTGCTATGAAAAGTGGCCATTAAGCTCTAAATGAGAGTTTAATGTGAATAATTCAGAGCCCACAGGTGTAGATGGGAATTTTTATTTACACTCCTTCCTTAAATGTTTCCCTTCTGATGCTTGTTCTCCCACCTCTCAGAGTATTCAACCCACTGATCTTTCTGTTCCCAGGGAGGAGCACAAACAGGGAGAGAGAAATCGGAAACAATGCCTCACTGTAACTGTCACATCTGCAGGGCACAGCTGTGGAGCAGACCAGTTTGCTAGATGATAAACATGTCTGTCAAATGGTGCTCAGGATAGCTTAAATGTCTCAGTCAATGTTTCAAAGCAAGGCTATGTAAATTAAGGGACACAAAGCTCTCTGCATGGTTCAAGCTCCCTGTAGCTCCATCCCCTGTTTGTTTGTATGGTTTGGTTTTAACAGCTCTTACTGTCTGGATCCAGCAGGGAAATTGGTCCTGATCCTTGCTAGTCTCCATAAAGAAATAATTCACAGCCTCATGTGTATTCATGACCTTCATTTATCACACTTGCAAGGCACTAAGCAATGCAATATGAAGGAAAAAAAGGAGAAAGTGATGTGAAAGCTCTGAATATGGCTTTCACTTACCCTCCCATATCTGACAGGTACTTACACTCAAAAATGGTGGCAAAGCCTGCACGTGCCTTTCGATCACACCAGCACTCTTCTTTCTCTAGTGGCTGCATGCACATACTAATTCCTCTGTTCTTTCTAGATTTCCAGTACATTAATTGCATGTTATTGCTGCTACTACTACTGTTATTTCTAAGTTATGCAAAGGGGAGATCTTCAGTCAGTTGTTGGATTCCTGCAGTCACAGGTAAAATGAGTTGCTCACCAATCTTACAGTAAAGGACTGAGGGTGAGGGGAATTACAGAGAACAAAGAAAATAAAAAATTAAAAAATTACAATTCAGAAGTTGAATGGAAGAGAAAGAAAAGGGTATAATTTCATCTTAGGGAAGAAATTCTAAATATCTTGTTATGCATTCAGGTCTGCAAAGGGATTAGCAAATACATCTGCAAGGGCAAGAATTAAAATTCTGTTCTCTCAGATGGACAGAGAAACTCAGTGGGCTAAAGAGTCCTGGAGCCATGCTCAGTGAAGTCTTGCACTGTGACATGGGGACAATGCCTCACCACAATTTCACAGCTTGAAAGCTTTGTGGCACAGTGTGGGACCTTGGCTAGACTGATGATCAGAATACAGGAATACTGCTAATCTCCCTGAAATCAAGAAAGGGCAGAGAAACCAGGTTATGAATAGGCCTCTGGGGGTGCTAACAGAATGGAATGGGGGTCAGGACTTGCTGGTGCTGTGCTCAGTCTCTGCCTCCACTGCACACATCAGATATGCATCAGCAAATGTTATAAGGAAAGTTGCTGCAGCAGCACCTGAGGCATACAAAGACAGGAGGTGTATTTATATCAAATGCAGGATCCATGGTTGCTGAAACAGTAAATAGGAAACAAAACTGCTCTCTTTTTGTGTATTCCTATCTGACATCTAGTGTGGCAAAATCATGAGTGTATTTTCACTTCGGACTTTACAACTCAGTGCTTAGAGCACAAGGATGCATTTTCAGTAGCAACAGCAAAAAAGAATGGAGAACAGATTGTTACTACTCCCTTTTCCTTTCAATGCTGAGCTATGTATATAGTTTCTGAATAATCACATGCCAGGTATGCACAGCAGGTTGGGGCAAGTACGTTTGCTGAGCTGGAGAGAAAGGTGCTGAGCCACAAGAGCATGAAGAACATAAAAACTGAAAAAGTGGAGAGAAAACTGTCCTATCCATTGGGAAGCCCAGTCTGGGAGCATAGGGATGGCACTGAACACAGCAAAATGTGTGGGAAAATGTCCAAACAGCACAGATCAGGTTGAACAGTCCTCAAAAGGAGGAAAACCACGTTATCTTAAGTTGCTTGATACTGAACTCTAAAGCAAACCACCCACAGGGTTTCAGTGGGACCCTTAGGTCTTGTCGTGGAGCTTTTCATATGGTCTGATGACTTTCTGCTGCAAGAGAGCATGAGGAGAGAGAGGATGCTCATACTCCCAGAGTGACCTGGGTCTAATTTTCTTATGTGATATGAGACACATTTTTCTATGTAGTAAGGAGATTAAAAGCTCTATCCAGCCATCTGAAAAGGGGGAAGGTATAAAACTTATTAGCCTCAGCTTTGAAAAGATACAGCAGTGCTGGAGAAGGCTCAAAGAAGGGCAATAAGGGAGTTAAAGGTATGGAACAGATTTAGCACCTTTGGTTTGAACATGTACAGTCACATTTATGCTTCTCTAGTGGATTTCCCACCCTACAGAAGTTTTTGACACTACAAGACTGGGGAGATATACTTTGTGAAGAAACTAGAACCGACTTTTTTTTTTTTTTCTCCCCCCAGAAATATAAGTTTGATAATTCCAGATCAGTCAATTGCCTGGAACTTAGGAAACTCACGTGATAATGTAAGATTCTAGCAAATACCTTGAAGAATGTATTGGACTCTTAGAGTCAGCATGTGCAGCCTTGCCATGGGCTAATGCCTGATCACAGGGTCCAAAACCAAAAAGGACCACCATGGTTGTGTTGAGAGATTTCTGTACAACTCCAGCAGGAGGAATTTTCTGACTTCAATTCTGCTTAAAATAGAAAATCCTTTCAGGAAAAATATCTGCTCTCAATTTGACACGTACCAATAACAAGGAATACACGCAAACATTCCCATGTATTTGTCTCCATTATTAAAACCTGATGACCAATCTCAAAAAGTCTTCTCAATCCAACCTCTTTTGAATTAAACATTTCCTGAAAATGGACATTTTCTGGTAAAGATGTGTGCAATGAAGTAACTTCCAGTCATTTCTGGTCCAATCATCCCCTTGTTCCTTTTGTAGTTTCTACTACCCCTGCAGCTAGATTTCTGACCTTCATTCTTTCTCCAGTTGCATCATGCTATCAAGTCACAATTCATCCAGCTCCCTGAAGGATATATGCCACAAATGCCTGCTTCTGCAGCCACCTTTTTTCTCTTTTGCACCTGCATCTTCTTGGTACAGTGGTAAGAAGAACAGGGATTTTATCCAGCTGAATTCAGCTGGAGGATAACTTTTAGCAGACTGAATACCACCCAGAAGGATCTCCCATTGTGTCCTTAAAACAGCTAGTCTGGCTTTTCAGGATTTGCCTGTTGTTGGCAGTGCTACCTCATTAACATGCCTTTTGGCACCCACACACTTGTAGTACTTGTGGCGGAACATTCTCCAGCGATCTCTTCCAATAATGTGACTATGTCAAGACAGTCACTGAAGCTGACCCAGAGTCGACAGAAATGAAAGCTGTTTAGTTTGCAAATATCTGCATTGTCCTGCCTGCCAGCTGGAGCAGAAGACAATGGAGCTGAAAACATGCATTGCTTTCCAGCATTCCACTTTTGAAATGCTGCATTTGGGAGAGAAAAAAAGAATGCTGAAAAGCTGGCAGAGATTCTTGCTCCATGAAGTAGTTGTTGCAAACATATTTAGTTCACAACTTTCCTGTGCCCACACAGAAGAAGCCAAAATAACCCCTGCTTAATTACACTTGTGTGTGCTCCCTAGGACAGGTTCTGCGGATGATCTCATAACCTAGATGGACGTGTCTTGCTCAGTGCCTCAGTGAAAAACCACACCTGAAATCTGTGAGCATAACAGGAATGCTCTCAGCCATCCTTCATTGCCATCTACAACAAAACTGTACTAGATCTCCAGTCTAGGATGAGAGGTCCAAATAATTCCAGATACACAGTTCTTCACATATGATAACAGAAGAAGTCCCATAACACTGAAGTGTTTTTCCATGCATTGTCATGACAGAATTCCACTTGAATTTCTTATATTTTCTTTATACGATGTTCCAGTTGCAATCAGTTTCTGTCACGCTTTCCACTTGTTCTGTGTATTATGTGCAGGATTGTAAGGTTAAAAAGTCGTCATGTTTCATCATAAAAATGTCTACACTTTAATAATAAGAGAAATTGTTTTCATGTGCATTTGTCTCTCCAAAGTTAACTGCCAAACACTTAAGACAAAACATATATGCATGGTTTACACAAAACAAAAGACCTCTAGGTGAGGAAAGCCTAGGCTCAAGTTTGGGACTTTTACAAAGTCCTAAAGAGACATTTACCTGTTCAGTGGGATTTTTCAAAAAAGCCATGACCGATCTCACTATCACTTGTTTAGGCAACTAAACAGTTTGTAAAGTCTTAGAAAATGACAGGCAGAACTGGACAAAAAATTGATTTCTAAGCTATTTTGCCATGCATTACTTTAATCAAATGGACTAAAGGGCACTTTATTGGTAATTTTGTCCTTCTGCTAGGAAAGCTAATTTTCAGATACTATTCAAATGTTCCCTGTGAATGGCCAGATATACCAGTATATTAATGTTATGGCAGCTTCAGGTAGTACAAAGACTGCCCTCTTTTAGTGTCCAAGTATTGTTTATGTTACTCTATAACATACGTACTTGTTTTTTCTATTATTTACATCGTAGCTTCCAATTGCAAGCATCAGATTACAGACCATATTTACACAATTTAAAGTCAAGACATGTGAAGACTTCCCCACCAAAAGCTTTTATTTTTCCTTTTAGTAGCTTACCTTATACACTCCACTGATTCTGGCCTTGATTTTAGATCCTGGTCTTTAGCAGCCACTCCAAAATGAATGGGGAACAATCCTCCAAGAATAATGTCTCCCTTCTTCTGTGCCCGTTGGTTTGGCCCATAGGCAGCAGTGTTCCAGGTAAACAGCAAAAGAATCAAGCAGCAGCTATATGAAGTCATTGTTCTTCTTTTCACCAGGGGGTTATAGGATGCAAAATTGGAAAAGATGATGTAAGAAAGCAGATGTTGAAGCTTTTCCTTTCCTTAATACAGCACAGAGAGGATTTGTGGCACATGTTTGCAGGGAGATAAGCAACAAGGTGGGATCCACAGTGCTGGTGTTTCTCCCTCTGTCTTCTCCATTGCAAAACAACAATTCGGCTGCCTTTCCTCCTTCATAACTGAAGCATTATGGAGAGCCCATCTCTGAGAACTGTAAGAAAGATTTGAAAAGTGATTCCAGCTATAAACCAGGACCCCACATTGTCATGGTTGTTCTGCTTTGTCAAACCAAGCCCTCAATACGTCCCTGAAGCTGATCCCACTCAACAACCCACCTGGGACATATCACAACATCGGCAAAGCCAGCCAGGCACCCCGCTGACACCAGCCACACCTCCTCAAACAATGTCAGATGTCTGCTTTTCTGCTGCATACCTAAGGTGGGTTGCTCAGTCTTCCTATGGTTCTGTGTGACTCTGGTCATAGTGGATGCTGCAAAACCTGTGATCAGTGTCCATGAACAGAGCACACTGTGAGACCTGGGTGGGCAGGTGGGGAATAAGGAAGCATCAAACGCAGTAAGAATCAAGCCTTTCTCTTAATCAAATAACCATAATAATCTTTTGGTGTTGGTCCATCATCTCCTGTCCATGGATTATTCTTAACCCTCTGGTTTGAACTTATTCTTGCTAAAAATAAAACCAGGTCACCAGAAAGAGTTCTTTCACATTGAAAGGGAGAACGAATTCCAGGGAAGCATTTGAAACCAAGATATATCTCCATAATAAATCATGAAGTCTTGAAAGGTTTGGTAATCATGCCATTGAGAGCTTAGCTATAACAGCCTTTGAAGCCTGTTTCCTGGGAATGAAAAATACTGCAGCTTCTCCGTGCTCAATACCTTTTCCCTGAAGCACATCCACAGGCGTCCCAAATGAAGAACTAACTTAATTATGGCATATGAAAATGGCTATGGCTACAGGAGAGGAGATAGCACAGAAAATTCACAATGAACAGCTCTTCAGCCTATCTGAAACAGTTCTAAAAGCTACTAGGAAAAATCTGAAGGCAGTTAGAGTAGAAGCTAGGCATACATTGCTAATCCTGAGGACAATTAATTTCTGAAGCAAGTTATCAAGAGTTTTTAAGTGCTGAGAATCTTTTTAGGAGGATGATTTATTATCACTAAATGCACCTAGATGGATTTGATCTTCAACTAGGTCAAGAAAAGAGCTACTGCAGGAAAAAACTGATCATGAGACTTCTAACAGCCAGTCTGGATGATCATGCATGCTATACGACCACCAAGCATGTGGAACTATTTCATACATTTCCGTTACAATGAAGGTCCGGATGCAGCAGTCAATGAGAGAGGAGAGACAAAGCTCCCGTTATTCTCATGCTTCTGTGATTGCTGCACTTAGACAGCTGGGCAGACACTGCAATTCTATGTGCTGGGTCCACTCTGTTCTTTGGTCCTGGCTTGAACAAGTGCATTTTTATTGGCAAGGGCAATCAAATCTTTGGCTAGATATCAAAATATGTCTAGGTATTGGCATGTGGTCCTTTGACAGCTGGATGATAGAGTTTTAACCAGAACCAGGATCAGAAGGGGACAGAGCAGTGCAATGAGTGAGTGTCATGAAGTGCTTGGGTTTTGATCCTTTCTGGCAGATGGATGGTGGTTTTGGCTCCTTCAGTGCCCAACAGAACAAAAACCAAAACACTTTTCCATATTTCAGGTAGAGAAATGTCATCTTCCTCCCATCACCTGTAGTTTCAGGAAAGATACAAACACTAGTGGAGTGCTGATACAGTGTCCTGAGGTGAGGACCAGCACAGGCAGGGCTAGCACTTAGAGGTGAGATGTTTGAAATAGGGAGAGTAATTTCTGAAGAGACACTGCAAAGACATGGGATGGTCTGACTAATGCTATTTAGCCCAGCTCATCCTCTCCCCCAACTCCCTCTGGGATGGCAGGGACCTGGGGGACTGCTCTGACAGGTGCAGAGATGGGGTCCCCAGAGCCTGGGCAAGGAACCATGTGTGGGACTTAACCAAGGTGGGATGGGGTCAGTGACTTCCCCATCTGCTCTGGGAAGACCACAGCCTGCTGATTTACTACTCTATTTTTCTGCTTCTACTTTAATAAGGCTTTCTTTTGCCTCTGGGGTTATTCGCTTATGAAAAAGGAAACTCTTTCCATCAGCAGCAGTCAGACAATATAATTTAGTTTGCTGGGATGCTATGGAGGGGTTTGGGCTGATGCTACTGAATATTTAGGAACTCTCACCACCAGACAGTACATGGCTGAAGTACGAAATGTAGAAAAAGTAAATTCACATTCTTATTTCTCTTTTCTCACAGCAGACAAAGTCAAAAGATCCAAACTAGTAAAATACAGTAAATTTTAAACAGCATTTACAGCACTTAGTAGTCCAAGATGTCATTCAAGAGCATGACAATGGAATAGATAATGAAAACAAAATTATTCATTCATGGTACAGGGCAATAGTTGGTATCCCCCTGAATAATTTGGAACTAGGAATTCTCAGGGAGAGGACACAGAACTGAAATAACATCAGAGGTGATGTCTGGGAACAAGATGGGCTGCGTATATATGAAACACATCCCTGAGGCAGCAAGCTGAAGGGTAAACGTCCAAAGATGCACTGGCAAAAAAAAGCAAAACTAAGTGTATGCTCAGCTCCTCATAAATCTCAATGTCCAAATGTACAACTCTCCATACCTAAATGCCAGCTATAGCTGGAAAACAAAACTCATTTAATGGGAGACATGGGACTCCCAGCTGTTTTCAAGTGCCCTCCACACCTAAAGATGAAAATATTTGAAGATCCTGATTTCCTGATGAACAGTTGTGAGCTTGCTGCCAGTGCTCCAGATAATATCCTCCAGTATCAATTTCTGTTGTGGCAAATTTTCCTTCAGTTCTCTTTTCTTTAATTAGATTAAGATTATGAACCTCTTCCTTATTAAAGCATTACACAGTCAGTGATTGTATTACCTGCTGATGTATGCTTCCAGACATAAAACTTAGCATACTACAGGTGGAAATTGCACTACTAATAGAACAAATTACTGTGGCTCTGCAGTTTTCAGCTAATAAATAAAAAAAAGGATTAAATTAACAAGCAACTGAATTAAGATGGAAGTTTGGAATCCATTGCTATTTTTTTCCTTTGCAAATGTTTTTACACCTAAAACATTATTTAGTATTAGCACATAAATTGTTTGATTATGAACTCTTCAATGCAGAACACCTTTTTGCTGTACATATATTCAGCAAATACAATTTCATAAGATTACTTTTGCAAGAAAAAGATAAAAAATGAATAGTAATTTTCTCTCTCTCTTTTTTTTTTTTTTTTACATGGCCTGATTTTTAATCCCCCTCCCCTTTTAAAAATGATCCTCAATAGTTTTTGCACTCTGTTTTATTAACTATCAGATATTTTGATTCTGAAATGTCTTGGAAGAGAGCTTCTAAGCTTCCATGGAGGAATTTGAACAGGTTCCAGGAACAAGATGAGCTATCAGGCAACTATTGGCATGGCAGGAACAGTAGCTGATGTGGGGAGGGATGGTACCCAGGGTAAAGCTGTGGGTATTTGAAAAGCTTGCAGCAATCGGTACCATTTTGCCAGTCGAATGAAAGATTTTGTTGTCAGACTAAATCATGCAGAAAAGCCAGAAATGTTCAATAAATCTTTGGGATTTTTGGTGAAAAGAAGCCGAATGGCACACTCATGGCATGCATTACTTGTGAAGTACTTATTAATCAAACAGTAACTAACCACAGCTCTCAACAGCAGCTGCTCAGGTACATCTAGTAGCTGGCATGGGAAGGATCTCAAGGGACCATGAAGCAGCCACTTAGCCCAAGAAGGGCTTGGCAGTAGTAGTGCAGTTCCTGGCATATTTTCTCTAAGACCTTGTCGGGAAGAAGACCTATCAGACACTCAGGGCAGCCTGCTTCAATGCTTCTCTGCTCTTACTGAAGAAAATGTTTTCTCACATCTAACTTGAGTGGTTTTTGTTACATTTAAGCCTATCTTCTTCTCTCATTTACCACATGCAGGCCAGTGCCTCCCTGCTCATAATCACCTTATTTGGGATTTGATTCACCTCCCCTTTTACTCTTTTTCTTTAGACCAAGCAAATTAAATTAATTTTTTTTCATAAAAATGCTTTCCTGAGCTCAGATTATTCTTGTTTCATTCCTCTGGCCTCTCTCCAGCATGTCTCCACATTTAGTGCAGACCAGTGCCCAGAGATGGACACGGTGTCCTTGTTTGGCCCTTACAAGCACTGAGTAAAGTAGTAGAATTACTTTGTGTGTCTTGCAGGCTACAGCCCTGTTTGTACATCTCAGCATGGCATTTGTCTTTTTTGGAACATCATGATATTGTTAACTTATGGTAGATCATCAGCTGAACACAAAGCAAAGTTCAGCATATTTATATTCACAAGGCCATGAAACCTCACAAGAAATTATCATTTTCCAAAAGCTTTTCCCTCACATTCAGTTCAAAGGTAGAATCTGCTAAATTTTACATGATCATCCTCGACACCAACAAGGAACTACTATGGACAAGTTCAGCTAAGTCTCCTGGGCTTTCAGGACCTATTTACAGCAGAGAGCCAGGGAAGATTCCTGATTATGGCCATGGAAAAAGGGCTGTCCCAGACCCAAGAAGACCCTGGCCTCCCACACAGCAGGTTTGCTCTGCTTCTAGGAGGCCTGGATACTGCAAGGAAGCTAAAGAATGGCACTTCTGCGGACAATGGACACAGGATATAAGTCTTCATACTTCTGAGACCAGACCAGCCTTCTAGTGCTGAGGTACCATGACAAGATGAGAAAAAGTAAATTGTTCACATTTGTCACCAGAGCAGGCATTAGCTCAACCTTCCTGCACCTCTTTGATCAAAATGAGGGACAAGCGCATCAAAGATGCAATCAAAACCAGAGTGCTGGTGTGCTCACATGGAGGGGCTGTGCCTGTAAACTGCTCTGTCTTTAAACAGGGCAAGTGTTAACTGAAAATTTACTACAAAGAACTTTTGCCAATGCAGAAAAAGACAATTCTTACACAACACACTGCCTAAAATAAGGAGGTTTTTATCTGGACAAATAACATGATTGAGAGATGGAATCTCAGCCTTGGAAAAATTTGGAGAGTTCATATGAGTGCAGAGAAAAATTCAGATCAAGAACAATGACTCTGTTCTAAAAACACTATCCACACACTTGGTTTTGAACTAAATACAAAACATGAATTCAAGAGCTTTAACCAAATAAAAGATTTTACAAAATCATCAAGACCATCAGGGTCCCCAGGGCAGTATTTCCATGCCCTGCTATCAGCTTAAGGGCATGTTGTCTGATAGAGATGGAATTTTTCTGGCAGAAATCAAGATGGTAATATACTGTTACACTACAGAAAATGTATGTTAAAAAATTACGTGTTACAGTCTCACCTGGCACTGCAAAAGCTAAGAGAAGGCCAAAACCACAGCACACAAAACAGCCACAGTACTGAAGAAGCTGCTGAAGCTCATAAATAACAAGACTTGGCCAGTTCAAATGAAGAAAACCATATACTTAGCACTGTGGGAAGAGACTGCAGGAGGAAAGGTAGGCCTAAGAACCTAGTCCGGACATGAAAAATCTGACCACTTGTTCTAGAGTAACATTCTCAATTCTCCAGGATAAACTAAATATTAAAAACAATATAGTAAACCTGGCAATTATAACATTTAATTCTGCTACATCTGATAAACCCAACATTGTCAAGTTTGTCTGAGAGTTACCATTTAGGTTTCCAGAATTTCTTATCTATACTACTATTTTTACATAGCAGCCATATCTTTAGTTTTCCTTTACTCCTACAGTCGTATACTGGTGTCCAAATAATACAGGACCTACTATGAAAGTGTGGAGCTACACCCTGATCTGTTTAGTACTACAAAATACCAGAGTGACAGAAATATGCCTAGGATATCACTGCTAATACTCTGCTCAACACAGAAACGTGAGATCAAGGAAGTCTAAACTGTTAGAAGCTGATGTCCAAGACTCTTGGGAACTGCAGATGTGGAAAATGGAACCAGGAATAAGCAGAACGCTTTGTTTCAAGGAGTCTCAAACAAATCTGGTTGTAGCAACAACAGTCAAAAGAGCATCAGCTCCTGACTGTTGCACAACCAGATAAAAATCCAAACCTGCCCACCAGCACCATTTACTATGTGCAGATTTAACATGGGATTACAAGGCCTCTGATCTCCCTCCCACTTCAGCAGTGGCCAAGCCATGTAGCTGCGATTGCATAGCTTTGTAGCAACCATCTTTTCATTGGGACTGTACCTGGCTTTGGGGTTCACATAACATTTCTCAAGTAACTTGCATCAGTATCATGTTCAATATACTGATCAGTGTGATTTGGGATGTGATATCTCTTTGTGGAAATAATTCTGTGTTTGCTGATGGTAGGAAGCAAAAAGCCAGAAGTGGCTATAGAAAATACCTTAGAGACTCATTGGATGCACTCAGTGAACACCATTAGCAAACACAGAGCTGTAAGTGGTTTGAGTGGTGAGTGCTTGGTGGAAATCCATTTGGAGGGTGACTTATGTCTTTGGAGTCATTTCTTCACAGGTGTGGCTGTAAGTCAGCCTGAGAAGCAGCTCCAGGGACCTTAGAGGCATGACTGGTTTTGCTGCTCTGAAGGATAAGTGTTTTCTGCAATAAGAGCCAAGGCTCATTTCTACAAGACATATCACAAGCCTCTGAAACAAATACTGGAAGGGAATAAGACAATTCTACAACTTCTCATCTTTCCACTCCTGTGCCTTCTTCAGTACAAGTGTGAAAAGTGCATGTATGTACACATCCAAGGGAGCACTGAAATGCACAAGTTTATCAAGGCATCTAGGACAAGGAACAACCCGTGACAAATTCGTTAGAACTGCTAAGACACGCTAAGGAGCTACAGTGCTGAACAGGATCCATACAGAACAGGTGGGCTTGGAGGGATTTCCAAGTCCTAGGGAGTTCCAGAACCACAGCAGCCCATCTGCAGCCTTTTGGGAAGTTGCCATAAACCCACTGGTTATTGATTACTCAAATTTATGCTGGGAGCTGCATTGGACCCTTGACCCTCTAATCTCAGATTTAGAGACTACAGGTACCAGGCAATCCATCTTGCCTACATCTTAAAGGTGTCCTGTGTTGCCTCTGTGTTCCAGATTCTGACCTTCTGTTGCTGTGTCATGGTTTGCTAACTTGATCGTTTCCTACCCCTCCTGTTAAAAAGCCCATCATTTTATCAGTTGTTTAAAGCAGATGAAAAGATGCCTTTGATATAATGCCAATCTAAAGGCTTCTTCATAGTTTCAATGATTTTTGTCTTTATGTATGGAGGAGATTAAGGGACACCCTTAAGAGCTACAATTAAATAGGAAGTGAAATACTTTTTTAAGGTAACATTTGCTATTAAACTGATGTCTTTTCACTTTCCTTGCTCCTAAAGAAAGTCTCAACCACCCTGCTAAGATACTTTGCCCCATCCCCTGTTTTTGGGATGTGACTAGGTCCTCCTGGACAGATGGAGAAAGAAAGCCTGGGTGATACGCTGCAGAATGAAGACAATCCACATCCTTGTGACATGGTTCATGTGGCACTGGGATGTGGTTTGTAAAATTTGAGTTGTTCAGACTTTTGCCTGCCGGTGAAACAGCCATGCACTCACCCTGTGTGCCTTTCAGGGCACCTTACATTCCTGCATATCATATGTACATTCCTGCATCTCAAGCAAACCTTTCCTCAACATCCAATGCAGGTGCCAGCAAGTGTCACCCAGCTGAATTGATCTTAGTTCCTAATTTGCAGAATTTATCTTTTCTGTATGTCTGGCCTTAGGACACACAGAAGTGTTAACAGGTGCTATGTTCACAACCCACAGAAGTGAAGTCCACCACTGTGGAATGACCCTGAATAGGTAACTGGGAAGTTTCTTCATCTTTCCCAACTCTTCTTCCTCTCTTACAAGAAACATCTCTGGGGCTGACAAAATAACTGAATCCCCCTAGCAAAGTCCTTTTTCCTTGCTCAGCATGCCCATAAAACAATATGATTGTGTTATGCTCTTTGCGTAAGGCCACTTTTTTTAAGATGAGCTTTTCTACAAGAAAAGGAAATGAGTCTTCAGCTTAATTCTTTAATAACAAAAAATGCCAGTCAAAGAATACAGTTCATGAAACTGTGTTGCTGTAGTCTGTCTGGAAAAAATAAGGAGGAACTATCATTGTTATCAACTCCTGGATGCTCTACACTTAGATTTCTCTCTAATTTTTGTCTCTCTATCTTCGCTTTAGAAAATAATAGGTTAGAAGGACTGGTCACCAGGATAGGACATCTTGAACTGCCTTTTTTTCTGTGCTACATTGTGAGGCAGAAAAGAACAGAGGAGGGGTGAGGGAGGTGCCAAAGTAGTCAGTCATTTGTAAGTAGTTAAAATTACACAATTTAGTGGAGTGTTATTCCAAAGAGATGTCACACTTTCTGACTGGCCAGCATTAGATCTGCTGGTTAGCTAGCTTAAAGGTCAGGGAACATGAAATAACAGAAAAAGAATACTCAAATAAGGCAATGCACAATTATCTTTCTGTATTTCTCTCAGTTAATCAACCAATTTTTGATCATTCCTCTACAAAACAGCAAGAGCAAACAAGCTCAGATCATGTAAATATACATGAGAAGAATCTGATTTGTATCAGCAAAATTCTTATTTCCAAAACCTTCTGTGATGAATCAGGATTAGGTGCAAATCCCTAGAAAAGTCAATCTGTTTGTTAAGTGCAGCTTTTAAATAAACTGGAATAACATATTTCTGATTACAATTTGGTATGGTTTTGTTGGAAGTGGTGTTCTTGCACAGCTGGTGTGGGGAAGGACTCTTGACATGATACCTGCTTCTTTCTCCTGCCTGGCTGGGTAGCCGTATGCCAATTACTTTCTTTGTCTGAGACTTTGCTTCCCAACTTGTAATAGTGTCCAGAAATAATTTTAGAAACGTATTGCAACTATGTTTCATCCCTGTCAACAGATGTCAAACTGAGTATCAGCTGAATCAAGGCTGATTCAGGCTTTTCTCTAGCAAAAAAAAACCCCCAAAAACAACAACCAACAAAAAAACCCCAGGTCTGAGAGCTGAACACTTTTTCAAATCCAGCTTTGTCAAATTACTTACCAGGGGAAAACATATTTTGCTCAGTAATTTCTTTTAATTTTGCTTGATTTTATTTTTAAAAAAACATTTGTGCTTGAAGTAAAATGCTTTATTTGATCCCATTTTTTCTCTTGCAGAATCCTCAGTGAACCAAACAATAAGGACAACTGTAATTCTGAGCCAGTTTCAACATAAATCCAATGCAGAAAAAACACTTAACTATGTTCTCAACTTTAGTGAGACTTGTCTTTAATGAAATTTAGTAGATTCTAAAAGCTTAGCATGTACTTCAGTGGTTTGCTGAATCAGAGACTAAAGTAGCCTCTGGCTGGTTGCTCCTTTCTCATTCATACTATTATTAAAAATAAGTAAACGCTTTCTTTGTGTTGGAGAATTTTTTTTTTATACTGAGTCCAGCATGATTTATTAATAAATTCTTATGGATTTTCAGTGGCCTTTTTTCCTAATCCTTTCTCTTATATTTCCAGTTCTCCACTGTCACCAGCTGCCTTTTCTTTTTTTGGTTGGTTTCTTTTTTTTTTTTTTTTTTAAAGATATTCTCATTGCTTATTTTCTCTTCGTTATGATTTTCTGAACGGAATAATTATTGTTTCTTCAGCAGTTTTCTTCTCTCTCCTCCTTTCATTCTAATACCAAAACATTCTTTTCTATTTTTGTATTTCTTTTGCCTGTACACTACATGTAATCTCTTCCTGTTAAAGAAGGCAGGAGTGAATAGGGTCCCCAGGAGAAGAAAACAGATTCAATGTAAAGGGACTCTTCAAAAGGTCATCAGAAATATTGACCCCTAACAAGGACAGAAGTTCTGCTAAACCCATAAAATCATTAAAACAAATCGGTGAAAGGCACAGAAGAAATTCAAGAGCAGAACTGCAAGAGTGAGGAGAAGTAGTTGTGGGCACAGACAGGCACATGTCCCACTCCAGTCTTACAGTGAGAGAAGGCAAGTTTTGCTGAGTTTTCTTTGCAGAGCTGTCTTGCGCTAGCATATCTCATGGAAGGGGGCACAGGGAGGAATACAATACTGTATGCTGTACACTGACCCCTGGAACAGGAACAGTGACGCTCATCTGCCTATGCAACGTGCTGGAAGATGAATGTGATATGTAAGAACTTGTTTATCAGTTATGATTATTTACTTTATTCACTCAAGACATGCTGGCTAGGCCTGTGTGGCTGCACTTTGTGGCTGCAGATGTCAGTAAGATGACACCACAGACCCATGACATGCAGCCAGTACTGGCAAGTAGCAATACCAATGCAAGCAGCCAGCGTCGCTCTCTCCTATTGCTTCACCTGTCCTCTTCAGGGATACATCATGTTATTTACAAGTTTGTATGAAGCAAACTTTCCGTGATGATTTGTAAAAGATGGAGTGGACAAGTGCAAACACTTTTCTCAATTTTTTACAGAATTCACCTTGAACCCTTCAGATGCATGTGTTCTGCCCTGTAAGAGGATGATGGAAATTGCCATCCAGACTCAAATCATGGTCCATTTGGTGTAAGAACCAGCCTTCAACAGTATCCAGTGACGCTTGCTTCAAATATATTGTGTTAGACAATTACAGGGCAAGTGTCTTATAAAGGGTATGTCTAGTTCCACTAGCTAGCAGTTGATTAATGTCCTAAGAAAAGAGGACAAAGTTTTGTGAAAACCAACCTTAATCTTATAAAAGAAAAAAAAGAAAAAAAAAAATCAAACAATCTATGAACAAAATATATATCCCTGAGTGATATTCCCCTGTTGGAAATTCCCTGTCACTCTCCACAGCTGATACAGTCATCACAGATATCACAATGTCACATGTGATTTTTTATTGCATCACTATTCGAGGTCATAAGAAGCTCCAAAGAGTCATCAAAATAGATCCTGAACCTTAGCTTTCTCTTGCAAATTCTGGCAGTTCAGGTTAAACTGCTGTGTTGATGCAATTAACCAAATCAGCTGGATTTGGCACTGAGGAAGACCAGGAACAAGGCACTTTCTGGGGAGACTGCCCAGGTGAAGAGCATGCTCTTTTTAGACTAGCACCTCCAGTAAATAAATCCAAAGGAACATGTCTAATAATGCTTGTGTGGGCTTCTTTTGACTACATTTATCTCAACAAATTTCATGCTTTTAAACCAGAAAAAGGCTAGGAATTGTTTTCCTAGGAACAGGCTTTCTCACTTCTAGATTTATTTAGTTGGTGAATTTAGTATTACTACTACCACATTCTTCAGGAATTTTCATAAGATTTAGCTGGTATCTAAGGTATTGCTCAGTGAGAGTAAAGACAGCACAAGTCAAGCGAAGGGAGGGACAAGCAAAGCTATTTAGCTTCTGAAATAATATGTATTCACAGCAAAGGACTTCATCCACTCTCTTCATTGTATGAAAATAAAATTCATAGAAGTGCATGTGTTATTTTTCTTTCAGCACACAACACCTGATGTTCTTGAAATAGCATATGATGGAAAATTATCATCCTTTCTGGCAAAGCTCCTCTCTGAAATAAAGCAGGAGATCCTAGCCTTTAATGAATTGAATTGCTAGGCTTTGTGTCCTCTGCCTTTCTAAATAAAGCCTGTTCCCGTTGTGTTAGACATTACAACATAATTTTTTCCAGTTCATAATTTAAGCATGATTGGTGAGGGACACCAGAGCTTCAGGGCAGGAGAGATGACCTCCTCTGCATCATTTCCATATCCAACACAGAGTTCCCAGCAGCTTGGGAATAGAAGAAAATATGGGGTTTGTGCCACGGAAAGAACTGAAGAGCACCCTGCTTTATTGCACAAACTGGCATGATATGAATGACTGAAGGCTCTCAGCTGGATAGGGAGCCTGGATGCTGGAATACCAGCTGGCTGTCAGGAGAGTGGAATTGCCCACTACAGACCTAAGGGCAAGGAGGGAGGTCCTGACCAATGAGCAAAAAAACTGATATCAGAACCACTGAAAGATATGTGAAGGCTTTCATGGTCTTCATGGCCCTTTCTGCCACACTGTCCAGAAATCAGAAGACACTGTGGCCACCCACTTCCTCTGTGCATCCCTGAGAGACACAACTGTGTTAATTGACCACAATGTGGCCACCTCTCGTTAACACAGTACTTTAAAAAATAATATTATTTTCTTGACTTCCCCCTCACTCCTTTTTGAAGGTGATCTTTCTGGAGCAGAAAAACACCTGGGGTCACACTCCGGTGAGCCCCAGCCACCTCACCTGCCTGCCAGCTCTGCAGCTCTATGCGCTTCATCTCCGGGACGACGGTGTGACTTTTGGAGGCTCTATGCCTCATTTAGCCCTGGTAATAGCCTAATTGGGCTGGAAAAATGCAGGAGCAGGAGCATGATAAAGAAACAGCTCCGCTGTGCTTATTTCAGCAGGTGCAGGAAGAGAAGAGAAGAGAAGAGAAGAGAAGAGAAGAGAAGAGAAGAGAAGAGAAGAGAAGAGAAGAGAAGAGAAGAGAAGAGAAGAGAAGAGAAGAGAAGAGAAGAGAAGAGAAGAGAAGAGAAGAGAAGAGAAGAGAAGAGAAGAGGAGAAGCAAGGCAGAGCAGGGAAAGGAAAACCCACATTTTCTACCTAGACTAGATATTTATGTGTGTAGTTTTGTTTATAATGGGCATTATGCTGACTAGTTGTGCAGGTGGCAGGATTAATGCATCAAATGAAGGAGTACCAGGAGAGGGCCAGATTTGGATAAGCATTTCCACTTCCAGTAATTTTCTACGACAGTCAGCCCCCTACCCGTAGGGCTTCACTCCATCCCCACTTAGTTCTTAGTAAGGGCTGAGATAATGGGTGCTTTCATTATCTAGGTGGGAAGGGAAAGGTGAGTGAGAGAAAAGGTGAGAGGAAAGGCAGGTGACAAGAATGACCATTTCAGGAACAGCAGAGGAAGCAGCTCATACAACTAGCCAAATGTCCATTCACCATTTCTCTGCCATACTTTCCCCTCTCATGGGAGGAATAGTGTTACCTGCCCAAAGAAAACCATTCTATCCTCTTTTGAATTATTCCAATATCTTTTCCTGGCATCCCAGTAAACCACTCAAAGAATGAAATGCTACTCCTTTCCTCAGAAAAACTCAGAAATAAAGAAAGAAATACAAGTTTCAAAAGGTGAGGAACCTCTTCCTTTAGGGATCTGTTCTTCAGCAACAACAAGAGGGCAAGACCAGGGGATGAACCAGATTCCCCTTCACCTAAAGTGATAAACCAAAAAATTTACTTCACAGTGGAAAGGGCAGCCTTCCCTTTTGATGGTCTTTTTTTAATGAGCTTTCACCATCCCCAACAAGATCCCAGCTATTTACCTGACTTTGTTTCCTCCCTTTCCTCTCTGAGTGGGAGTCCTATATTATCTCAGAGTAGTCTCCTTAAGCTGGAGCCAAAATTGCTCATACAGCATTGAAGTCACAGAAGTGCTCTATTCTTGCCACTGTGTAAAGGACAACCTATATATATTTTAGCTCTCTGCCTCGGGGACTGGTACAAAATATCCAGTGCTTTATTCATGTCTAGTATTAAAACTTCCAAGAACAGATATTTGGCTGATAAAACTTCCAGAGGATTCTGCTGTAAATCAGAATGCATCCTCACTGGTAATGCTTCAAACATCTGATTGGGCGTTGGTGCTTTTATTTACAGTGCAGCCCTATAAACATTTCCACTAAAACAACAGCAGGGGCAGCAAACAGCACGGAGCAAACATCAGCAGCCAGTGGGAAGAAAAAATTTCGAGGATTTTCAGGCAACCTCTCATGCTTCCTTGGGGAAACTCACTGGAATTGTTCCTAATAACTTTTTGCTCACGTTTCCTGCCTGCTTTTTATTACAATTTCCTTGCTAACTTGAAAAAAACCTGTGTTGAGGGGAAATTGATATATGTGTCAAGTGGCCAGCAACAAGATGATTTTTAAGTTTCCCAGGGCTCTAGTGGTAACACAAAAATTTCCCTGTGGGAGCTCAATCAGCTCAGCCACAGAATTATTTCTGACGGACTAGAAATTTTAAGTGCTTGCCTTCATCTAGTGATTGCCTGGGTACCAATACTGGTGATGTGGTGACAATTACGATATGCAAGCAGAATGTGGCATCAACCTATAAGAGGGGGCTGGTTCCAGCCAGGCTTGGAGCTTTAAATGGAACAATCATCACTCCCACTGAATAGCAGTGTAAAATCAAACGGGAAATGATAATGAAAGTGTTAAGCCTATCCAATCATGGACCAAAAATGTACTTCTAGGTACCAAAATATTTACACTAAACCAGAAGCTGTCTGGAATAAAAGTTGGCAATAAAAGTACTAAAAACCATTTATTTGTAGCATGGAAGAAAGGAGAAAGTAAAAACCATTAACAAATTCTAAGATTCTAAATATGCAGGGAATTTATGAGGGAGGTTTATAAGATCAAGGAAGTACTAAATAGTTAACAGAGGTAAAGAGGCAAAAATGATATTTTTATAAATATAAAATGTTCCTGAGACTGGCCATGAGCCCATTGCTAGATGCGGGTGATAAAACTGTAAACGACAATCCAAAAAAGGCGGAAATATCGAATAAACATTTTGTCCTTCGCACATTGTTTTGTCCTTGGAATGAAGCTGTAGAATGTATCATCCCATATTACGTCAGCCCAACAAAATTCACCGTGGGTAATAAAAGGAGATGTGAGACGAGTTCTGCTAAAATTAAATGTTTTCAAATCAACAGGCCTGGAGTCTTACATAAACTAAATGAGGAGTTCTCCGAATCACTAGTGTTGATACTGAACAACTCATGGAAAAATGGGGAAATTTCAAAGGGTCAGAGAACTGCAAGTGTATGCAGTTATTAAATAACTACTAAAGAAGGAAGGCCCAGAAAATTATAGGCACGATACCCCAAAATCAATCTGGGTGCAATAATGAAATGAGTTAAGACAGCACTCTTTCTAAAAATCAACAATGATAAAATATTATTAATTCTAACCATATTTTTAAAATACCCCACTGTTCTTTTTATGAAATGATGAACTAGATAAAGACTAGTATATAGAGTACAACATGGACTTGTCCAAGGTGTATGATTGACCAGATTAAAAGTTGCAATTAATAGATTCAAAACTAGGTTATGGATAGATCTTAAAGGTTTTGTTTAAGGGATGGTGTCAATGAGAGGAGTATTTTCTAAAGATACCACTCAGAGATCAATCTCATTCTGAACCTATTCCACATTTTTTAATCAGTCCTCTAGATTGTAAAATGGAGCCATGTTTGTCAAAAGCTGATACAAACACAAAAACTAGCAGTGAAGAAGACAGTTTTAACGTACGATTGATCACTAATGTTGGCATATACAAAACTAAACTCTCCCCTGGGCACCAGTGATTTTCTATGCTGTGCTCAACATACTCATCTTCCTGGTGGCTCTGCATTGAAATAGCTCTATAACTCAATCTCATGTTTCAAGGCTTCTGTGGACAGCCTGCAGGAGGGAGAGGACAGCCCTTTTTTCTGATGCCCAATTTACCCACACACTCTAGGATGCTTGAAGGAAGACAGAGCTTCACTGATTGGCAGCAGCTAGACTGAGACCCTGAAAAAGTTGCACCAGTGTCCTGCTAGGACACAAAGGATCTATTTTTTCTTAAGTGCGTATGTTGGTCTAACTTGCTCACATGCTGAGGGTCAAATTTAAAGTCAGATATGGAATTAGGAAGGAATTTTCCATCCCACAAAGACTGGCGAGAATCCCAAGTGCAGCTAACTCACTGTTTTCTCTTCTTATCTCCCTAGACTTGTACAGGGAGGTGCAAACAACAAACTTAAACCCAGAGATTTAACAGACTTACAAGATCTTAAAATAAAAAAGGGACATTTCTTCAGGGGATGCAATCACCGCATGACTCAGAGGCTTGATTCTCCTGAGTCAATGTGGGGCAGAAGGCATGCAGAGTGTTTCAGTAAGGGAAGGGTGTGTGATGTTGTATGTCTTACAACAGTTGTATTGAGAGCTCCTCAGGACACAACACAAGCCTCAGCAGAATAAGGACATCTGTGTGTATAGACGGTTCTGTAGATGTGACACTGTCATACAATGAGAACAATGTGATACTGAATTCTGCTGCAGACCATCTAAACTTCGTTTGTTGAGGAATTCCTTCACTTAGATGTTTCAGTTGTTGAATGCAATCCTCCTAGAGTCTATCTAATCAAAATGACCAGAAAACCAGCTAAAAAGTAGCCACTAGTTAGAACTGCTTCTGGTGTTGACAGATCAGCTTACTGACAAGGAAAGTGTTTCCTACAGCGTCAGCATAGTAAAAGTTGAAGTCTAGGTCACATGTATACTTGTCTCAAGCATAAACAAAAAACCCTGATAAGTTCCAGATCTAGAGTCCTTTTCCTGTGGGTGCTACTGTAGTGAAGCAGAACAAGCCTGGTTTGATGTTCAGATAGCAGGCTAAACCTGCAGTGTTAGCAATGGTGTGATGCCTTGTTTTGACTTACACATTGAAGAGAGCAAAGACAAGGCCTCAAAAGGAGAATGAATACAGATGAGCAAGAGGTTTTTCATTGATAACTCACTTTTCAGAGAGCTGCTCACACTTACAAGGGGAAAAGCAAACACTGAACCTGGAAACGCATTCTCAAACCCTCACTAAAGCGATGTCTGACTTTCTCTTGCTTTTGATTGCAGATTCAATACTCAAAATGCGCCCTTGCTAAGACCAAACCTACCAGATCTGTAGCCATCTAAAAGAGCAAGGTATTACAAAGTGAAAGGGAATACTTCTAAAACTAACCTATCAATGGATCTCCCTTCCTACTATTGAAAAGACAGACCTAAGGTGTACCACAGGGACACACTTGAGCAAATCTGGATTTTTGTAAACAAGATAACTCTATTAAAACAGCAGACTGGCAGTAAAAAAGCACCACCACAACAGTCAAGGCAACAAACATCTACAAAGTGACTGGGGACAGCAAATTTTAATCAAATCATTCGACCATTTTTTTGTTGCTTACCTTCATTATATCAGACAATGTTGTTAAAGAGTCTTGCTACAGACTAAATGATATCACCTTTCTAAATTACAAAATGTCAAGGCAGACTGTTCCTAAAATTTCAGAAGACAGAATATTTGCCTCTTTTGCTATCTGCAAAGCTGAAGGCAACAATTTCAAACAAAACAAAGCACCCCCCTCTGGGTCCTTCTGCAAGGAATCAAGGAGAGCACAAAACTACCATTAGCATTTGTAACCTCTTTCTGAGCTAAACCCATTAGCTACAGAAACATTGCTAAGAAAACAGTAATAGGAGGCACTTCAGTAAACAACTACATCTGCAAGACTTTGAGTGTTCACTGTATATTCCTAATTTCTTGCCAGCTTAATTTCTTGCTCAGTCATTTACTTCTGGTGCAATGTCAAATGCAGCAAAAGAAATCTCTGCTTCCCTAGCCAGTAAATAGATAACAATTAGCTGTGACCTCTTTTATGGAGGATGGAGGATGTTGAGACTGAATAATTGTTTCTCAGCAAAATAGAAGGACACAATATTATTATATATAAAATTATGATAATGATCTGTGTACACCTCTCATAGCTTCTCTCCGTGGATCTAAGACTTCCTAACAAACATTAAATTAATCCTTGCCACCATGCTCTTGGAAGACAAATGATACTTTGTTACAATTTGTTTGCAAGTGGGAGAATGTAATGAACAGCTAATGCTTACACATCTAATTTTAAAAAATGCTTTCATGATTTTATTTCTAAATGTTTATTTAATTTCCCAAAAGTGAAACTGAGAAAAAGTGTACTATCTCATGCCAGTCTCTCTCCTTCGGCTCTTTGAAGCTTTACAACATCAAGCCTGTAAATTCAATTTCTGTGTCTGGAGGCTCAGATCTAATAGCTCTGTCTGGAACATCAGTATCAAGGGATCTTGTCTTCAGAATTTAGAGGAAAACAGCAAAGAGCTTTCTGGAGAGACAGAAAGAAAAATTCAATGATTTATTTTAGAGAGAGATTATTAAGAGGTGACAACTACAAGAGTGTATTACTTTTATTAGTAGCTTCCCAGTATTACAGCATACACCAAAATTTATGTACAGACACAGAAAAAAAAAAGAATGTATTCTCACCTATCTATAACTTGCCCAGGTTCTCTCTCCAGCAGAAATCATCACTGCTCATTTCAGAACAAGACACAATGAGCTGGGATAGCTCACCTCCCACCTCAGGTCCCACCATCATCTCCAACAATTTTAAGTTCTTTAAGCACTGAGGCAAAAGGACTTCATGTTTCTGTCAGTAAGTGTCATCATTAGCAACGAATATTCTTACTGCTATGACTAAGCATCATTACTTTTTAAAAACAGATTTTTGCAAGCCTGCTGTATTCTTGGGCCAGTAAATTTTCAGTGGTTAAATTTTCTGACATACTTATTGACATACATATCAAGGGTATTTTTAAAAACCCACACTGATTTTCTGTCTATCCTGACTGAAGAAGGTAGCTGTGTAAGTTTCCCAACCATATTACTGAGCACATGTTAAGACCATCAGGAAGAGTCAATGCTCAAACTGTACACAGGAGCCCAAAAATGAGGACTCCTGTGCTGAAATCCAGGAATCCAAGTTCAACTCTTTCTTTTCCTTTTTCAAAGGTGAGCAATTTTTCAGCCAATTGTGCTTACCATGGGTGTTTGTCATCATACCTTCTATTGAGAGCTATGAATCAGACACCACCATTGCTCATATTTTTGTATTTGGGTGATTAATATTTCTGAATTTATAAACATATGCTTATATTCAGGTATTTCATGTATTTATGTATTTAGAAACACATAAACCCATCAGTGTGTCTTTGTGTGTTTGTCAGCCTGCTGTTCCTATCAGCTTTGCTGCATCTTCTGGGATCTAGCCACGTTGAATAAAGTTTGCATCATGTCAGCCCAGCAAAACTCGCAGCTTTAAAACAACATAGTTTTTATGGAAAAAACCCCCAATGTCTCATTTGCAAGGGCAGAGATTCCAAACCAGTATGGTTACACAGATCCATCACCTTAAGAGGTTCAGGCCTTGAGACAGGTTTCTGTTTAAGCACCATTTACTGTTAATGTATTTGACACATGCTGAAATGGATCAATCATTGCAGTTAGATCAGCTTTCCCTAAGCCAGTGTCTTATATAGACCTATAAATATGTAGACCTATAAATATAGATCTATTTCCAATAGACCTCCAGCAAAACACATTGCTGAATAAAGACAGCTACAATGATTGATAATAGGAAATGAAGAAATTACCTGAAAGTAAGAAATTCCCTAATAACAATTTGATTTACATAATTTCACTTTCTCTGTCAAATCCTACCCTCTGTCAAATCCTACCCTTCTTATTTGGAGCAGTATAATCCACAACATCCTCAGTCTCCCTCTTTCCTACTCACAGGGAATCACAAGAACATGCTGTTTTGTTTGTGAACATGCTGGCAGTCTGCTCAGATGCCTGGCTCAGGTCTCAAAAACTGGTGTTTTAACCTGGGCTGAAGAACACGTATCTCACCTGGAGAGCATGAACCTCCACACATGCTTTGCCAATGGTCAGACCATACAGCAAGAGGATTGAATCAAACTTGGAGTGTGGGGAAGGTATGACAACAGGAAATGCAGGGGCAGCATTTGAAAAATGCACAGTCTCAGAAGCCAGGAGCTGGATTAAAAGAGGACATAGCTTTGAACAAGGGTTCAAATTCTGCTCTAATTTTTGAGTTCAAAGAGATGTCCAGACAAACAACACTTGACAAGCTTCCTTACTCTTGATATTGCGTGATTTAAAAAGATTCAATAGTCATGCACACGCTTTCTGATTTCCAAACTAACAACAATTTAAGACCATGGAATAGCTAATATTACTTGAAGAACTGCAAACTGAATTGATTCCCAATACAAATTTCTAAACAAATATTAAAATCTGTGTAACGCTAATTAAAATTTCAGAACCTGCTTTCAATTTCACCTATATTTCTTTTGTAATTACCCGATTACTTATGCATGATTAAATCACTGTGTAGCCAGGGAGCAGGAGTTTTTCCTCAAATCACAATTGAACCCAAATGATTATTTTGCTATTTTATAGAAATGAGTTGAAATAACTTCTGTCATGGAAGCACATGACCTAGGACTGAGCTGAAGAAATAACTAGCTCAGCTTCACAACATGAGCTGAAGTCTGTATTGCTCCATTCATCCATTTTTTTCATTTTTCATGTCAGTATAGAATGAATGAGAATGACCTTTTGATTTTTCAAGTGAGAGTCACTTTATCACACAATCTGTGCTTACACAGTCATAAGTATTCCTAGAATAATATCATGTCAAGCAGCTGTTACTGTAGTTTTATATGTATCAATGTATAGTCTTGGAACATGCAGAATTTTTCTGAGGAAATGGTCCAAAAAGATAGTGTAAGAAGGACAGCTCTGTTATCCATCTGCAGAGGAGGAACCACAAGATCCTCTTTCTTTAGGCATTTAGGAAAACCAGAGGTATAGTGAGTGAGAATTGGGATAAGGTTTGCAATTTGATATAGTTATGAATTTTCAGAATAAGGACATCTGTATATTTTTAAATGTAATTATTACTCCTAACTGTTTAAGTTGAACTGTAAACATGCATCGTGTTAAACAGATGTCAGGACTGCAGAGGGCTTTACAAACTAAATAAACTGTGGAAGAGGGGTTTATTTTTTGCCTCTTTATGATTTACACAATCCATGCACATAAGGATTTTATTGCTTTGTTAATAAAAAATTAAAGATAGCAGAAAGCAATGACTCTAAGCATCTGTTGCCACCCATAGTTTAAACAGTTGACTGAGAAGAGACTATGTGCTGCAGCAAACAATTACACAGAAGTAAATGTTGCTGTACAAGTCATGTCCAGGTTCTCCAAACTGTTGTTGGCATAAGACCAGCAAAGATGAAACAAAAGCAACTTTATGCCATCCTCGCAGTTGCCCAAATCTAGTAACACACAGAAAGGCCAGCCCCAGCCCTGCATGCCACAGTGCAGCAACAGGACTGCTCTGCCTATCACCCATTTGCCTGTGGTTCCAGCAGTATATTTGATAACTGAGGACCACAGGGAGATGGTGAACTTTAATTCTCACAGGTGTTTTCTCCAAGTACAGGAAACATGAAGTGAGCTGGCTGGTACCAAGGAAATAGGTCTCGGGTTTTAGAAACATCTCAACTGAAAAGCTCTCCTCAATGAACTTTTTGGATGAAACAATGCCATAATATTAACTTAGAGCACTTTAATTTAAACTGGGCTAAGTATACAGGCAAGACAGGCAAAGTGTACAGGCAAGGCAACAGAGAGCAGCTCAAGGAGGCCTTGGGGGTGTTGGTGGATGGGAAGACTGACATGACCCAGCAATGTGCACTTGCAGCCCAGAAAACCAACCACATCCTGGCTGGCAACCAGGTCAAGGGAGCTCATTCTCCCCCTCCACTCCACGTTCATGAGACCCCACCTGGAGTGCTGCATCCAGTTCTGTGGCCTCTGACATAAGAAGACTGGAAAAGAGAAGTCTGAGGGACACCATATGGCAGCCTTCCAGTAACAAAAGGGCTACAAGACAGCTGGAGAGGGACTTTTTACAAGGGGATGTAGTGACTGTAGGAGAGGAGATGGTCTTAAACTGAAAAAGCTTTAGATTAGATATTAGGACAAAATTCTTCCCTATGTGGGTGGTGAGACACTGGAACAGGTTGTCTAGGAAAGCTGTGGATGCCCCATCACTGGAAGTGCTCAAGGCCAGGTTGAATGGGACTCTGAGCAACCTGGTCTGTTGGATGGTGTCCTTGTCCACGGCAGGGAGGTTGAAATGGAATGATCTTTAAGGCTGCTTCCAACCCAAACCATTCTATGATCCCACAGGTCACTGTGTTCAGTTTCTATCAGCCCACAGCATCAAAAGGAAAAGATGAGAGCCATGAGTTATCTAACCCTACTGCTAGCTCTTCTAGTGAAATCATGTTCTCTTAATTAAGAGGTATAGGTCTCATAACCCCTTTCCCCAACAGAATGTGAGCTCTTGCTCATCTAAAATACTTAATTTAGGAAGGAAATGTGCACAGCAGCACTGCTGCATTCCATGCTTAACTGAGAATTATGAACTCTCTTTCCTTCCTAGTTGTAAGGTTATTAGATACCTGAATAATTTTTATAGTTGCTTTGCTTCTGAAGAAGGTGGTGTAGTATTAGTGTGAGCATCACAGAGATACATTAACTGGCAATTACTGTCTAAAGCCAGAGACAAATCATCAAAAGAAATGAAGAAAAAAGGATGAGCCCCAGTGAGAAACAAAATATTTAGGCTTTTACATGTTTCATGTGCTTATCAAAAATTCCTCCTTTCAGTCTCTGGGCCTGCAAATCAGATAATTTTTCGAACTTGAATGTAAGTTGTCATCTAAACCTATATTTAGATCAATGACATGAATATGAACGTAAGTACCCAACAATAGAAATCTGAACCTGAAAATTATAGTTGTGCATTTTTTCTACTTTGGTAATCCTTGATACAAAATGGGAACTCGTTACACTGTAATTAGACATTTTTAAAAGCTCTTTCAGATCTTTGGATGAAGCACAGTATCTGGATGCCAAGCTGTTGACAACTTTTTTACTGTCTGGAATTGTATGTTTAAATCCTAGCTCTGTCAAGTCAACCTTTCTTATTTCTGAGACAGGTATTTCAATGTGTTTTGATTTACTGCAGGAGACCTTTCAAACAAGGCCGTATAATGTGGGTTGTTTCAAACACTGCCTATAATAACAAAACCTTAATAGTCCACATGTGTTGTGTGCAAGCATATTCCTTAAAATTTACAAGATGTTATTGTTTGTAATGGGCATCCCTCCAAACCTACCTGCCAGTTTGCAAATTGCTAACAGCAACAGGAAATTGTAAGGACAAACTGCACCCTCGGTGTCACCTACAGCCTTCTGCATCCGCCGGGCTGTCGGCACAACTGTCAACAATTCTCAGTTACATGTCAGTCATTCTTTGGGCAAGGTACACGAAGAGAAAGGATACAAATTGTTGTGTCAGCTCTGCCCATTTTGCAATGTTAATAGAAATTACATCACCAAGATTTGTTCTAGACTTTAGTAAACACACTTATTGCCCTGATAAACATCGCAACAGATGTATTGAGTAAGAAAATGAGACCGCTACAAATCTCCTCCCAGAATAAGATTTTCACTTTAAAGACTGCAAATACTAACAATGTCATGGCATTGCTTATAGGAAAGGCATTTTGGCAAAACTGAAAAACTTCAAGGAAAAATAAGTAATTTTAGAGTAAGTCATTTACACTATTTTGATACAGTGGCATTAAAATAATCTGTTCCTCAATAACAATCTTTGTCAATAGTCTCTTCTCTTAGGATGTCATGATGATCTTCAGTGTCATCTGCCAGGCACTGTCACCAACCTAAAGGTTCTTAGAAATATGATCATCTGCAGCTATAACTAGCAATTGTCCCTACCTAGAACCAAGGAAAATTAAGTGCTATGCCTCAGTGTCACCAGCAGGCAATAAGTCTATTTCTACAAATACATTTTGATGCGCAATGTAAGAAATAAGTTATTAGGGAAGAAAGAAAACAGGCATTATATAGGGAAAGCATCTCATCCTCGTACAAACAACAAATGGAGAGCACTCAGCCTCACAGTCCCTTGTTTCACCTTGTTGACCCTGTTCACTCCAACAGGGACGATGTTCTTCCCACATTTCCCTTAGGCAGGTCTGTAAGACAGCAGACAGTGCCAGCTCTCTGTCTGCCTCAATTCCCACGCCACTGCTGCCTCTTGCCATGTCTCCACATGTGGTCCAGACCCTCTCACTGCTGCTGGGTTCAGTGCTAACCCTGCAGCATCATTCATTGCACTGTGCTGCCAGCTGTGGTGCTGATGATATAACATCAGACATGTCCTACTTTAGCTAGAGCAATTCCAATTTGACAAGTAGGGGAAAATGGCTGGATCCAGGCCTCTGCCTTCGTACCTTCAACTCTATCACTGCACACAGGAAGTCCAAGAGCATGGAGAACCACTGCATTTCTCTCCATATTGTTCACCTCTGACAATGACCAGAATGTATGGATATTTCTGATTGTACTGAGTTCCTTCCCATTAAGAGTGTCCAGTTTTTCTTGTCCTTCATAAAATGCCTCAGTTTGCCAACTGAAAACTGAAATAGACCCCATGGAAGCAATGAAAATAACTAAAGCGAAACAACTACCAAATACTTAATCTACTTCATTCTGGCTGTTTCCACTATATGGTGACCAATCACGCCTGTGTCAGATTCAAGCCACAGAGTTCCTGATGCACCCATGGTTAGAGCATAAACTCAGCAAGAACGTACCTGTGACTTGGTGATCAGACACCACGTGGTTTCATTTGAACCTCAGTTTTCTATTTAAACTAAACATCTCTGCCTTTCATGGCTGTGAACCAAAATTTCAGTGCTTAAGTAGTGTAAAACAAATACAGCAAGTGTTGCTGAAGCTCCAGAAGAAGAAGGGGTTGCAGTTATTAACACTGAGGAACTAAAGCTCAGGTGCTCGAAAGTTCTTGAGATACTCATCACCCTCTTCAGGCACAAAGAATTTTCCAGCCCCGGAAGTGTCATCCAGCTGCTACTTAAGCCTGGAGGATTGGGATCTCATCTCTGCAAGCCAGTACACTGATACCGTGCATCCTGCACCACTTCATGGAGAGACACTGCTCAAATCTCTCAGCTGAAAGCTCCCAGGCAGAGTATTCAAAGTATATGATCTAATTATGAAGGAGGGAGGGTAAACACCTATTTGAGATTAAGCACAGTTTTCTGACTGACTGATGCTTTCAAAGGCTTCAATATGAAAATGGACATGACACATCAGAGACCATTAACTATGTAAACACTGCTTCCTAAGAAATGAAAGCAGCAGTAATGATATCCTAGCTAGCTGCTGAAATTACTCAACCCAGGACTATCCTGGGAAGTAAAAGAAGCACAATATGCTATCAATGTGTTTGTTTAAGACAGAAGTCTAAATGACATGAAGAATCCCTGTTTATAAACTCATATTCATATTGACACATCACTGATGTTATTTATGTTTGTAACCTCATTACAATGCTTTAGACAGGGATATCATATGGAGCAATGTACCTGAAAGACGTCACGGCACAAAAGGTGGAACCTGTTTCTGTTGTTTAGAAACTGGACTTTAATACTCAGTTTGTCATTCACCAACTGGGTCCAGCCCCTTCAATCTCTAAAACATAAACCAGGAGAATTACAGTTGCCTCCCTAAGGTGAGATAAGGACTGTAGGCAGGTTCCCTGAAATAATAAACATAGGCAGCAGAAGATTTAGTATTACAGCTTGGTTTATAAATCTATGTGTTTTTCCTTTACTGAAGGCCACTAAATGGAGGAAATTCATCAGCTGGGTATGACATTTTATAATTTGTGCAAGAATATGACAGTCTTACAAAATATATGGCTATGCAGAAGGCATAAAATATCTGTGGGACTTATATGTGGCATAGATTAGTTGTCCTTTGAGCAGATTGTTGTCTTTCCAACACAAAGTTCCTGTAAGGAACTACCTCCGCAATTCAAAATATGTACAGGACACTCATACAGGAAGAATGGCATCTGGTGTAGAGTGTACTGCTTGGTGTAGACTGGGTACAGCTTAGCTAAATTTCTCCTCAAAGGCTAAATGTAGAACATGTTCTAAAATGTAATAGAGAGATCTGAAAACTGGATCTTTGTTGCAGGGCTTGGACAGCTGGCTTGCCCAGGGTTAGTCAAAAGGTCCCAGTGAATACTAATTATGATATGCTCAAAATATTTAAAAATATATAGAGCTAAATGGGTCATCTGGGAAGCAACTACCCTAGCAGACAGAGTGTGGTACATGTGGACCCACTCAGTCATGGCTTCCCACAATAGCATTTCAAGCAGTGTCAAAGAACTGAGCAGAAATGTGCGCTGTGTGTGGCAAAGACATCAGTGAGGTGAAACATGGAAGAAGAGGCGAATAACGAAGCAATCCCTGCCACAAGCACCTACTATTGAGGCACTAGTCCAGACATTTAAACTTGCCTACACTGTGCCTTGCTAGAATATCAGAGATAACTGCAGCATCTGGCAGATGTGGCACAGGACCTGCAAAAGATCTACTCTGTGCACCTGAAATGGTACTCACTGAAAATTTTAAAGGTACCTGAATCTTTCTGGGAAGGTGAAAGGGTGCAAAAAAACCTGTGTGATACCCAGGTCCTTAATCTGTAAATTCACTGATGAACTCGATCACCACCAGACTTCAACTTCCCTTTTCCCTTGTCACTGTGGAGTTTTGTGCAATGGCTCATGTGCACACAGCCATGAGTGGATGGTTCCATGGAACTCCTGAGCCTGGTGAACACTTTGACACTGAGCAACTACGAGAGACAAATATCTGTTGCATTCACTGAAACAATCAGTCTGCTCCCATCTCTTATGCTTCCATGTCTAGTTGGTAGTAGAGGAGCCAGGAATAATGGGGCTAGAGGAAATCCACCCATGCTATTATATTCATTCAACAGCTTGTCTTTAGTAATGTTCCTTTACACAGGCAGTTCTCAAACTTCACAAGTAAATGCTTAATTAATGGTGCTAGGCCATGGGTGAGCCAGAGGGTAGAAAAACAGGAATGGGGAATGAATATCCTCCTTTTCAGGAAGATTAGGGCTACAAGGTAAAATGAAAGCACAGAGGACAGAAAGCAGAAAATATGGGTTAGATAGTACTTCTTGGAGGAAAGGACAACATCTGTTAAGCTCTGCCTTGAAGAGATGACATGAAATTGAAAGATGAAGAGTCTTTCATCTCCTTGACCTAATCTGCCTAAGACAACTTCAGCACTCTGTGGCAGGGACCAACTCTCTTTTCTGTTTGCAGAGCATGATGTAGACCACTATTCTGGTTTATAACATGTTCTCCTAAGTGAAGACAAGTATCAGGTCAGCAGCCCCATTGCTTGCAAAACCCACAGACTCTGAGCAATGTAGTGGTGCTGGAAGGACTTGCTGACTGAAGGCAGAAATTTGGCAGAGATGTATACAGCAGGAATGATTTATAGCAACACTTCAATATTAGATTTTACTTTGGGTTGCCCCTAAATGTTCTGCTTCTCATAGGATGCATGTAAAGAAATCCCAGACCCCTAGTGTCTCAATGTTTTAATTCAAGATATCAAATGTCCAAGAATATCAGCAGCCCAATAGGCAAAGAGAAGCATCAAAGGTCATATTCTTTAAAGTAAAAGTGATCTTTCTGTAGATTAATAGACCTATATATATGTTGATTATTCATGTTAAACATCTGAAAAAAATCCTGAAATCAACTGTCTTAAGTTTGACAATTTCCTATGTATTTGGTTTGCTCTGACAGGTTGGTGCATCTCTTATCTATCTTTTAAAGTTCCCCTATTGCTATTTTCAAGTAGCAAGTTTAATTTGGAAAATTTACTAAACCGATCCCATAATTTAAGGAAGTGTTGCAGTGAATTTATTGTTACTCATTAGAGGTCACTTAATGTGTTCCTAACTTATTAAGCTGAAATAACTGGTTTTAGGTGCTGAATACTGTTTAATGTCTCAAAAATAGTGTACTTGTGCAAACTATTAGAGAAAAGTCCATCAAGGAGTTCCTGTAGACACTATCATGGTCACCGAGTTAACATTTTCAAACAGATGCCAACAGTTTAGCTGTAATGAACAGAACATTCACATTTTGGTTGTGAAATGTCTTTGTGTTGACTGACTTTTATCATTTATTTCAGAACCATGCGTGTACCTTCTGGCTGACTCACAGCTATGTAATAATTTTTTGAGAAGACTGAATTTCATTTCATGACTGTCTACAGGCTGCACCATAAATTCAAGACTCCTTACTCTCCACTGATCTCCCACAGATGCCAGAAGGAAGGTTGTACAGAGATCAAAGGAAGAATTTGGTCTCTGTGTAGTAAAATAAAACTTTCAGTTGTTATTTTTTACATCACATTCAGAACTGCTTACTGGAAAATGTTCCCTTTGCTAGGATCATTGCCACCCTTGCCTCTTCTCTCTTTTCCCTTCCCCATCCTTCTTTCTTTTCTCTGTCCTTCTTTTCTTGTCTTTGCATGTGTCATCACAGATTCCCACTCCCTGTGTACTGCGTTGGAATGGTCACTGTAACACGCACAGTGCCACCATTAACCACAGGTACCTGCATTCTGACAGCTCCAGAGGAGCGCTGGTTCAAACTGAGGACACAGCACAATGGCTCTCACTTTCTGCTCAAGAGAATATTGCGTATCTATATCTGCAATGTCACAGCTGGGTTTAACACACCCTTCCCTTCCTTCCCCCCCAGTATTTTTCAAGAATCAAAAATCATGACTCAGGCACTTACTAACTGCTTTACCCATATCGGACACTCAGCCAGGTGTTCTGTATCCAAGTAGTCTCTATTCTAGGCAATGGAGGTAGAGGCAGATTAATATCCCAGCCCCAAGTGCCCCAAACTAACAATCAATAAATAAAACCAAAAGTTCAGTAGCATAAAGTTTTCCCTCCTACTCCAAAATGGATTTAGATCAGTAAAGCTGGTTTCAGACACAGGGGTTAGAGTTATAAGGACCACCTGAAGGCTGCAGATCAGAGAAGTGGTCAACCAACCATATGCACACAACAGTCAGTTGAATTGTCCTGAAAATGGAGGGAAAAAGGATCAGATACTTTTGAACCCCTCTGCTTTGTCTGTTCTCACATGTCAACCGTACCATAAAACAATGTAAAGCTTTTTGCATTGAAATTCCAGTGTGCTATAGAAACCCCTGTTTTTGATCCAGATATTTCTAACAAGACCCTATGAGGTACAGTTCTTATCCTCACTTTTGAAACTAGGAAACTGAAAGAAAATGGTTTGTCTGAGGTCAGTGTCCAAGCCCAGAACAGGTTCTGGAATGGTCTTTACAACTGAGTCACTAGATCATATTGCCTTCACCATCATTTCATGTAGGCGTGAAGAGATTATAATCTCTCATGTTTTGTGAGCTGGGCAGTTCATCTTGGCTAACTTTCTCAGCTGAACAAAAAAATGTGCTTACATGGAATTAGCCTTGAAACACCAGCAGAGAAGATTTTGATACTAAATCTACCACCTCTCTGTCAATGTCATTCCTCAGTCTACTTGGTGTCAATAATGTTCTTAAAATCGTTGGCACGAATTAGTGCAGGTAAAGAATTCTGCACTCTTCCAGTTAATAAGTGACTGAGAAAGGCTGTCAATTTATGCAGAAGAGGTTGTTTGCAACCAACAATAGATGCAACAGTTTGCAACCAACATGCAGATGGAATGAGAGCGAACTGAAAAAGTTCCCATTTCACTTGACATTTTTGCTCATAATTCAAAAGATAATCCTAATAATCTTATCAAATATCAAGAAAATATTGAGGTTTGAGAATGGTGGAAAGGGTGTCAGGCTGACAGACCGGGGATCTGAATTCTTCCATTGAGCCATGAAGTTTAACACAGGAGGTAGCTGTTCAACATTTTCTGTCAATATCGCTTTATTGATACTTTGAGAATGATGATGAAATTTTGCCTGCATGTCACTCACTCAATCACTGGCCTTTCTGAGAGGTTAATGGTAGGACAGTCTGGTGTCAAATACTGGGATAAGATTTGACACACACTTGGGCACAGCGTTAGGATCACCCTAATAATTTAATAGATGTCTCCAAACATCAGCCTCATCATGTCCTAGAATAAAAGAAATTAGTTTGGGATGCTTTGTATGGTTTCTAGTCACTAACCTGCCATAATCAATCTTCTCTAAAAGTAATTACTTTTTAACAACTTCAATTACATCAATTAAATGCAAACTAGATTTTGGAATAGTATTTCATCTGAACAGCCATCACCACTGCTCAGTTAAACATATTCTTAATAATCATCCAACTAATTTTTCCACTCTCACAGCTAGAAGAAATGCAAGAATTCAGTCTTCATAACACAGAGATCAACGGCCAGACCCCAGTGAATGTACAGAGCACAGAAATGGATTTGGTTCTTGGGGCTGGAACTTCTATTTCTCATTGAAAAGAGAGCTTAGTCCTGCAGCGTGGTGAGGGGAGAAGCATAGGACAGTAAGTGAAAAGAGTGCACAGCTGCCCAGCCTCAGACTAAATCAAGAACAGGAGTTAAGGGCTCTAATTTCCACAATTAGCATAAACACTTTCAGGGGCACTACAGTGCCTGGGAAATAGCCTTAGCAACGCCTCACTGATACTCCCCTGACCTTGCCCCTCCCAGCACATCCTCTCTGCGTTTACATCAGGTGGTGAAACTCGAGTAGGAGGCAAAAAAGTCTCGACCGTGATAGAGACGCTATTCAAAAGTGGAAATCGGGAAAAGCCTGCAAAGTCACTCTCCTCCATGATACATGACCAAACAGGAGAACTGCACTGGCCATGGCTGGGAGATGTAGGGCTACTTGCCCTACTAGCCTCCTCCTCTGCTCCTCTGAATCCAGCCCAGAGTGTCCAACAAGATTAATCTAGTTTGCAGCATGACTGCACAGAAAGGTACACAGAGGTGGTCTTGGGGGGCAGAGCCACCTCCCTGCCAGAGGGAGCAGGAGGGCAGTGCAAAATGGACCACCTGTTTCAAGTAGGAAAAAAAATCGGTAAAAAGGGAAACACTTCAAACAAACACGAAATTAATTTTAAGTATCATATCCTGTATCTACATAAGTAAAAATGAAGATTTTAAGGGCAGATTCAGGACTTCTCACAAACTCTCTTCAGACATGGTGAAATTTGTTTTGAACAGTGCTAGGGGCTTCAGAAACTCGTAATTGTGTCATAAATCGGTTTTCAGGATACTGGCATTAGCTACTTTCTATCAGGATCAGTGAGGTGATTTGTTTTTCCCAGCGCGTGTGATTTCAGTAAAATAACTTGTTGCCCTTTAAAGTTTTGTTATGAATTACTGTTCTTCCCCTCAATATTATTTCTAGATAACTTCAGCCAGAGAAAACACCTCAGAGCTCTACGGAAATTTCTCCTTTCGCCTGATCCTACATGTATCAGAAACCACCCTGCCCAAGATTTGGGGAGGGGAGGCAGAGGGGTCCCTCTGAGAAATTACGTCTGCATCTGGCATGGCTGGCCGGGCTCAGCCTGAAGTGTCCCCGGCTCCCTGTCGGCCTCGGCTCGCTCCGCACCCCGCCTGGTCAGGGTTTCTGCAGCTGCAGGTTTCTGCACCCCAAAGCCAGAGCCTAGCGCTGCGCAGCGCTCCCCGCCCGTCAGACCCCCCGGGCTGCGCTCCGTCCGTCGCTCCCCCGTGTGCCCCCAGCGCGGGCGGGCTGGTCCCGGCGGGAGCGCTGCCCGCCCCAGCCCCGCTCCCATCCCGGGCGCGCACCCACCTGCCCCGCGGGCCCGCGCCCCGCTCACCTCGTCCCGCCGCCGGGGCTNGAGGCGCAGGGAAGTCGGATACCTCTCCACGAGCCTCCCTGAAGCCAGGCTTCGGAGCGCTGACCCCGCAGTTCCCCGTACACCGGCACTCGGCAGGCTGGCACATGGGTACTTAACCCTGCAGCAGGACGCTACTGTGGGGGAAGAAAAAACTAAAAAAAAGAGCATTGCTCTCTCAGTTTTCTTTTCGAGACTAGGATCTTCTTCCAGCTCTCAATGAAAAAGTCTGATCTCCTGTTATATGCTGTTCCCTGGTACCTGAAGCTCACACAGTAAAGACACCAGAGACCTGTATTTCTTGAAGATGAAAACCCTCATCTTGCTCTGTATAGTTAAACTGTGGTGTGGTTATGCAGATTTTTACAGCTAGAGATCCGCTATATCCACCAGTTGATTCGGCCGTTAAGAACCGAAATGCAGAGGACAAAATGTTTTCATTATTATACGGTAGCACTTACATTATTATACTGCTTTCCTAACCCAAAAATCTGTCAACATTGTTTGAGAGCAACACTGTCTTTTGGCATCATTATATAGTTTGTATTTGAAAACTCTCAACCTCATAAACCGCTTTTTTTAAGGAAAAGTAGCATGTAGCCCTATACTCAGACTCTGGTGCCATTCAGCAGCCCAGCCTTAGAGGTCTGGATCTGTCCTGAGCATACAGTTTTCCTTTGCCAAATAATAACAACAAAAATGTTGTTAGAGTTGCAATATACCGGTGAGAGTGACATCTAGAATGTATTAAAAGTGTGTTGTATTTTCATCTTGAAGAGGTGATAGAGAGCTTTATTTCTGAAGGAGATCCATGGGACCTAACTTTAGTAAATGTATAGTCTATATATTATTACAGAATTACCCATAGACTTGAAGTCACTTAGGTACTCAAATACCTTACATTTCATGTATTAGGATGCAGCTAATTTTGATAAATAATAGGTTTTCCTTTTTCCTACTTCTACTGCAGTACAGTAACTTTTCAAGACATAGATCATCATCCTGATAGTTAATACAGTATAATTACACAACCATAATAAAATGACAGCAAATACTTTTCAGATTAAAAAAAAAAAAAA